>JANJGK010000011.1:9062073-9067073 GCA_039081455.1 Macrobrachium rosenbergii | reverse complement strand
ACAGGGGAGAAATGAAAAAAAAGGGGTGAGTATAATAATCAAGTACGCATAAAAAATAAAAATAAAGGAATAATTAAACAAGGACCGAGAGTGATATTTAGCCATTGTGTACCCTCAAACAATGGCACTTGAATTTAACAGCACCAAAGACTGCTGGCTCAGAGACTATTACTGTACATTACCCAAGGTTTGGAAACATGGTTGCAATTTCACCACTGGCGTAAGAAGACGAAGAAAGACACCAAAGGAAATAATGGGAGTGTGATCTCCTCTGCCTCTTAAGAAGAGCACTGGCTCGCTTTTACAAGGTAAGTGGTTCGATCCTGGTCTTTCCCTCATCAGTCGACACAGAATGAGGTTTTTCATTTAAAAGGCTGGCACCAAAAGGGCATTGAATTCTCGAGTTTTCAGCACCTCTTTTTGGATGAGGTTGTGAACCACATGCCTTTTCTCTAGCCTGCCTAATACCCACTACCACTACAATACCAGGTACACTGATCACATACTCCGTCAGTAGAGTTCTTCAGAAGCAGTCCAACACGTTTCCATCCGTTGGAGAGATTTTGAGGTGTCTCAGTGTCTCAGTGGTTAGATTATTAACCACTGGGCCACGAGGATCATACACATAAACACCTACGTACATATTTATAAATATATATTACTACATATATATATATATATATATATATATATATATATATATATATATATATATATATATATATATATATATATATATATATATATATATATATTTTGTGAACGAAAAGCTGCTGACAGCTAATCTGAGAGATGAATAACCGTATGGCTAAATGTGAAGGAAAAGAACACTCAGCAACGCTTCCCTCACTACCAAAATATTCCTTGCCACGTCACGTAAAGATAATAAGCATATTATTCAACGTTATGGGATGCCCACGTAGGCGAGTTCTTGAAAATTTCCCTCCTATTTCTCCACTAAGGAAATATTCCTATATTTCTTACCTTCTTCTTCTGAGAAATTCAGATTTTAATTGTTTAACAAATCCTTTTCACGTTGCGTCTTGTATTTTCTATGGGAGGGGTCAGTTTCAGGTTATTTGTATACAAGTATTTTTCGGAGTCAGATAACTAAAAATTATTAATCAGTTAAAAGTTAAGTATATCTTAGTTTAAACAGACCACTGAGCTGATTAACAGCTCTCCTAGGGCTGGCCCGAAGGATTAGGCTTATTTTACGTGGCTAAGAACCCATGGGTTACCTAGCAACGGGACCTACAGCTTATTGTGGAATCCTAACCACATTATACAGAGAAATGAATTTCTATCACCAGAAATAAATTCCTCTAATTCTTCACTGGCCGGTCGGAGATTCGAACTCGGGCCCTGCAGTGTGCTAGCCGAGAACCGTACCGACTAATCCAACGAGGAACTTATTAATCAGTCAATAAACGCGTTGTTGACCTTGGAATTCAAACGACAGGTGATTCGGAATCGACCAATTGATATTTTTTGCAGATCTTACGGAAGTTCATCCTCACCTTCCACGAAAGATCCGTAAACCACAAAGAGAAAATCACATACACTTAAACATAATATAAACAATTATTTCTCTTCACTGTGTGCTTTTACGACTTAAAGTAACTGGCGCCAGCATGGTACAGCCTTCCTGTTCTTTGCAAGTCCCGAGGGAAGGTTTGTACCATACTGGCTGTACCATACTGGCTGTGCCATACTGGCGCCAGTTACTTTAAGTCGTAAAAGCACACAGTGAAGAGAAATAATTGTGTATATTATGTTTAATTTATCAATTAATTTATTTTTTCTCTCTGAATAAGCGAGATTTCTTTCTGTATTTCCCTTTACCTCCTCTTGCTTCTTCCTAATGAACGCCAAATTCTTTGGAAGCTTGAATTTCAAGTCAATGGCCCCTGTGGGGGGCTTGTTCCATATGAATAGGGCTCATCTTCTGAATAATAATAATAATAATAATAATAACAATAATAATAATAATAATAATAATAATAATATAATGCGAGCTCAGTATTCTAACCACTGAGACCGAATTCTTTATTTTTATTCCATGATTCAACCAGTGGTAATTGCCCTCACGGATTAGCCTGTCTATTAGCTAACTTATGATAAAACGCGTGTACATAACCACCATAACTTCACTTAACGAGGAATCGTGGAGAGTGCGTGCAAGACTATGGTGAATGTTGCAGAGTGAGTATGTGTGTGTGTATGCGTTTGTGTGAGTATGAGTGTGTGTATACAAAGGTTCGACGAACTGCCCTGTTGAAACCTTTAACTGTGTAGGCGTATGCAACGACTTTTGTTCATGAACTCTTCTGCATGCAACATCACCCATACTCCGGCAGTTTTAAGTGTGAATGTGACAGTGACGGCTGGCTTTATTTCTCCGGACCCCCACCACCCTACTACGGGAAACAGCTAAGTAAATGATAAATAAATAGGGCGTATGCATCATGAAAGTATATATAAATATATATATGTCTCTATTCAAATTGTTTAGAGAGGATGGCTCCAATGAGTGCTAACCTTCCGATTTTCATCTAGGGATGGGGTTGCTAATCTAATATACTTTCATAACTGTCTGCAACCCAACATAGTCAACTAACTCCCAGTACACAATACGCAGCTTAGGTTAACTGAGGTGCATTTTCGTGACCCTCGTGGGGTTCATAAGGACAAGTGCGCACACTTACATACATACATACATACATACATACACACACACACACACACACACACATATATATACATATATGTATATAATGTGTGTGCATATGTACGTATACTGTAGATTATATACATATACATACACACACACACACACACACATATATATATATATATATATATATATATATATATTATACATATATATATATATATATATATATATATATATATATATATATATATATTATATTTGTGTGTGAGGATATCTGTACACACGAAAATCGTCAGCAGAGCCAAAAGTTCTCAGTCCACTCTCCCAGCTCTCTCTCTCTCTCTCTCTCTCTCTCTCTCTCTCTCTCTCTCTCTCTCTCTCTCTCTCTCTCTCTCTCTCTCTCTCTCTCTCTCTGATCCACCTTTTCCTCCCAATGGCCCCTTGAATCCTATTAAGGTGATTGGATAATCCGGAGAATCAATTAGAGCCATAAAACCGGCGGATAGCTAAAACATCAGAAGAGGGTCAGGAATGCGACTAATCCACCAGACTTTGGAGAGAAAGCCTATCTGTTGGCCAAGTAATTGCATTTTGTGGGGCCCTGGGCCGAAAGAGGGTCGGGGCGGGGTCGTAGAGGGTTGAGGGAGGTGGGGGAGCTAGAGGGGGGGGGGCCGAAGGGGCGGGGTGGAAGGGGTCACCCCTGTTTTGATTGCTTGGTGCACGATGGAGAGATATACTATTTTCTCGGGATTTGAGAGCGTAAATAATTCCCGGGAGGTTTTACTTACCGGCCGGAAGAAGAGAACATCAAATGTTTTTTCAATAATAAAATTGATTTTTGTCCTGTCGGAGATACTATGGTGGTCCGGGCCCCATTGATTGGCTATATCTCTTAGGATGATTTGAGACCCCGGGAAAAACCGTTATTTACTGATAGTTCCAGATATCTGCAAGCGCGCTTTACAACTCCGGCATACCTAAAACTAATAAAACGATTTTGGGGGAACAAGATTCTGCAGTCATATATATCTGAAAACGGCTTGGAAATCTAAAATAGCGTGATTTCCTATCACAGACAAAAGAATTCTATATATCTGAAAACTGCTTGGATATTCAAATCATATTTCCTATCACTGACACAAATAAGCAGAATTTCTAGTTTAGTTGCAATATAAAATGCTCGCTTGTATAAGCAACAGATTCTAAACAAAACAAAATTGAAAGTATTGATGAAAATTACATTTCTCTCATAAATCGAAAAACTGCATCAGTGTTTCTATAAGTTTTCCTTAGTTATCGTTCAACTTTTTGTGTTTTGAAATCGACTGAAATACATTGTAATGCGAGTGAACAGTTGTCATCCTATATAACATTCAACCATCTTCATAATGCCTTTACTCATACTGACTCTTCATTCAATGCACAGATTCATAACCATCTCTGTGATTGTATGTTTTTTTTTTTTTTTTTTTTTTTTTTTTGTTCCTCAGATTTTGCATTTGCATTAGCATGTCATGAATACAGATTTAGACAGAACAACATTTTATGATTTTGCCTCGAAGAGCACCAACGGTAAGAGGACGTAAGTAATGGAGAATAGCCGAAGCAGGGATTTGTCAGAAGAAATGATATATCATCTATCTTCTTACTGGCTTCGGAGTTCCAGTTTTCTCTGTTTGCCATTGCATTTGAGAGAGAGAGAGAGAGAGAGAGAGAGAGAGAGAGAGAGAGAGAGAGAGAGAGAGAATGTAGCACCTGCTGCTTGAAAATCATCAGTTAGAAAGTATATATGTAAGTATATATGAAATATAATCATATATATATAATATATGTATAATATATAAATATATATATATATATATATATATATATATATATATATATATATATATATATATATATATTATATATATATATATAATATATATATATATATATATATATAAAATTTGCCTTCAGTTATTTATAAATTGCACGTGGAGAGAACGCCAATAAATTTCTTTTAGAATATTTTGAAGGCATATCGAATTAAATAAGTTTATGACACAAAATGTAAGTTATCGAAATAAAATTATACACAAACCGTAACGGACGTAAGTGGGACAAGCCAGATGGACCGTATGAGAGTAAGAAAAAAAAATGTGATAATTATGATGAATAGCAAACGTACGAAGAAAAATAAATAAACATGAATATTTGAAGACACGAAACAAAGAGAAGATACGTTTCTCGGGGTAATGAAATATCATATTGGTAATTTGTTCTCTAGATACGCATTTGAAGACAAAAATAATTAATAATTAAATAATAATTAACAGATAAT
>JANJGK010000011.1:9054573-9059573 GCA_039081455.1 Macrobrachium rosenbergii | reverse complement strand
GTGGATGATCAACATACCAATTTGCAACCCCTCTAGCCTCAGTTGTTTTTCAGGATCTGACGGCGGGCAGAAAATGCGGACGGACAGACAAATAACCATCTCAATAGTTTTCTTTTACAGAAAACTACAAAATATGAGCGCTCGGGTAATCGCAAATCTCCGCCAAGCTGTGCTATCCGACGCGATCACCACAAAACATGTCACTTAACCAGATCTGGATCTCTCACAGGAGCTAATTCTGGTCACCTTAGGTCGAACTTGTGTAATATACCACTCAAAACTTTTTTCTCGTAATCCTGCCAACATACAGACGCACAAACCGAGCCCGAAACACAATTTCCTCCAACTTTATTGATGGCAGGATTTAATCATTGTTTCCTATTGATTATGACAAGAGCAACAATAATTTTATAACCACCAATAACAACAATAACTCAAGTTATTGTTTTCTTTCCCCCTCCCATATAATCAATCCTCCTTCTCTATTATAGAAACAGACTGAGACGTGTATTGAGAACACCCAATTAACACAAAAGGCAGTGACATTAGGCATCTATAAAGTTAAGCAAAGGTTACAGTAAGGGTCAATCCATAATGCGAAGCGACCAATTTACTGGAAAACATAATTTTGTGCACATTTTATCCAGACTAATTCAGTAAGTTGCCTAAGAACCAGAACGGTGCGGATATTTAGAGAGATTTTCAAGAAGAAACTGACATACAGCCAATCTTAAAGTGATATGTAACAGAAAACTTTGTATTTGAGAAAGCTATAAAATACAACTAACAAATTACAGGGACCAGCTTGATAGACAGGGACCAGGGCCTGCAGGCGGGGGTCCAAGTATTAGCCAGGTCGACAATGATAACAGAAAAAATGCTTGTCAGTACGAATCTTACATTCAGAGACCGCACCGCTGACCACTGCACTTGTGACGCCAGTGCACTGTATCCACCCAAGCTAGAAAAAGGATCCCAAAGGATAAAACAGTGGTTGCAATCGAGACATTTGAGCTCTGAAAAGGATTACGTCATAACTGACGGAAAATGTTTCGACGCAGCGAAATTCGGTTCTTCAAGCACAAAGATAGACCGTTGCCTACCTGATCTCTCTCTCTCTCTCTCTCTCTCTCTCTCTCTCTCTCTCTCTCTCTCTCTCCCCAGCCACTCACTCCCCTTCCCAATCTCCCAACCAAAAAAAAAAAAAAAAAAAAAAGAATGACATAAAACCGACGGCTCTTGTAGCCATGAGGGTTTGTATGACGCTTCTTGTACAGCAAAGGAGTGCAGGGAGCTATTCCGGTTAAAGCCGATTCCCCGGTTCCTTTCATTGTAGATAATACAAGAGCAGGTCAATGAACTCCAGGGCGCATGGACGACTTCCATTATTCTGGAAACAATCAACAACGTATGGCATTGAAAGAGAGAGAGAGAGAGAGAGAGAGAGAGAGAGAGAGAGAGAGAGAGAGAGAGAGAGAGGAGAGGAGAGGAGAGAGAGAGAGAATACACAAAACTAGGATTACGGAACGATGAGATAGTTTACCTTTAATTGCTCTGACAGGTAAATTTCACGATCATCACATTTTTTCCGCTGCGCTTTATGTACAACAATCTCCCCGTTCATTTTGTATGTGAGAAGGAAACTTTCACGTACCTAGGAAGCTTAGTAATATTATAACTGTTTAGAATATCTAAAAATCTACTTTTTTTCGTGTAAAGATGGACTCGCCATATCAGCTCCTTTCTTATACAGTCATTTTTGGACGGTATGGGCCAAATAGTTGAGAAATATACACAAAAGCAGCAAAAACATCAATAAAAAAGTTGCAGTTAAAAAAATTATATATATATATATATATATATATATATATATATATATATGTGTATATATATATATATAATATATATAGTATATAAATATATATATATATATATATATATATATATATATATATATATATATATATATATATATATATGTAATCCAGAGGCATCATATTTGGTAAAGGAATATGCTGTCGTAAATACATAGGGACTGTAAAGTTTCGGACAGCGAAAAGGAATTCAAATATGTGATGAAACCGATTTAAAGTTAGAAAGAAAAACCTGTAATGAATGCGGATACGCAACAATGTCCCCCATAACAGTGTTTCCAAATCAATTGAGAACGAAAAGACTATGGAAATAATGACAGTGAACAGAGATTTTATCTTACCAGAGACATAGTTACACCAACCACATTCAAATTACCAGATTGCCAATGAATTCATTTCAATAGAAGCGAAGAGAAATAAAGAATTTCACTTTCTGAAGCTATGACATATCATGGTACTAATAACCTCTTACTCGAGGATTTGAACTGCTGACCAGTGAAATACTGAGGGTGGACCTGGTGTTTCACAGGTCTGTGGTTAAGCTACTCCTTGGGTGATTTGAGTACCCTCGTCTAGTGAAACACAGGCCTACCCCTTATTCATTCAACAAAAGTCAAGAATACCCTTCAGTTTAACCAGACCACTGAGCTGATTAACAGCTCTCCTAGGGCTGGCGCGAAGGATTAGACTTATATTACGTGGCTAAGAACCAATTGGTCACCTAGCAACGGGACCCTACAACTTATTGTGGAATCCGAACCACATTATAGCGAGAAATGAATTTCTATCACCTGAAATAAATTCCTCTAATTCTTCAATGGTCGCCGGATGACTCGAACTCGGCCCCTAGCAGAGTGTTATCCGAGACTCTACCGACTCGTCCAATGAGGAACTTATTCATTCAACACAGTACTGACCTGGTGTTTCACTGGTCAGTGGTTAACCTGCTCCTTGGGTAATTGAATCAATGACAAGTGAAATACCAGGCCCAACACATTACTCACTCCACAACAGAACTAACCTGGTGCTTTACTGGTCGGTTGTTAACCTCCTCTTTGGTGATTCGAACCACTGACTGGGAAATACCAGACCAGCACGTTATTCATACAACCTCAGAACTGACCTGGTGTTTCACTGGTCAGTTGTTAACCTCCCCCTTGGTAATTTTAACCAATGACTTGTGGAATAACAGGCCAACAGATTACTCACTCAACACAGAACTGACCTAGTACTTCACTAGTCAGTTCTTAACTTGTTACTTGGTGATTCGAGCCACTGACAAGTGGAATACCTAGCCAACGTTTTTATCAACCCAACAACGGAGCTTGTTTGTTATTTCCCTCCTCAGCAGTTCGAATCCTCAGGGAGGGAGTTGCTTATAACATATATTACTTTTCCTTACATAAAAACCTCCTGAGCATTTGAGAATCCAACAGTGATTTAAACTTATCAAACTAAGCTTGTTTCAGTTTGATAACCTAAACACAGTTAGACAGCCAGACTTCAAGTATCGTCTGTAAATTCTACTGCGTGTTTGCAGACTAGATTATTCTCAGATCTCCATTCATTTTTGTTAAAAGTCTACAACCCCCCCCCCCCACAAAGTTTTAACTCCGGCGAGCTTTATTAAACCAATCAATCAATTAATTATTGAAGATGTAAAATGAATGTCACTGGTGGTAGGATAAGCGTACAGAGACAAAGCTAATAATCAGGTAAAAAAAAGCTTTAATTTCCCAACAATGGAAAATTTAAATTCCCGGTTTCTCAACAACCACTCAGGGATGAGGCTGCTATCCCCACACCCTTCTACCCAGCAGATGCTGGTTACCATTCACAGCTGGGTTAATTGGTAGGAGTTATACCGGGGAACTATCCAAGGACCCAGTAAACGTGAGTACTGTAGAGCGATGTACTATTTTGCTTTCCAAAGGTGTGCTCTATATATATACACATATATTTATATATATATACACACACACACACACACATATATATATATATATATATTATATATATGTATATATATATATATATATATATATATATATATATATATATATATATATATATATATATATAGAGAGAGAGAGAGAGAGAGAGAGAGAGAGAGGAGGAGAGAGAGAGAGAGAGAGGAGAGAGAAAACCAGTTTTAGTATATATGTATATATAAATATTTATATATAAAGTATATATGTGTATGCATATATATATATATATATATATATATATATATATATATATCATATATATATATATGTATGTGTGTGTGTGTGTGTGTATGTTAGTGTGTAAGTACATCCACCTCACTAACGATATCCTATATGCTGTAATATGCAATGTGCTACATCATGTATTTTCGTCAAATCATCCGGCGCCCGATATTCTGTTATTTAATCCCACTGTCCGCGATTATCGGATTAACAATATCCGGATTCATTGCCGTCCGGAGAACGATTCTCGGATTGCAACGCTTCTTGGGAGAAGCAATTCATCCGTGTCATTGCTTTGCAAGGCTACCTGCTGAATAATGACGCCCAGGAAGCGCATGACACGCTTTGCATTGAATTTTCTTAAGGTACGTAAATTATCACTCGGTAATCGACCTTTATGACGTGATTAATTTCACCCAGCGAGTAAATATCTAATCGTGGTGTTTGTTGCAATGGAACTGGAATCTAAAATTTAGGCCACAGGCCAAGCGTTGGGGTGTATGAGGTCATTCAGCGCTGAAAGGGAAATTGAGAGTAAAAAGGTTTGAAAGGTGTAACAGGAGGAAAACCTCGCAGTTGCACTATGAAACATTTGTTAGCAGAGGGTGGAAAGTAAGACGGAAGAAAGAGAATATGTACAGAGGCACAGCAAAAGGAATGAAAGGGGTTGCAGCTAGGGCCGAAGGGACGCTGCAAAGAACCTTCAGTGATGCCAACAGTGCACCGCGTGAGGCGCACTGATGCCACTATACCCAAACGGGGATAATTCTGCCTATCACAAAGACAGGAAAATAAGTTTTGCAAAGATTGCACCGCAGCCGAGGCAAGAAAAGGAATGCACTCTTTAGTTTCTATCTCTGGCTATATCAAATGTCAGGTATAGCTGTCGCTTGAATGGCTGGGTTATTCCTTG
>JANJGK010000011.1:9052879-9054473 GCA_039081455.1 Macrobrachium rosenbergii | reverse complement strand
CATTTCGAGTTTACTCTCTCTCTCTCTCTCTCGTCTCTCTCTCCTCTCTCGTCTCTCTCTCTCTCTCTCTCTCTCTCTCTCTCTCTCTCTCTCTCTCGCAGGCTTTCGTAAATTTCTTTTCAAGGTTCATTAGGCTGACATCTCCTCCTCTCCAATGAGGTACTCTGCAGATGCATAAGATCCCCTGACGTCGTTAATTAATTAAGAGATGCAACTCGTCACCAGCGCCATAACTTGTAAAGCTTAAGTTTTTTTTTTTTTTCTCCCGAACCTTAACGTGAAGATGGAATTCTCAGAGGCATAAGCGACATAAATTTGAATTGGACATAATTCGTTAATTGGTCTCAAAGAACCTCGAACTAGAACAGAAGACGAGGAGGGTAATATAAAAAAAAAATATTAATTTGGATCAAAGGGCTAAAATAGAGATAGAAAACGGGGAAGTCAATAGAAAACGAGGAAATCAAGATTAGAAATTCATGAATTATTGCAGATATGATTAATTCGCATCTCGAACGCCTGAAATAATATACATATAACGAGAAATAATTATAAAGGGTATATGAATTAGTCCAATACCTTCTTATTTAGGATTTCAGAGATCCAAAATAAGAGATTCACATGGAGAGAACAAAGGATAAAAATGTTACGGACGCTTTTACAACACGTCACTTTGTGTTTTAAACCCGAGAACAAAGGATAGTCAATAAGAAACAAGGATTAGATATTGCTCTATGAAATAACACGTCATTAGTTAAGATCTCACAAACCTAAAATAGGAGACAGCAAAAGAGATATACAAATGAAAATACAAACCAAAAATAAAACAAAATAAAAATGCAAATAAAATCGAAACAGATTGAAGACACGTACTTCTTCTTCTTCTTCTTCGTCTTCTTCTTCTTCTTCTTCTTCTTCTTCTTCTTATTATTATTATTATTAGTATTATTATTATTATTATTATTATTATTATTATTATTATTATTATTATTATTATTATAATTTATTATTATTGTAGTAGTAGTAGTAGTAGTAGTAGTAGTAGTAGTAGTAGTAGTAGTAGTAGTATAATGTATGAATTCATAAATCCATTAATTCAAAAATCATTTGTAAAATCGGAATGGATGGAAACCACGTACCGATGTTATTATTATTACTTATTATTATTATTATTATTATTATTATTATTATTATTATTATTATTATTATTATTATTATTATTATTATTATAGTAGTAATAGTAGTATAAATAATGTCATGAATTCACACATCCATTCATATATGAAGAAGAGGTTAAACAATGAGAAATTGAGAAAGATGAACAATTTATGATGTCGTCCAATAAATAATTTACATCGCCTTAATTTATGAATCAGCCTCATTTTAGATCCTAAATATTTTGAAAATATATATTTTTCTAAAATGAAAAAAAGGGTTAATGCTCAAAATTTCTGATTTATTAGGCTTCATCATTCAGTGTTTCTATTTGACCTCGATGCAACATTTTTTTTTATCAGTCCATAAATGAAAAATAATCGTTCATTTATCACGAACCATTGCTAAAGGTAAAGTTTCGCTCTGACATATTATTATT
>JANJGK010000011.1:9042879-9047879 GCA_039081455.1 Macrobrachium rosenbergii | reverse complement strand
TATATATGTATATAATACATATATAATATACATACATATATATATATATATATACATATATATATATATACTGTACATATATATATGTATATATATACAGTATATTTCATATACATATACACATGCACACACATATATATGTGTATATATATATATAATATATATATATATATATATATATATATATATATATATATATATATATATATATATATATATATAGAGAGAGAGAGAGAGAGAGAGAGAGAGAGAGAGAGAGAGAGAGAGAGAGAGAGAGAGAGAGAGAGAGAGTAGCACTAGGGCGAGTTAAATCTGAGATTGGTTTGTATTCTCATGAGCTTGTACACAGTTGCTATCCTCCGTATTCGACTAGCTACCCGATGCATAATTCAGTTTAAGACAACACTCCCTATGAATTTTTCTGGAATCGTCTTTCCCTTCCCCGTGGAGTCGATCTCGGGGCTCTCGCTGGTGAGCAGAGGTTGATAGCCGATGAAGTAACCTGGACCAATATTGTTCTTTACAAAGGAGTTTATTTATTTATCTATTTTTGTTTGCTTATTTACCTATTTATTTTAGCCTCTTCTCATCTAGGAAGAATACACCCCCTTGAACCTTGTATACCTCATAACCCAATTCCTCACTCTTCAATAAAATCATCTCATTCAGTGCTCATAAACATCTCCCAGTCATTACACCCTCCTAATCCAACGTTCGCTCACATATCATAATCAGTAAACCAAATTAGACACAATAAAAGTGGTAATTAGCCGTACGGGCGCAGCCTAATGAGGCAGAGAGGACGAAAAATCAATTAATTCTTCACGCCCCGAATATACACTCGGCTCAAGATTCGCGATCCGCGAATACGCTCCCGGTATTTGAGCGAGGCTCAAAATTCGGTCGAAAATGACGAGGGCCATTTTCGAGCTCTGATCTAATAATGGCTTTTTGCAACGGGCGTTTCACTGCCGCTGCTTCTTCCTTCCTCCCTGAAAAATTATGAAGGGTTAAGACTTCCTTACCTAACTCCCTGAAAAATTACGACAGGAAAAGACTGCCTTGCCTTTCTCCCTTAAATATTATGACAGGCAAAGACCTCCTTACCTAACTGCCTTGAAAATTATGACAGTTAAAGACTTCCTTACATTTCTCCCGCAGAAATTATGACAGGTGAAGACTTCCTTACATTTCTCCCCCCAAAATTATAACAGGTGAAGGCTTCCTTACATTTCTCTCCCAAAAATTATGACAGATGAAGACTGCCTTACATTCCCCCCCCCCCAAAAAAAAAAAATTATAACAGGTAAAGACTTCCTT
Source organism: Macrobrachium rosenbergii (assembly GCA_039081455.1). Classification (NCBI taxonomy): domain Eukaryota; kingdom Metazoa; phylum Arthropoda; class Malacostraca; order Decapoda; family Palaemonidae; genus Macrobrachium; species Macrobrachium rosenbergii. The sequence goes on along the minus strand of JANJGK010000011.1, from coordinate 9,046,559 downwards.
ACATTTCTCCCCTAAAAATTATAACAGGTAAAGACTTCCTTACCTTTCTACCCCAAAAATTATAACAGGTGAAGACTTCCTTACCTTCTCCCCCAAAAATTATGACAGGTGAAGGCTTCCTTACTTTTCTCCCCCAAAAATTATGACACATAAAGACTTCCTTACCTTTCTCCCTCAAAAATTATGACAGGTGAAGACTTCCTTACTTTTCTCCCCCAAAAATTATGACAAGTAAAGACTTCCTTATATTTCTCCCCCCATAATTATGACAGGTGAAGACTTCCTTACATTTCTCCCCCAAAAATGATAACAGGTGAAGATTTCCTTACCTGTCTCCCTAAAATATTATAACAGGTGAAGACTTCCTCACCTATCCCCCCCAAAAATTATGACAGGTAAGACTTCCTTACCTTTCTCCCCCAAAAATGATGACAGGTACAGACTTCCTTACCTTTCTCCCTTAAAAACTATGACAGGTAGACTTCATTAGCTTGCCAATGTGTTGTGTTCGTCCCCTCAAATCAGCGATCAAATATCATGCATAAAACTGGTATTAGAAAAAAGCTTTCTTTTCCGCATCCCATTTTGCTTAATCAAATTACTGTACTAACCTGCTTGCATGTGCATGTATGCACTTCCTTTTACTCCTAAATATTATTCTTCACTCTTGAAATGATATATTTTGTTCGCCATCCCTATTCATAAAATGCACTATATCTATTAAATTAATAAAAAAAGTCCAATTACCTATTCTCCATCAAATAAAACTTGCAAGCAGAATTCAAGGCTATTCCAGAAACATTTTCCCTCTGATATTTCTCTATAAATCAGCCAAAAATGATGAACCTTACATTTTTCTGACAGTGAATACAAAGGAAAGAATAATGTCCACTTTTGTCATTGTTACAAACAGAAATTCCCCGAACATTATTAATTTTTGAAATGTTATAGTTGACACATTTTGGCACTGGAAGTTATTTGGGTTATGAAGGGGACTAGTAAGATTGCACGACTTGGAGAACATTGTTAGCCAGATGCTATACGTCATCGTGGCGACCATTTTTGAATGGCTGACAGAGATGTGCAAGGTATTCATGGTCGCCAGAAAGGTTCTTAAGAAAATTATCGGAATAACTGTAGACTATAGCTCATAAATCATAAGGGCCATTGCAATATCAGATAAAAAGCACGGAAGGGTTATTAGTGAACTGAAACTGAAGGGGGGAACAGAAAAGAGGTAGGCTAGTAAGAGTCATGTATAAGAAAGAGTTCTGAATAAAGAGTTCATTACTTAATACTTATGTGGAACTTTTACAAGTGATGTCAAGCTATTTATATGCTGTTTATGAATAGGAAGTTGAATAACGGAGAAAAAGAGGGACCTGCAACGTAGATATTATATTGTTAATTGATCACCATTTTTGTACTGAATGTGGAAATTAATATTAGGTTGACGAGAGTTCGAAAACGATGGAATGATTAGTGAATTTATTGTAAGAACGGGTATCAGTCAATGACGTGTAATGTCTAGTATGCCCTAAAACGTTTCCATGGTTAAATAAATGAGATATTACATGGAATAAAAAAAAACAATAGGGGCAAAAATTTCTAGAAGAGAGGAAGAACATTTAATTCAAGTAGGTCGGCAGTAACGATTGATAATGTTTATTCATAGTAGCAAAGAAATAATTTGGGCATCTGAAAGAATTCTTAATAAGAGCCACACAAGAGCTCTTGGCATGGATCAACTTACTGAAGATAATTCAAGCGTGGGGCATGAAAAAAGACGGATTCATGACTATTCTGGAGACATTCAGATGTCAGTCTTATGCATGACGGTAGGATAAACGAAGAAGAGGGCCAGAGACGCGATTAAAAAAGAAAAAGGTGGCGAGAGTCTTGCAAAGATCTCGTGGTAAATGTGTGCAAAAAGAGGCGTGGGTTGCAAGTATGCAGAGTTTTTTGAACCAAGCCTTCATTCTGAAGGAAAATTTTGGCTCTTGAATATACCTGTGGGAGCTATAAAAAAAGGACGTTGTTGGCAGAATAAAGGTAAAATACTTTGAAACAGTAATAAGCGTCGACGTACTTGAGTAAGGTTATCATTCGCCAAAACCTACCTGAAGGTGTCTGGAATGTCTGGTCATAACATAAGACTGGAATGTCTGGTCATAACATACACTGTATGTTAGAAAGCCAGTGCGAAAGGTCAAAGTGTTGCAATGACTGACAGGAGAATTCATATCTAATATTATCAGGTTTTCGTTTTAGATGTACAGTGCAGAAAAAGGATTTCCCAAAAGAGAGTAAAATGTTTGAATATGGAAATCAAGGCTGCCGATCTCCTCTGGTCTAGACGTCTCGACTTCCATGATGAATAATCTAAAGAGGAAAGGATAACTTCGAGTTAGCAGGCTATTTTCGTTTAAAATACAGGAAAAATTTCATTGGGGGTTAGGCATACTTTCAGCAACCAGTTAGGAAATTCTATTCAGAGGAGAATACAAAAAAATTTGTTTTGAGTTCTGCATCAGCCTGAAGTCTTCGTATCAGTTACCTCACTTTCATATTTGTTTTTTGATCTTCTTTCATAGAGTTTGCGATTAAAGCGCAGTATAAAGAACAGAAGGAATTCTTTGATGGTGCTCTCAATAGGAATTGGAATTACTTCACAATATATATAAGAGGAAGTTCTTGTAAAGTGAACTGATCTTAGTTGGCATCGGAGGTATAGGCATTGCATCGGCACTTCTGTGGAGATATTTCGATCATTATAACACCTCGGCTTCTAGCCTGAATAAGAATGGATCCTCTCTCTCTCTCTCTCTCTCTCTCTCTCTCTCTCTCTCTCTCTCTCTCTCTCTCTCTCTCTCTTAACCTTCAAAGCTCCAAACGTGAAGCAAAAATATAAAGATTTCATCACCCTTGCCCCATTTTCCTCTGTTATAAAAGAAACATTTATGCTATTCTAATTCATGGAACTTATTTTCAAAATCTATTAGTGACGTGAAGATATTTACTCTTAGGAGTCCTGTCTGTTTATCCTCGCGTGCCTTCAATTTATGACGGCTCCCGGACCACCTAAGCTGATCAGCATACGTATGGATAACGTATTGTGCATAATTAATGGCTGACCTGTTTGGGCTGAACACGTCAATAGAGGCAATGGACCATTGAGGGGTTCTATCTATATAAATATATTGATGTTGTTGGCCCGAGAGAAAACCACCATACAGTCACTGCTACATTAATACTTTACTGAATCGCGGAGGAATCCATTGTACAGTAAAACTTCCACAACTTTGGCCACTCAAGCACCTACACTGAAGGCTCATCAGTATTGCCCTGAATCCCCCATCCATACATTGTGGCTCTCAACCTATCTTGCACACACTCTTTATGTTTCACGGATATTAAGACCCTTCCACTCCGAAACCTCTGCTACACCATCTATCTAACCCCTTCAACCCTTTCTAAGTCTTCTTCTCCTCCTTCCCCCAACAATTCTATTCTACATCATGCATCCTTTGCGACAACCTTTCATTATTCATTCTTTACACATGACCGAACCATCTCAATAATACTTTGATCCATCCTTGACTTACCTCATTTTTATTAGCTCGTCTACTTATTTCTATATTTCTCATCCTATCAGTTCTTACGTCGATTACCATGCAAAA
>JANJGK010000011.1:9027879-9040379 GCA_039081455.1 Macrobrachium rosenbergii | reverse complement strand
ATTTGGTTAGCAATATTTACGACGTGTCATTTTAGTGACACTATTAACATGCTTGTCTAATTACCACCTGGTTAACTTAATGCATGTTTTACACATTTTAATAATTGCACAACTCGAATTTCGTATTGCAAACATTCCTTTCTCACTGTTAAGAGGATCTTTGATTATGCATCTGTTTATCCATTTTCATATTAATTTTTTTCTACTTATTAATTTATTTACGTTCATCTCAATTGACCACGCAATTTGTATTCTCCACTATGACGAAAACTATCGTGAAGTCCAGTAATCATCCAGCCAAAATTGTTCAAATATTATAATCCACCTTTAAAAAAGTATATCACTGGATATCAGTAATCTGCTATCCATTTCAGGGATCGCAAGTCATCGTTTTTCTTAAAAATCTTTCAAACTAATTATTTGACCGAAGTGGTACTTTGAAACAGTGTACAAGACACCTCCCGCTAATTTTTGGTAATAAAGTGCATTATCAAACGGCGTTAGTTAAGGAGTTCACGCAGTCGAACGTCCGCTATCCCAATAGACAGGAAAGGGGGAGGGATATGGGGAGGCCAGGAAAGTGGGTTGAGGGAGGGATGAGGAGGGGAAGGGAGAGGGAGGGACGGGATGGAGGTAAAGGACGTTCGAATGCACAGTTTGGCGATGCTTGGCAACACCATGTAAGAAGTCAAGAGTAAACGCCTTAACTAAAACAATTTGACAATGCAATATATTACCAAAAATTAGCGGGAGGTTTCTTGCACACTGTGTTAAAAGTTAAGTATATCTTAGTTTAACCAGACCACTGAGCTGGTTAACAGCTCTCCTAGGGCTGGCCCGAAGGATTAGACTTATTTTTACGTGGCTAAGAACCTACTGGTTACCTAGTAACGGGACCTACAGCTTATTGTGGAATCCGAATCACTTTATGACGAAAAATTAATTTCTATCACCAGAAATAAATTCCTCTAATTCCTCTTTGGCGGCTCGGAGAGACGAACGCTGGGCCAACAGCGTGCCAGTCGAAAGCTCTACCACTCTTCCAAAGATGCACACTTTGTTGATGTACCATTTTGATCAAATAATTAGTTTGAAAGATATTTGAGGAAAACGATAACTCGCTGTCCCTGAAATGGATAGTATTTCTGTCCATCTATTATGTATTAGTAACTGGAAAAGGGCAACTAAGGATTAGGATAGAAGGGCGACTGAGGAATAGGATAAAAGGACGATTTGTATACTGAGATTAGAGCAGACAGGCAGGTTATGTCATTCCAAACTTACTCGTAATTTTTTTCCCTTTTTTTTTTTTATTTCAGCCTTCCTTTTCGTACCCAAGTACTGACCTAATCTTAATATACCACTCGTCCTTCTATCCTAATCCTCAGTCGCCTTTCTATACTGATCCTCAGTTGCTCTTCTATCCTAATCGTCAGTCTCCCTTCTATCCCAATCCTCAGTCGCCTTTCTGCACTAATCCTCACTCGTCCTTCTATACTAATCCTAAGTCCCCTTTCTATAATAATTCTCAGTCTCTCTTCTATCCTAATCCTCAGTCGCCCTTCTATCCCAATCCTCAGTCGCCCTTCTATACTAATCCTCAGTCGCCCTTCTATCCTAATCCTCAGTCGCCCTTCTATCCCAATCCTAAGTCGCCCTTCCATACTAATCCTAAGTCCCCTTTCTATTATAATCCTCAGCCTCTCTTCTATCCTAATCTTCAATCGCCCTTCCATACTAATCCTAAGTCGCCCTTCTATCCTAATCCTCAGTCGCCCTTCTGTCCCAATCCTCGGTCCCCCTTCTATACTAATCCTCAGTCGCCCTTCTATCCCAATCCTAAGTCGCCCTTCTATACTAATCCTCAGTCGCCCTTCGATCCCAATCCTAAGTCGCCCTTCTATACTAATCCTCAGTCTCTCTTCTATCTTAATCTTCAGTCGCCCTTCTATCCCAATCCTAAGTCGCCCTTCTATCCTAATCCTCAGTCGCCCTTCTATACTAACCCTCAGTCGCCCTTCTATCCTAATCCTCAGTCGCCTTTCTATACTAATGCTCAGTCGCCCTTCTATCTTAATCCTCAGTCGCCTTTCTATACTAATGCTCAATCGCCCTTCTATCCTAGTCCAGCAATTGTATTTCTATCTGATACCCTAACCCATTATTGGCTCCTTTGATCCTATCCAGTGCCTCTAATTCTATCCCAGCCTATCCTGACCCAGTGAGAAACCCCTTTAATCCTAAATCACTGCTCGCCCTGCTGTCCTTATCATTATTCCAGATGATGCTGAGGAAACGAGCAAGTCATTCATAGGTTTGTATCGCACGAGGGCGGCGCCGAGACCGAAAAATCCGTCCATTCCTTCAAGCGAGGAATATACGCTCGGATCAAGGTTCATGGTGCAAATAAATCTTCTGCAATTAAGTTGAAATGACGGTTTAATTTTGCGTAGGCGTTTTCGGTACTGCAGTTTTTTGCTGTTTACCTGGGACTAGGTCTAATCTTTATCTTCCTTCGTAAATAGCCAGAGGAAAGTTGACAAAGGTGTTCAGTTTTTTCATTTATATATGTCAGCTCACTCTCACACACATACACACACACACACACACACACACACATATATATATATATATATATATATATATATATATATATATATATATATATATATATATATATATATATACATATACATGGCTTGGAAATAAAGTCAAAACCGGTCAGGACCTACACCCCCGTCTCTTATTTTTCACCTGTGGTAATATGTAATAAACGAATCACGTGTTAGTGATTAGAATCATGCATATATATATATATATATATATATATATATATATATATATATATATATATATATATATATATATATATATATATTATATCATGTACAAACCTCGAAGTATACCAGACTAAACTACATGGATGTTACCTTATTTCTATAAAAACTTCCACCTTTCAGAGGATAAAGGTTTTCCAGGCACCCACTGGTTTCTCGTTACTTTACCAGTCGGCTGAAGCATTGCCCCTAACAAAGAGAGAGAGAGAGAGAGAGAGAGAGAGAGAGAGAGAGAGAGAGAGAGAGAGAGAGAGAGAGAGATCTGTCTGAAGTTAGGCCTGTTACGTCAACATAGTTCAAGCATTGAATGACAAGTTCATAGAAAATCGGGTACTGGTTGTTTTCCCCTAAAAGGCAAATACGCCCGAAATATGATTAATAATAATAATAATAATAATAATAATAATAATAATAATAATAATAATAACAATAATAATAATAATAATAATAATAATAATAATAATAATAATAATAATAATTTTACAAAACATCCTCGTCGACAACAACCCAGATAATAATAATAATAATAATAATAATAATAATAATAATAATAATAATAATAATAATAATAATAATAATATTCCAGGCACGTCACAATATAATTTCATCTTAAAAAAAAATAAAGTTCATCCCGCAGGATATTGGACGTCGGGTAATTAAATTTCTTTTGTATCCTGAGATAAGTCTCCCTTTGCAGCATCTGGGAAGATATTTTCTATTTCCATCGCCCATTCATCCGGACTAAGCAATCTCTCTCTCTCTCTCTCTCTCTCTCTCTCTCTCTCTCTCTCTCTCTCTCTCTCTCTCTCTCTCTCTCTCTCTCTCTCTCTCTCTCTTCGAGATTCTCAATTCCTGGTCTCTGAAGAATCTTATGAGAATTCGTGGAAGCTTTTCTATCTTTTTCTTTTCTCATTTCATTCTCCTTTTCATTTTTTTTTTCAAAGTGAATATTTTTCTTATTTCATGAGACCATTCAATATTAAAGTAATTTTGTCAAGAGGGTCTTTTGAAAATTTTCAAGAATTTTTTTGCTCTTGTCCTTTTATAAGAAATCATATATTTCGCTTCAGGCAGTGGCAGGTATGACCTAGTTTCTGACGATTAGTCAAAATTATAAAAATATAAAGTGATCTCGGAGCGTCTGAGTGCAATGGGACAGAAAAGGTCCAGTCATTCAAGTGATAATTTCAAGAAAATAATATATATATATATATATATATATATATATATATATATATATATATATATATATATATATATATATATATATATATATATATATATATATATATATACGAGTATATATATATACAGTATAAAATACATCACACTACAATTTTGTCTTGAGGATATACAAACTATGAAGTAATCATTAATTCTTAAGAAGATTCATGAACACTGTCTGTCGACATCATCACCGTGATATATATATATATATATATATATATATATATATATATATATATATATATATATATATATATATATATATATATATAGTCTTTGTACTGGCACGATTAACAGTATTTCTTACTTTACAAAAATATCTCAGTTTACAGCCATCTTTATCAACCACTTAATGGCATAATTCATCATGTGTTTGTAAAATTAATTGTTAATAGATACATAACTGTTACCTACTGGCATAACTAGGAAATAAGCCTTATGATTACCAGTTAAGGGTGCAGTTTACTAATTTTTTACTGATATTACATAACAAATCATTTTATCACTCATTAACGGACGTAAACAGAATCTTGTGTTTATCTAACATAAAATCTATATTAACTTGTAATAATTGGACTCTCCTTGTGATATTCATTTCTCGGAGAATTCCAAAGAGCCACGAAAAATGATCTTGGTGATAACTGCAGCAGGAAAGAAAATAAATGATCAGTGGGTATAAGAGATGACTGACGCCCAAACGGTTCACGTAGCTACCACTGACAGGGACTGAATGCAGAGATGAAATAGTATGAGATGTAGATAAGAATTCGGTGGTAATGAGATGCAGAGAAGATTTAGACAGCATGAGATGTAGATACAACTTCGATCGTACGAGACATAGATAGGACTTTGATAGTATGAGATGTAGATATGACTTCGACAGTATGAGATGTGGATAAGACTTCGAAAGTATGAGATGTAGATAAGATTTAGATAGTACAAGATGTAGACGAGACTTAGACAGCATGAGATGTAGATATAACTTCGATCGTACGAGACATAGATAAGACTTTGATAGTATGAGATGTAGATATGACTTCGACAGTATGAGATGTGGATAAGACTTGGATAGTATGAGATGCAGATATGACTTCGACAGTATGAGATGTGAATAAGACTCCCACAGTATGAGATGAAGATAAGACTTCGAAAGTATGAGATGTAGATGAGGCTTCGAAAGTATAAGATGTAGGTATGACTTCGACAGTATGAGATGTGAATAAGATTTCGACAGTATGAGATGTGGATAAGATTTCGAAAGTATGAGATATAGATAAGATAAGACTTGGACAGTATGAGATGTAGATAAGACTTCGAAAGTATAAGATGTAGATAAGACTTCGATAGTATGAGATGTAGATATGACTCCGATAGTATGATATGTAGATAAGACTTCGAAAGTATGAGATGTAGATAAGAGTTCGGTCGCCCCGAAAGCAAATGGCATGAGATCAAATTCAGTTTAGACCTTCAGACCTTTGACAGAACAGGTTGGATGGATCGACGCAGCCAAGACTAACACTAGTCACAAGTTGGCTAAAAATGAACAGAATGGAAAAATTGCTTCAAAACCCGAATTCCCAGTCAAAAGGATATGAGGATATGAGCATTAATAGAAACCACCTACACCGTGAAATTTTAATCTAGAGTTTCGAAATCAAGTTATGGGTTTCGGTTCTAGACTCACAGCACGTGGAAGTCAAAAAAGAAATCAAGGCTTTATCGAGTTCATGCTTTTTTTTTTTCTTATGATTTAAAGCAGTTCTGATGCAATTTCCGGCATTTTATCCATCAAAATAACCTTTGAATAGTTAAAAGGACTTAGATTTGACGGATTTGCATACGAACGAATGGCAACCTTACGCTTTAGCGAACATAAAATAAAAAATGAATTTCAGTCTATGTCAGTGCGCACATTCGTTATTTTTTTTCAGTCTACGCTAATTCTCTCCTCGCAAATCTCACTCAAGATGGGAGTATGGACATCGATTTCTCGATTACAAAGCTTTGCAACGTTGCCCTGGAAGAGATGTTTCATTAAAGTCATTTTTTCTCTAATTTCTTTTGCGTCTCAGGTTACAAAAGAATTTTTGTACGGGATTTTTGTTTTTTTCTCGTCAGCGACGTAAAAACCGGTTTGAACCGAGGCCGTTTTTGTTAAAGTCAGAAAGTGGATCCTTTACTGAGTGCTGTTAACACACTGGGGCGTTATTTTAATTTTCTACTACCAAGAATTTTTGTACTTCAAAAAACATACCATTGGGTAATAAAATTCTCTCTCTCTCTCTCTCTCTCTCTCTCTCTCTCTCTCTCTCTCTCTCTCTCTCTCTCTCTCTCTCTCTCTCTCTCTATATATATATATATATATATATATATATATATATATATATATATATATATATATATATATATATATATATTGTTACGTGTGAGGGTCTTGGCTGATCATGTATTATTCAATTTACGTAATTTTTACGGCCCTGCAAACCAAGATTACACGTAACCTGCCACTTGAAGCCAAAAGTTAACCTCAAAGACAGTCGTTAATTAGCCAAAGGTCGCCAGTTAAGGGTAATTAACCTTAACAAGAATATTTGAGATGAATTTGATTTTAAACGCAACGGTTCTTCCAAACATTCGGACGCGAGGCATACAAAAGCATCGAGATTTAACCTGATTTTGCTTGCCCTAAATCCTAGGTATTTTACTGGAATAACGGGGTTGAAGCTAACAATATAATAATTTGGCTTAATCTAGATTTCGTAAACACATACACCCTAAGTGGTGGCTGAAGGAAGAAAACAAAGAAAAAATGTGAAATACAGAAAAGTACTAGTCAATCGACGAAGCTTCAACAAGAATCGGACTTACCGTGAATGTCGAGTCGCTGCGCAAACGAGGGACCTCAGGAGTCGTATTCTGGCAGTCTTCCCAATTCACTAATTAAGATAGACGTAGGAGTAAAAGTAATAAAGAACAAAGAATATCGTTCGGGCACGCACGCAGCGTCACCCTGGTTCAGTGACCGCGTGACGCTCTCTGACCGACCTCGCTTCGTTCCCGCCAGATGAGGCGGCTTCTTGACATACCGCCCCGGGCAATCCGACCTTGACAAAGGCATCGTCGAATGCATAGAATAAAGCTTAAGGGCCACCATAACTAGGGGTCATTGAGCGTAAACCCTCTCTGAGGCTTAGGTCCCTAATGCCCTAGCATATTTTGTTTATAAACTGTCCAGCCTATGCGGCGCCATTTGTCTACTGCGGTGATTGTTATTTTGAATTGGCTAGCCTACCGGCGGGGCAGAGATGTTCTCTGTCGAGGTCAATCTGACTAATATTCCTACACCTAAATACATCGAGGGCGAACAGCAGTAATATTTATAAAAATATATATAAATATATTCCAATTAGAACGATGGACACATTTCTCGTCGCGACACGGGTTAGAAGGCGTGAGCTGAGGAAGGAGAAATATTTCATTTCGTTGACTCTCCGGATTTTCAAAGGGATTTCAGCCAAAATCGGATATAAAGGTATTAGAAAGCCAAGCGGTTAAGTGGCCATTGTGTTTTCGTTAAATGTTTGCAATAAATTATATATAACATATTTATATACAATATATATATATATATATATATATATATATATATATATATATATATATATATATATATATATATATATATATATATATATATATATCTCAGGTTGAAGAGGTAAAGGCACGCATGTCTCTTACAAGAACAAGTTTATTCGGCCAACGTTTCACATCACCTGATGCATCCTCAAGGCTGGAAATTACAGACAATAAATACTTAAAATGTCACTTCCACAATGGGAAAAGCTTCTTTAAAAATTTTTAAAAATTTACAACTACAAAAAATTAAAACAAGAACTTGAAAGGAACACCTACCAAGGCAAGAGCTAAAAAGTGACTAGAAAGACAGGGAGGAAATAAACAAACGAAAGAAACCTATAACGAACGTGGAGAGTAAACAAGGTGTCAGCTTCAGGACGGGTTGCACATTGTCCAATCCCGAATTCTCCAATGTTCGGAATCATTCCAAGATTTGTGGTACCCGCTTGGATATTAATGATTTTAAAATTATTGGATCTGCCCGTAAGGACGACGAGTTGATGGTGTTGGAGTCGCTTTTCATAAAAACTAATGTACCAACACTAAACACCCAATCGTCGTCCAGACAACTGTTTATAGCATAACTGCCTGTTTGTTTACTCTCCACGTTCGTTATAGGTTTCTTTCGTTTGTTTATTTCCTCCCTGTCTTTCTAGTCACTTTTTAGCTCTTGCCTTGGTAGGTGTTCCTTTCAAGTTCTTGTTTTAATTTTTTGTAGTTGTAAATTTTTAAAAATTTTTAAAGAAGCTTTTCCCATTGTGGAAGTGACATTTTAAGTATTTATTGTCTGTAATTTCCAGCCTTGAGGATGCATCATGTGATGTGAAACGTTGGCCGAATAAACTTGTTCTTGTAAGAGACATGCGTGCCTTTACCTCTTCAACCTGAGATGTTTGTCGGGTCTGTTTCCCCTGCGATTCTTCTATATATATATATATATATATATATATATATATATATATATATATATATATATATATATATATATATATATATATATATATATATATACATATACATACACATATATATCTGTCCCTTCCACTTCATCTGTCACCTTTCCGTAATACTAAGGCAAATGTGAGCTGGAAAAAAACTTTCTCCACTCACTTGGAAATGGATTCATCGCTATTTCATTTCCCTTTGCATATCACACCCCAACCAACGCCGAACAAATCCGTTTCCCATCCAGTTTCTTGAAAGTGCATCCACGGCCATTTTCTCTCTCTCTCTCTCTATCTCTCTCTCTCTCTCTCTCTCTCTCTCTCTCTCTCTCTCTCTCTCTCTTTGTGATTCAACCCCATTAACATGACATATCCCCTCCGATATCACTTCATTTCTCCCTAACTTTCATCACTGAATCTGGTTTATAGAACTTTCATCACTGATTATGGTTGATAGAACTTTCATCACTGATTCTGGTTGATAGAACTTTCATCACTGAGTCTGGTTGATATAACTTTCATCACTGAGTCTGGTTGATAGAACTTTCATCACTGAGTCTGGCAGATAGAACTTTCATCACTGAGCCTGGTTGATAGAACTTTCATCACTGATTCTGGTTTATAGAACTTTCATCACTGAATCTGGTTTATAGAACTTTTATCACTGAGTTTCGTTGATAGAACTTTCATCACTGATTCTGGTTTATAGAACTTTCATCACTGATTCTGGTTGATAGAACTTTCATCACTGAGTCGGGCTGATAGAACTTTCATCACTGAGTCTGGTTGATAGACTTTCATCACTGAGTCTGGTTTATAGAACTTTTATTACAGATTTTGGCTGACAGAGCTTTCATCACTGAGTCCTGGTTGATAGAACTTCCATCACTGATTCTGGTTGATAGAACTTTCATCGCTGATTCTGGTTGATAGAACTTTCATCACTGATTCTGGCTGATAGAACTTTCATCACTGATTCTGGTTTATAGAACTTTCATCACTGATTCTAGTTGATAGAACTTTCATCACTGATTCTGGTTGATAGACTTTCATCACTGATTCTGGTTTATAGAACTTTCATCACCGATTTTGGCTAATAGAACTTCCATCAATGAATCTGGTTGACAGAACTTTCATAACTTAGTCTGGTTGATAGAACTTTCATCACTGATTCTGGTTGATAGAACTTTCATCACTGATTCTGGTTGGTAGAACTTTCATCACTGATTCTGGCTGATAGAACTTTCATCACTGATTCTGGTTTATAGAACTTTCATCACTGATTCTGGTTGATAGAACTTTCATCACTGATTCTGGTTGATGGACCTTTCATCACTGAATCTGGTTGACGGAACTTTCATCACTGATTTTGGTTTACAGAACTTTCATCAGTGATTCTGGTTGATAGAACTTTCATCGCTGATTCTGGTTGATAGAACTTTCATCGCTGATTCTGGTTGATAGACCTTTCATCAGTGATTCTGGTTGATAGAACCTTCATCACTGATTCTGGTTTATAGTCAGCCTCATAATCCAAGCTCCATTGGCCCCAGCACATCAGAAGACTGCCGACGAAAGAGAGCTTATTAGTCTGGCATCGTCGGCCTAAAAATCGCTTCTCTTTCCCGGTGCCTGAATGGGGATTTATAAGACGCGGGCCAAATGTAATGAAGGCCTTGCAACTTCATTAGGTTTTCGACTCCATAATTATTATTTCGGTAGATGAAATCTATTCACATGGAAGAAGCACACCAAAGGGGCCACTGACTTAAAATTCAAGCTTCCAAAGAATGTTGGTCTCAACCTCACACCGCAGGCCCCAAACTGCAGCAGTAACTGATTATGACACAGAGCCAGTGATTTTTTCATCGCCCTGGGGGAGGCGCGAACTCGCGACATCTGAGCGGCATGTCACGACACTAGCCACCATACCAGCGGCCAGTGACAGTAAGATTAAAATACAGACGAATATAGCAGATCTGACAGACAGACAGACAGACAAATAGATAGATGACAAGAAGACATGAATACAGGTAAATATAACAGACTTGACAGACATGTATAAAAATAGATAGATACAAAGTAATAAAATCAGACCTGTAGTTCGACTTTCCCTTGCTGAAGTGAATTGACAACTTCTGAGCTCTAATATTGACATAACTAACTGAAGTCAAACGCTCAAACACCCAATTCAGTTTGAGAATTCCACGTTTGAATCACAGCCGGGCAAAAATTCGCCAGACATTTTTCGAACACCGAAAGCTTTTTCATCCATCAACATCGTTCACGGCGGAAACGACACATTCCTAATTCCCTTGATTCCATTTGTTTGTTTTCCCAGACACGACAGAGATGGGATCGCGACACAGGAGTTGGAGGCTGTCAGTAGGCAATGCGCGATTCCATTAACAGATATATATTCGAAGTTATTGTTTCGTCATGAGGTCAACGCAGGCAATTAGTAAAATCAGTCGGCTTGGAAGTTACTGATTCGTTTTGGAAGTCTGACCTCGGAATTCACAATTACTGTTTGGAAGACAAGAACTGGGAAGTTACTTATTCAGTTTATAAGTACCGAGGTGGAAGTCAAAATTGTAGTTTGGAAGTCACAGATGCATTTGGAAGTCAGGAACTGGAAGTCACAGATGCATCTGGAAGTCATGAGCTGGAAGTCAAAGCTGCATCTGGAAGTCATGAATTGGAAGTCACAGATGCTTTTGGGAGTCATGAACTGGATGTCACAGATGCATTTAAAAGTCATGTACTGGAAACCACAGATGCATTTGGAAGTCATGAACTGGAAGTCACAAATGCATTTGAAAGTCATGTCATGAACTGGAAGTCACAGCTGCATCTGGAAGTCATGAACTGGGCGTCACACATGCATCTGGAAGTCATGAACTGGAAGTCACAGATGCATTTAGAAGACATGTACTGGAAGTCACAGATGCATTTGGAAGTCATGTCATGAACTGGAAGTCACAGCTGCATCTGGAAATCATGAACTGGGCGTCACACATGCATCTGGAAGTCATGAACTGGAAGTCACAGATACATTTAGAAGTCACGTACTGGAAGTCACAGATGCATTTGGAAGTCATGAACTGGAAGTCACAGATGCATTTGGAAGTCATGTCATGAACTGGAAGTCACAGCTGCATCTGGAAGTCATGAACTGGACGTCACACATGCATCTGGAAGTCATGAACTGGAAGTCACAGATGCATTTAAAAATCATGTACTGGATGTCACAGATGCATTTGGAAGTCATGAACTGGAAGTCGCAGATGCATTTGGAAATCATGAACTGGAAGTCACAGAGGCATTTGGAAGTCATGAACTGGAAGTCACAGATGCATTTGGAAGTCATGTCATGAACTGGATGTCACAGCTGCATCTGGAAGTCATGAACTGGACGTCACACATGCATCTGGAAGTAATGAACTGGACGTCACACATGCATTTAGAAATCATGTACTGGATGTCACAGATGCATTTGGAAGTCATGAACTGGAAGTCACAGATGCATTTGGAAGTCATGAACTGGAAGTCACAGATGCATTTGGAAGTCATGTCATGAACTGAAAGTCACAGCTGCATCTGGAAGTCATGAATTGGACGTCACACATGCATCTGGAAGTAATGAACTGGAAGTCACAGCTGCATCTGGAAGTCGTGAACTGGAAGTCACACATTCATCTGGAAGTCATGAACTGTAGGTCACAAATGTAGTTTAGAAGTTGCTAGCTAGAAAGTCACATATGTAGTTTGGATGCCATGTAGGGAAGTCACAGATGCATCTGGAAGTCATGAACTTAGAAGCCACAGATGCATTTGGAATTCATGAACTAGA
>JANJGK010000011.1:9015379-9022879 GCA_039081455.1 Macrobrachium rosenbergii | reverse complement strand
TCTTCATTTCTCAACGTTTTTCTTAAGACCCCAAAGCAAAAGAAACAAAAACGAAAACTAAAAGAATACGCAGGTCGTAATTAAAGACTAACACGAGCGCGTCTCAATAAATATCGGTTTGACCTCCCCGCAAGCAAGCGCGTTCGCGGGGCACTTTTTCGTCTCCATTAAGACCGAGATACCATTATCGATAACTCTTAATTCTCCTCCTGACCTTCGGCGGCGATGCTCTTTGATGCTCGGCCTCATAATAGAATCTTCATTGATCCCGACCGGTCCAAGTTCGTTTGCAGCCGGAAGAGGAAATATAATGTTCTATAATGTTCGCCTACGATGGCGGTTCATTTCGCGTCTTGGGCATAAAAATCGCTTTTCGCTTCGAAAGGAGAAAAAGAAGAGATTCATAAAGGCGGCGGCGATTATAATGAATGTATATCTTGCAGTGCCAGATTACTTTGGCGATAATAACAACAGATATTTTTAGAGCGCTGACAGATGGATAGACAGATAAATAAATAAATGGATAGTACCATGTTTAATTACGCACGCACGCACACACACATATATGTATATATATATATATATATATATATATATATATATATATATATATATATATATATATATATATATATATATATATATATATACATATAGCCTACTCGTATATATATATATATATACACACACACACACACACACATTATATATATATATATATATATATATATATATATATATATATATATATATATATATATATATATATATATATATATATATATATATAAGAATCGAAAAATATACAGAATGTCTTCAATTGAAAACAGATATTTTGACTAGAGACAGAGAGATACAGAGTTCCATATTTGGTCGAACACAAACAGAAGAACCGAGAAATTAACAAAATGAGATCAAATAAAATAAACAAGCTGAGTAGACTGGTAGATAGTTTTGAGAGCCTCGATGGCTCGGTCGGTAGAGCAGCGGACTCGGACTTTATAAGAAGTCTGTGTCGCGGGTTCAAATCCGCAGCCGACCGATCAGAGGGGTGGACACTTTGCTATCCGCGTAGACACCCCGGGATTATGTACGTAATCAACGGATAGGTTTGCTGAAAGCAAATGGGCGTTACAGACTAATACACACACAAACAAAGCCACTCCAACATCTAAAAAAAAAACATAACAGACGCTTCACACGTCTCGAACTGTCGGCCTAACCGCTCACGTCTCCTCGCTGCTGGGAGAAAGGGAGCTGGGGATTTGGCACGATACATATACACATGTGCTACCGGGGTCTAAGCGATGTCAGGCAGGGCAGCCGATCGAGGCTACGGCCTACCCCAATGCCAAATCAAAGTTCTTCAAAAGAAGGCATCGTGCTTACCCCATATGAAAAATGGGAAAAAGCACGTTAAACGAAGAAGAAGACTGGTAGATAGTTTTGCTTCCACGTGCAATTACGTACAAATGCCTGGAAAACATGACCTGGTGAGGTCAAAGTGGAGTATAATACCCAAGCAGTAATGGCAGGCTAATATGGTTAAAGGTTTTTGTTATTATGAAATTTGCTCCGTTTACTAAATGTCCTGTTAAATTGGAACTGGAAAGGAAATAACATTGCTAATTAATACTTTCACAAATGACGTGATGTCTTTCGTTCGATCTGCTGTTACTTATTTGTTTGTTGGCAGAATTATTACTCTAAAAGTTACGAGTGGATTTCTACGAGAATTATACCAAATGTGGGCATCGTGAACAGCAACAAGTGGTTATATTTTGGAAAAATTTGGAATGCCAATTTGGGGTGGAAAAATGTGGAATGTCAATTTGTGGAGAAGAGACATTTTGCCTTACATGCTCCAAAACCTTACACACCATTACCGTAGACTTTGGTAACCTGTGACATTACCCTGTAACATTTCGTTTGGACCCCGACACTTTGTAGTTTCTTATAAAAAAAAAAAAATAAAAATAAAATTTGCTTATAGGAGTTTGACGTTTGTGCAGGCACACGCTCCCCTGAGTAGTTTTTTCTGCTCTATTTGCATGTCTAGAACTTATATATATTATGAAATCCATCTTTTATGGACCTCAGGATTTATAATCAGTGACAGGGCTTCAATGTTCTATCTAATACTGTATAAAAAGGAAATAAATTAACACTCCTTAAGCAATTCTAACCATACAGACAAAATTCTTTATTGAATTTGTCTCACACCAGGAAGAGAGGTCATTGAGATTTCTGAAAAATGCTTGCAAATTTTTCACTGGCAATTAGGGGAATTGTTCTGAAGCGACACTGCGGTAATTTCTGCTGTTTTAACGAAAGAAAATGACTATTTTTTTTTGCGCTCGGGTACAAATTTGCAAAAATGTCACACTGAAAATTGCTTCTACATTTTCATTATGCCACCAGTATGAGTTAATTATTCGAAACTTTGTATAATACAGTATTGCAAGCGCTCATTTTCCATTGGCCAACTTTTAACGGAGGTATGATTAAGAAAATATCACAATGGATGGATATTTCATGCTGCGCTAATTTCTGGCGTCGTTATGAAGAGAATGTAAGCCTTCTTAGGCACAGTCGAGCGGAAGACAATATACTGATAATTATATTTGCTAATTATTTTGGAAATTAAGTTAAAAAAAAATATACATGATTCTTATCCATTAATCATTTTGTCTACATGCCTGAAGACACTCAGCAAGAATGGGGTCATCTCTTGCGTTCCACCTACAGCGAAACATTCTGGAGGATACATAGGAATGCACGTGCTTTCTTGATATGAAAACCAATTATTGCTTTAGTACATAAACAAAATAACTAACAAAGGGAGAATTACATGAGCATGAAGGTGACGACATAAAAAAAAGACCATCTGTCTCACTGATGGTATATAATCCTTGGTCTGCTATATCTACATATGTTATGTCTTTGGAAAAAGAACTGGAAATGGAATCGTGATTTAGAATCCAAATATTCAATACAGTTGTTCTTTATTTTCTTGTAATAAAACAATTTTGTATATACATACATACATACATACATACATACATACACACACACACATATACATATATATATATATATATATATATATATATATATATATATATATATATATATATTTATATATATATATATATATATATATATGAATTGAGTTTCAGTATTATTATGTTCCTTTTCACTCCTTTCAAGACAGCCATTTTTCTGGCTTACTACGTCCCACATAAGTAAAAGGATTGAAAGCTGATCAAACGTGTGTGTGTCCTGTGTTGTGTCTTATGATAGCCGTTTAATCACCTATCCAAACCTTGTCTTTGGTAATGTCAGCAATCCTTGGGCTGCACATTTTAATGGCTGAATCGGGTCTGAAGCTACCAAGATTGGGATATTATCCTACCTGGGCACCATGTAGAGAAAAACATCTAGGCAGGAAACCTTGCGACAAAAATGTGCTTGCGCATCGCAAAACTCTGCCAGGGCAGAGATATCTACCCCACCCCCAAAAAGGTTACGTGTCTCCCAAAATGACATTCCTATCTCTCCCTAAAATTTTATCATTCAACGCTAGTAACGAGGACCACTATTGGCTAAAGACCTTGCGACAAAAATGTGCTTGCGCATCGCAAAACTCTGCCAGGGCAGAGAAATCTACCCCACCCCAAAAAGGTTACGTGTTTCCCAAAATGACATTCCTATCTCTCCCTAAAATTTTATCATTCAACGCTAGTAACGAGGACCACTATTGGCTAAAGACCTTGCGACAAAAATGTGCTTGCACATCGCAAAACTTTGCCAGGCAGAGATATCTACCCCACCCCGAAAAAGGTTACGTGTTCCCCAAAATGACATTCCTATCTCTCCCTAAAATTTTATCATTCAACGCTAGTAACGAGGCCCACTATTGGCTAAATTTTCGTAAATCTGAGCACCTAGCCTTTTGCATAAACCTGCTAACAAACAAACTGATAGACGTACGAAACAAACCAAAATAAATAACCACTTTTGCGTAGGTAATAATAACTAAACAGGAGATACATACTTTGAAGTCCTTGTTGACTCGTCGAGACAAAAATATTTGAAATTCGAATTTTCTATCCTTTTCATTCATTAGACTGCGCGCCCAGCTTCACATTTCTCCTTTATTCTGTGTTCTTCATTACTCCAGCGCCTTCATCTGTCCCATCCTATTTCTGCCACTCGATAAGGTCTGGGTGTCACCTTAGTCGGGGATAATGACAGCTGATGGTAGACTAATACAATACTCGAGAAGGAACCCCTTCATTGAAGGAGTTCAATTGCTCCTTTCAGACTCTGACGATAGAGTCATGTTTCTCTCCCTCCCTCTCTCTCTCTCTCTCTCTCTCTCTCTCTCTCTCTCTCTCTCTCTCTCTCTCTCTCTCTCTCTCTCTCTCTCGTTTTTGTATGGTCTCTCCAAATTCGCAGTCTTCCATCCTTATCCAATGATAGAGTTATTTTCTCCCTCTCTCTCTCTCTCTCTCTCGTTTTATTTGGTTCCTCCAATTCGCAGTCTTCCGTCCTTATCCACTGATAGAGTTATGTCTCTCTCTCTCTCTCTCTCTCTCTCTCTCTCTCTCTCTCTCTCTCTCTCTCTCTCTCTCTCTCTCGTTTTTATTCGGTTTCTCCGAAATCGCAGTCTTTCGTCTTTATCCAAAGATAGAGTTGTTTCTCTCTCTCTCTCTCTCTCTCTCTCTCTCTCTCTCTCTCTCTCTCTCTCCTAATTCGCAGTCTTCCGTCCTTATCCAAAGACAAAGTTATGTTTCTCTCTCGTTTTTATTCGGTTTCCCCGAATTCGCAGTCTACCGTCCTTATCGAAAGATAGAGTTATGTCTCTCTCTCTCTCTCTCTCTCTCTCTCTCTTTATTCGGTTTCTCTGAATTCGCAGTCTTCCGTCTTTATCCAAAGATAGAGTTATGTTTCTCTCTCTCTCTCTCTCCGAATTCGCAGTCTTCCGTCCTTATCCAAAGATTTTTCCCTGGATGGAAAACCTCCTTGCAAATTACAGAAAGGACCCCAGATACCAAGTTCGATTTTCCATTTAGACTCTTGTCATGACGTCACGGGACCACCATTCCCATTTTTCTTCATCTCTCCTTTTTTTTTATCTTTGTTTTATTCAGCAAGAAAGATTTCCAGTCCTCGTAACTCCCGTTACTTTTATTCTTCACCTACGTGTCTTCCTTCGTCTGGAAAGCTTTGTACGTTCTGTTCGCTTCTTTACTCACTAAGTATTGCCTTCGCTATATTTATCAGTGACCTCCTTGGTTCTTCTCTTTCTTCCCAGACTCAGTTCTGTTTACTTCTTTACCCACTGTATTTTACCTCTGCTATATCTATCAATGATGTCCTTGGTTCTTCTATCTATTCCTAGGCGCCTAGTATTACCCCTGCTATATTTATCAATGACCTCTTTGGTTCTTCTATTTATTCCTTGACGCTTTGCATCACTTCTGCTATATTTATCAATGATGCCCTTGGTTCTATTTATTCCTAGACGCTTTGTATCACCTCTACTATATTCATCAATGATCTCCTAGCTTCTTTTATTTACCCCCAGCCGCTTTGTATTACCTCTGCTATGTCTATCAATGATATCCTTGGTTCTATTTATTCCTAGACGCTTACGTCAGCAACAGATGGCGTAAATATTCTTTGATAATACAGTAATGAATTACGTGCAGAGTAGTATAGCTGGCAGCCGCTGAGCAAAGAAACAAAACGCAGAATTTACCTTACGCATGAAGTAAGCCAGTTCAGAATTCGCAGACGCAGGGACGACAGCAGCAGCAGCAGCAGCAGCAGCAGTAGCAGCACTAACAGCAGCAGCAACATTTAATAAAAGCCAAGAAAACGTTACACCGCATTGGCTTCTTGACAAATGTGGAAATAAAAATTCCCTCTTCTTATTACCTTGCTCAAAGTATGGGAAGTATTTATTCATAAGGCGACCACTTTTCCGACGTACCCTCGAGACGAGACGCTTTGTATTTTTTTTTTAGGTACATGGTGGCACATTCACCCGTTTGCGTCTATGTCTGTACGTCTGTATTTCAGGCTGTCAGTGTCCCCACTGGATACTCCAACGACTGTCCATGGGATAATCCGATAGGTTATTTTTGCATTCTTGCCGCATATTCTTCATGATGTACAATGGAAACAATTAAAAACTGCGCCGAAGTTTCTTCGGCGCAATCGAGTTTTCTGTACAGCGTATACAGCTATGTAAAACTCTCAGCCACGGCCAGGAAGCTCTCATCCGCGGCCCATGAAACTTTCAGCCGCGGTCCGGTGCTGGCCTGTGTTGTTGGCACCTATAGCGGTGCCAGACACACGATCATGGCTAACTTTAACCTTAAATAAAATAAAAACTACCAACAACAGCGGTGCCAGACGCACGATCATGGCTAACTTTAATATCAAATAAAACAAAAACCACTCTAGCCTCATTACTTTTTATTGTATGTAAGGTTAAAGTTAACCGTGATCGTGCGTCAGGCACCGTTATAGTTCCAACAACACAGGCCACCACCGGGCCGTTGCTGAAAGTTTTATGGGCTGCAGTTGAGAGTTTCATACAGCATTAATCGCCGTACAGAAAACTCGATTGCGCCGAAGAAACTTGGGTGCATTTTTTACTTATTTCTTCTGTGTGCTGGCCTTGTCATTTTGTGTCATGTGCCTTTGCAAAATCATTAGCAATAATGGAGAAACAAATCTACAGATATGTAAATGTACAATCAACTGTGGATGTGCTTCTCCACTTCAAGACTCATGCTGCTGTGAGTATTTTTAAATCAATTAGCGTAATGTCATTAATTTAGTAACCAAAATTACCTTCGCAGCTGAACATCAGATTTTTTTTTTATATTTTAACCCGGCCTATTAGTTGATAACCTAACGTCTTTATAACCTGGCAGCTTTCTTTCTTCTTTACTGGCTTCTTCACGCTGTGTTCATATGCGTTTGAGATTTCATTACCTGTAACATTATTACTGTAATTCAGTGACCAAAATTACCTTCGCATTTCCACCTGAGATTAACCAAAGCACTACCAGTTTCTTCTTCGTCATATCTTTTACTCCTCCTCCTCCTTCTCCTTCTTCTTCTTCTTCTTCTTCTTCTTCTTCTTCTTCTTCTTCTTCTTCTTTCCAATGCTTTACCTGGGCGCATAAATGTTAAAGTTTTTACGAGGCGAATAACTCAACCGGTGACAAGACCCGGGTCGTAACGTCTTTGTGTCGCTGACTCATTTCGTGGCATAAAATTGCAGTTAGGATGATGATGATTTATGGGCTTAAAAATCGAGCTAATGTGACGGAGTTGCCATTAGACGTCGGAAAAGGAACTTTCGCAGTACAATTGGCGTCTCGGAAACGTAAAGGAAAGGCGGATTACGGAGAATAATGAGGAAAAACGCACCTCCGACGTGACAATCATTGTCAAAGTCAAAACGCCACTGTTCGT
>JANJGK010000011.1:8992879-9010379 GCA_039081455.1 Macrobrachium rosenbergii | reverse complement strand
GCAACAACGCCTCCTCTTTGCGAAAGTCACTGCATTTTTATCTTTGCAACCCACATGTCCGGAATGTATAAACTGTCCGGTACTCTCTCTCTCTCTCTCTCTCTCTCTCTCTCTCTCTCTCTCTCTCTCTCTCTCTATATATATATATATATATATATATATATATATATATATATATATATATATATATATATATATATATGTATGTATGTATATATATGTATATACATAAATTTCTGACTCACATCAGATCGAACCCAGGTCTTTCAAATGAAAGACCAGAGCACTGCCAACCAGGGTTCGACCCTGATGTGAGTCAGAAATTTATTTCTGTTCCACATGTAATTGTGTGTTGGTATTTCTATATTTCTATATATATATATATATATATATATATATATATATATATATATATATATACTTATACATATACTTACACACACATAAGAGAGAGAGAGAGAGAGAGAGAGAGAGAGAGAGAGATGAGAGAGAGAGAGAGAGAGAGAGAGAGAGAGAGAGAGAGAGAGAGACTGATGTGGCATGTGGCTACATCATCAAAGAAGAAATAAACTGTTGCCAAGACAAAACTCATCCTTGCATTGTCATCAATCCTTTGACGGGATAGATTAATCTCCTGCCCAGTTGTAGGAGAGGTCCCTCGTCACCACAGATGGCTGAACGCTCAAAGAGCGTAAGCCTTTAGGGGACGAAGGTTTTAGGGGTGGGGGGGGGAGTAATAAGGTCTGGTAGAAGTATTGGGGTTTGGGTGGGGGTGTATGAAAGAGACTCACGGCAGCGTTCTTTAAGTAGGCTAATGGGTTCGAAAATGGTTGACGCGTTTATCTCCACGAGGGACAAAACGAGGTACCTCGAGAGGCAACTTCTGGAGACCACTTCAGAGAGAGAGAGAGAGAGAGAGTCATTCGAAATCCTTTTCTTTCATCACCTGTTGAGGTGGGGGCGTCTGAAGCGCTCTTTGAATAAACAGAAATTTTCTCGACGCTCGGACAAAAACGCCGCGTGTCCAGGTCTTATTGAACGGATTAATGCTGTTGCGTCAGTTATACCATCAATTCATTCGATTCTTTTATCAACTTACTGAGGGGCAACTTTTATCATTCCTAGCATTTTCTTTCATTTACAGCATCAAAGATTAAGGACACAAGTTTCAACCTTTGATCATTTTCTTTGATGGGGACAGTGGCGTCCAATAAGATGAGAGCAATTATTATCCACACATATAATTCCTGCTTTCAGAAATTCTGGTATTCTGATATTCCGGTATTCTGTACTGAAGCAAAACTCTAATCACCAGGAGACAAACAGGAAAATTGTAGCTCCTGAAAAAGTGGCATCATTTTAGAGAGGGTCAACCTTAATCCCAACATCTCAATGTAAGTAAAACTTATATCTAAGGAAGCGATGAACGACTATGTAAAATTCTGAAAGATCAGTTATCAATGCATTACTGAAATATTAAAAACGCCGATTATTTTGTAGGTTAACAAACGATGCCATGTATAATTGTTCGCAGTTATTCATGAAAATAATGGCGATTTTAGTGAATATATCAAGTAACTCGAAAAAATTGGAGTGGAAGATGAAATATTTTGACACACAGGGAGGACTATATATATATATATATATATATATATATATATATATATATATATATATATATATATATATATATATATATATATATACAGTATATACATACACACACATGCACACACACAAATATATATATATATATATATATATATATATATATATATATATATATATATATATATATATATATATATATATATATATATATATATATATATATATATATATATATATATATATATATATATATATATACACGGCCTCGTGGAGCAGTGGTAAGCGCGCACAATTACCAGCTGAGGAAGAACGAATGGACGTGTTCTGTATAATTCAATATGCCTTTGTTAACCTAATTGCTCTGAAATGTTTTAATACTTACTTGTTAGACGACTTTTGTGGGTCGCAGCTGGGGGGGGGGAGGGAAAGTAAAACTGCTAAAGTGAGGTTCATTCACCAGTTAAAATGTCGACCATCAAAACGGGATGGCCTCGGCGAGGTAACCATCGATCCACCGTTCATAAGCTATTTGTTAGTCTCTCTCTCTGTCTTTCTCTCTCTCTCTCTCTCTCTCTCTCTCTCTCTCTCTCTCTCTCTCTCTCTCTCTCTCTCTCCAATATTCACGCAGGGTTTTACCCTGCGCATACTAAATTAATTTTTATCTTCTTTGCATTATTTGCTGTTGACATAAACGAAATGCCTTACACACAGATTTCAGTACTGTTCATTGTAGTATACCAAATATACTGTACAATACTGTAAACACGTAGAAAATATAGTGTTGTTCGTATTAGGTAATGCGAGAAAATAAAGTCAATTTGTAGCCCAATATATTTGTCATGAAGGCATCGAATTCCAACGTTTAAAATTGCTTGGAATAGTAAAGGTTTGTCGGATCTTTTCTAGATAGCGACCCCTCCCCCCCGCGGGTTTTAACCCGTTATGTATCCACCTTTGCGGCGTGTTTAGCACAAGCTCGTTGGGATTACCTTAAAAATATAAACAAAACACTGTAAATATCATAGAGATAATGACCCCCAAGAAACAATAGTCCTAGATAACGACCTCGAAAACCCTTGGGGGTCACTATTTAGGAGAAATCCGATTTGTCTCACTGTTCTATTTTATTATTTTTTTTCTTTGTCGTTTTGCCATCTAGCCAGTAAAATAAGTTGAAGTGTTCCAGCAAAGCTAGTTTAAACACAGTTCTCCTTAAACTTAACCTTGAAACAACTAAGGATTAATATCCATTCTTCCCGTGATCTGTAATGATGTTAAAAACTGAATTTAAAGTCTTTCTATAGGTAACTTGAAATTAGGTACTTAGTCCCCGAGGACGGGTGTGTTCTGATAACTACTCAACATTAGAAATAAACAGGTGTACCAACACTTTTCTAATGCTTAGTTTCCCTGTTTTAAAATGATTAGCAATGAAGGTTTCCAAGGAAAACATACCTAGATTCGTTAATGTTTTCATTACTAGCTCTAAAACACCTTATGGAAATTTCATCTGCATCCTGCTTGTACAAGATTGTAGCACGGAACAATAATAAAACGCAAATCTTTTATAAAATGCGGGTATTGAAATTCTGATACTTTCAAATGACTCCAATAACATGATTTAACTGTGGTTGCGTAAGTGCTTCTGGTTCTAGAATTCTGAGGACAGAATCAGTCTCGCCTGATCAAAAGTTTAATATCATCTTCCAAAGCTGATGGTAACATCAGTCTTGACTGAGCAAAAGTTTAATATCACCTTTCAAAGCTGATGATAAAAACAGGCTTGACTGAACAAAAGTTTAATATCACCTTTCAAAGCTGATGATGACATCAGTCTTGACTGAACAAAAGTTTAACATCACCTTCAAAAGCTGATGATAACATCAGTCTTAACTGAGCAAAAGTTTAATATCACCTTTCAAACCTGATGATAACATCAATCTTGACTGAACAAAAGTTTAATATCGCCTCCCAAAGCTGATGATAACATCAATCTTGACTGAACAAAAGTTTAATATCGCCTCCCAAAGCTGATAACACCAGTCTTGACTGAGCAAAAGTTAAATATCACCTTTCAAAGCTGATGATAACATCACTCTTGACTGAACAAAAGTTTAATATCACCTTCCAAAGCTGATGATAACATCAGACTTAACTGAACAAGAGTTTAATATCACCTTTCAAAGCTGATGACAACATAAGGCTTGGCTGAACAAAAATTTAATATCATCTTTCCAAGCTGATGATAACATCAGTCTTGACTGAAAAAAGTTTATCATTTTTCAAAGCTGATGATAACATCAGTCTTGACTGAGCAAAAGTTAAATATCACCTTTCAAGGCTGATGACAACATCAGGCTTGACTGAACAAAAGTTTAATATCACCTTTCAAAGCTGATTGTAACGACCCGAGTGGGCCGTAATGCAGGTTCTTTAATATCCTCAGGACGGGGCTGTCATGACTGACGGCAGATGCAACAAACAAAGGAGGGGAAAACAACAAAAACAATAAAATAAGCTTAATAATTTATTTACAAAGTTAAGTTATAAGTATTTACAGGTGAGTCAGGTCTGGTAAAAAGATAAAAACCATAAATACAAGAAAAACCAAAAGGCAGCACTAAACAAAATCAAGTTAAATAAACAATTAACTTCATAAACAAAAAGTAGCTTAAAAAAAAAAAGGCAAAAATAAACAACAGCAGGCAGAAAAAAAAATACCAAACATACGTCCTCCATCGGGGCACCAAGACAGCCCTCAGCTGCGCAACAGGTACAAAAACCCACAAACCAGAAAACCCCGATGGAGACGTCAGGACAGCCTCACGCTGTCATCAAAGATGAGCAGCTCGTGGTCACACGACTACTCATGGTCACACTCCACCTCTACGTCGTGCTCTACGTCGTGCTCCACTTCGTAGCCGTGCTCCAATTTGCTGCTCAAAAACTCGACCAACGTCGACTCCAAAAAAACTGCCTGCTGCTGCTGCCACTGCCGCTACTTTCGCTGCCCTACCAGACCTGACTGAAGACAGAAAACCGGCAGCTCACCGACGAAAACATCAAAACAAAAAAAACTTGAAGGTAAGGAGGCAGCAATCCACAAAAGGGAACGAGCGGGGAACCAGCAGTTCCCGCAAAACCATCACTTAACGTGACACTGATAATAACATCAGGCTTGACTGAACAAAAGTTTAACATCACCTTTCAAAGTATTAAGTGGATTTGGTGTTCCTTGGGTCAGTCCGAAACTCTTATAGACTGAAGGATTTACCTGAAATGAATAATATTAACCTGACCTCTAAAAATAGCTTTGATCTTTAAATCCCTATCTCTGGTTGATGTCACTGAACGTTTGAATGTCATAACTTGGTACTTTTTACTATTTTATTATTATTATTATTATTATTATTATTATTATTATTATTATTATTATTATTATTATTATTATTATTATTATTAGTCTCGTTCGTAATGTATTACACTTCTCTCAACCTCTTTTCACTTATACTTTCAGTAATAGCTTTCTTTCTCTCCCTCTCTTTATACTGTATATATATATATATATATATATATATATATATATATATATATATATATACATATATGTAAATATATACATATATATATTATATACACATACACACATATACATACATATATTTGTATATATACTCACATACAATATATATATATATATATATATATATATATATATATATATATACAAATATTTGTAAGTATATATACACACATATATGTATATATACATACACACATATATACAATATATATATATATATATATATATATATATATATATATATATATATATATATATATATAAGTGTACTATATACATATATATTATATACTCCCAGATGCACATTTTCCCTTTAATGGGAGTGATTCTAGATGTTACCTTTCGGATTCACAGCAAGCAATTTAAAATGAGGTCGTTGGCCTCACACCTTTCTTCACTAAACCTATAACCCACAACACTCGATCAACTTCCTGGTAAACTGCCCAGATCTGTTACCTATTTTTAGCCAAACATAGACAAATAATAGCTCGATCTATTAGCTAATCCTGATCTACCTGATCTATCATATTAACCTGATTGTACGTTCCAACGTTTTATTACAATATATTTGATGAAAAAGTCAAAATTATAATAAAAACCAGCTAGTTGAGTCACTAGATAAGTAAACAAAGGAACTGACCTGTCTTCCTTACGATTAACAGCTGTCTTCAGTTGTTATCGTGTGAAGAAATGACATCCTGTAAAAAAAAAAAAAAATAAGAAAACACGTTGACATCAAGACAATTATTAATGTTGATACAACATATGCATATTTTTTCAACATTAAAATGTTTCCTCTCACAGAAAGGGGCGCCAGGTGAAAACAACACATTGGTTGCAGCCACATCAATGCTAAAATTTAACGGCTCAATCGTTGATGAATGGCTTTTGCAGGAAAATGCTACAGCATTAGAGTTTCCCACACGTACACATAAGGCTCACCTGTAGCACGTCAAATCCATCGTCTATACTACACAAACAGCTCATCTCACCTCTATACTCGAGACTCTTTAAGGCTTCCCGGATGTCAAGGGCCTTCCTTTCCAATACCTCTTTCGCCCCATCTATCCAGCATCTTCTCGGTCTTTCTGTTTCCCTCTCTCCTAATACTTCCAAACTCTGTACTCTTTCCCCATCCCTGGCGCTCTATTCTTTCCGCGTGACCAAACCATCTCAAAGCAATTTGACGCATCTTCAATAATACTAGACTTTTTACCACTTTGCGTATCTCCACTTTCCGCAGTCTTGCAATTCTTCTTATACTGCATATGCTACTCTCTTGACAGCCGAGTGGTTACCGACGTTACTGAAAGTCGTCGATCCGTATTGTCTGGCGTTCGAGTCTCCAAGGTACCGAATCGTTTGTTGATTACAATTGCCCACCTGTGATATTTTCGAAGTAGAGCGAATTGGATATTAAACGACATTTGCAGCTTGATGTTTGTGAATACTACTCTAACGGTTCATATCAACAGCGACATTTTTATTTCATTCATACATAATATCCCCCTTGCACTTTCGTAAAGAAGAGTTGGTACAGAAATCCCCACATACATTCCACATCTCGGCTTCCGCAGACAATTCAAATCTCTTCCAATCTTTTGAGGACAAATTGCTGTCTTCGCTGCTTCTCTTATTCCGTGACTCACCTCTCCTCTTTACGAAACATCCTCTTTCATTCTTCCACCACCCATTTTAATTTCAGTGCTCCATCTACTTTGTTTTCCTTAACCCTCATGATTTTAGTCTTGCCAATATTTACGCTCAGCTTTCTTCTTTGGCAAACACTTTCACTCTCGCTAGTTTCTGCAGCTTTTGCTTTCTATCCCTGACCGGTACCCTGTATCATTTGCAAACATCAGCCATTCCTTAATTCATAGACAATTCATTTCCTTACATCACAAATCGGCCCCTACGTCCATTGATAATTTTCTGGGTTCCCACATCGTTCCACCCATAAAATTAATGGACTGGAAAGGAAACATGGCATATCTTTATTTCAAACACTGTCACCAAACCAGCAATCATCTATATTTTCTAACATATGCCTTGCTTCTGTCATACAAAAATATAATCGCCCTACACCCAATACTCTTTTCCTATATAGGATATACATATACATACATACCTACACACACACACACACACACACACACACATATATATATATATAAATTTCTGACTCACGTCGGGATCGAACCCAGGTCTCTCAGGTGGAAAGCAAGGGCGTTATCCACTGGGCCATACAAGTCTAAAAGAAGTTGGAACCTGAGAGCAACTGCACCCAAGGAATTACCTGGGCAAGCTAACTGCTTGCCTACCAGCGAGTTTTCCCCAACTTCTTGACTCAGCTGGTATGCAAGCAGTTAGTTTGCCCAGGTAATTCCTTGGGTGCAGTTGCTCTCAGGTTCCAACTTCTTTTAGACTTGTATGGCCCAGTGGATAACGCCCTTGCTTTCCACCTGAGAGACCTGGGTTCGATCCCGACGTGAGTCAGAAATTTATTTCTGTTCCACACGTGATTGTGTGTTGATGATTTCTATCTTATTCACTCAGAAGGGATAATTCGAATGAAATGTTGTCTATTGGGTCATTGCTGAGTCGGGAAGTTGGGGAAAACTCGCTGGTATGCAAGCAGTTAGCTTGCCCAGGTAATTCCTTGGGTGCAGTTGCTCTCAGGTTCCAACTTCTTTTAGACTTGTATGGCCCAGTGGATAACGCCCTTGCTTTCCACCTGAGAGACCTGGGTTCGATCCCGACGTGAGTCAGAAATTTATTTCTGTTCCACACGTGATTGTGTGTTGATGATTTCTATATATATATATATATATATATATATATATATATATATATATATATATATATATATATATATATATATATATATAATGTGTGTGTGTCTAGACTGTAGATAAATTTCCACAGAGACCTGACCTTACACATATACGTGTAATGTGGCTTATAAAGGCGTGAAATATTTTCAGATTAATTCTACTGAGCACAGTCAATTTCACTAAATGTTGATTAGAGCAACTCTCGAAGAAAGGACGAAAAGAATTCACAACAGTGTAAAAGCGGTCTATGAAGTGAAACTCTGAACTTTACAGCCGAGCACATTAAGGCGAGATTGGTTTGCCTGCTGTCTCAGAATGTCACACAGCCAAATTTCAGGCATGTTTAAGCTGCGGGGAGCAAAGGTTTAATAACACGATTATGTAATTACGGAGACCTAGGAGACAGTTATTGGCATAATAATTATTTCCATCGTCGTCACTGACAACCGGACGTCATTTTAATGCCATAAAGACATCTGTCGAGAAGAGAAAAGTAGGTCACAAGACCTACGTTCTTGTGTTGTCATGTCTAGACGAAGCTTCTTGCTCTTTCGCTCCTTGCTTGTTTTACTTCTAATAGCGTTCAGTGATGCATTTTTAGCCACTGTGTGGTATCTAAGTGCTGCGTGATAGAGAAAATTCAACCTAATTACTGTTACATGCACACAACGCGTGTGCACAACGAAGCAATATAGTTTTATGCAAGTTTTTAGCCGTGAGACGCGGTAGGAGGGATAATGGCATTTTTTTTTTTACCTTTATGAAATTTAGAACCCCACGAGAGTTCATAGCTTAAGCGATCATTATATATATATATATATATATATATATATATATATATATATATATATATATATATATATATATTTGGCAGCTTATTACATAAACGGGTGTTGTATCGGATTCAGATCCTTTCAGGAATGAAAGAGGTTTCAGCTAGGGGAAGAAGGGACGCTTCAAAGAATCTTCAGTAACGCCTACAGTGCACCGCGTGACGTTACACTGACGACACTACCGTCCCTAAGAAAAAACCCCTTACTTAGGAGTTAGGGCTTAGAAGGGTGGCCTGGTGACAATGTCCTGTGAAGTGTGAGCGATTTATAAGAAGTAAAGAATCCTATATTGTTGCCAGAAGCACCATTATGGCTAACTTTAAACTTAAATAAAATAAAAACTACTGAGGCTAGAGGGCTGCAATTTGTATGTTTGATGATTGGAGGGTGGATGATCAACATACCAATTTCCAGCCATCTAGCCTCATTAGCTTTTAAGATCTGAGGGCGGACAGAAAAATTGCGGACAGAAAAAATGCGGACAGAAAAAGCGGGGACAGAAAAATGTGCGGACGGATGGACAAAGCCGGAACAATAGTTTTCTTTTCAGAAAACTGAAACCTATCATCTATACTGAATGAGCAGAGGCCGGAGGTCCTAAACACGCCTCATTCCCTTTCACACCTTACTGCACTTAGGGAAAGGACCCATGCCGCCATAGGCCACCTCAGTCTAAACGAAGGAGCCACCTCTAGGTTAAGTTTTTTTTTTATTTGTCGAAAAATCAACCGTCTATAGATCTAGGTCCTGAAATACAAGTTGTCTCCGACAAGGAAGTTACTTGTTTGTTTATCTGCTTGTTTTTGTTTGTTGGTGTCTTTGTCAGCAGAATGGCACAAAAAGGTAATTAAGATCAGATATTGGACGATACAGGGACGTCACTTTTGCGGAAAAGGTCCGTTTAGGAGGGTAATTTGCTCTGCCTTAGAAGAGGATTGTAATCTCTGAACTTTCTTACTTGATCTGGCTGGAGGCGTTGGTAGGTAGGTGGGTAAGACAGGTAAGGTACGTAGGTAAGGTAGGTAGTCTTTCAGAAGCGAAAAAATGACTTTTACGTGACGCTACTGAACTGGCCAAAAGTGATTTCTCTGCATCTAATATTTCTTAGAGTTATGACACATTATTCAATAGAGGGTTAATGCCGTAAGCGCACCTCACGTGGGGCACTGCAGGTATTACTAAGGGTTGTTTGCAGCGTGCTTTCAGCCCCTAGCTGCACCCAAATTTTAGACGCTTACTTTACCACCATACCGCTTCTCTTCTTCACTCTTACTGTCCAACCACTCCGACTACCTCTTTCCACTGTCTGAAGCCATATTTTCATAAATCAGTTCAGCATTTGCTTTGTTTAAAAATTCATGAACAATCATTATACTCAACATCACCTCTTCTGCCTGAATATCATTGAAAATGAAAAATGAATGGAATGGTTTTAAATTTCGCTGTCTGAAAACGCCAAGAAATAATTCATATACCTGGTAGTTAGTCTGGGAAAGGGGCTGCAACCAGAGTGGAGATGGGCATTTACAGCAACCTCATTACCATGGCTGAGTGATACATCTCTCGGCTCACGTTTGCTAGGTTTTTGTGGTTCGCTCTTGGGCCAAGCTTGTGGCACCAGTGTCAGGTGAGACCAAGAGAAAAGGTGTCAGGCTAGCAACCACATCCCTGAAGACTGCTAAGAAACTAGATGTCTGTTCCCTTCTAGTGTCATCCCATCCAATACATTTATAAATATACGTATATATCTATATATATATATATATATATATATATATATATATATATATATATATATATATATATATATATATATATATACACGCACGAACACACACTCATATATATATATATATATATATATATATATATATATATTTATATATATATAGTTTTATATATATAATATATATACACAGTATATATATATATATATATATATATATATATATATATATATATATATATATATATATATATATATATATATATATACCACACACACTATCCTATCCAAGGTGTATGGCGATATATATACAGTGTATATATATATACATATACAGTATATATATATATATGTATATATATATATATATATATATATATATATATATATGTAAACACACACACATATATATAGATATATATACGCTATATATGTATGTATAATATACACATACCTAAAATTCTCAACATATAAACCTGGCCGTTTACGTAAACCCATTTTCCCGCCTGTATTCAGACATACTGTACGTGAACGCGTAGACGCGAAGACCTTTACATACATAAGAATCTCATCACCATTCCACCTACCAGAGAAGCCCTTTCTCAAGCTTCCACCGAATGCAAATTACCTGAAGGAGATAAATGTACGTCAGGAGACGTCATGACGAAGTAGCAGAGAAGAGACGGATAGGGTGGGTGGGGCGGGGG
Organism: Macrobrachium rosenbergii; assembly: GCA_039081455.1. Lineage (NCBI taxonomy): Eukaryota > Metazoa > Arthropoda > Malacostraca > Decapoda > Palaemonidae > Macrobrachium > Macrobrachium rosenbergii. The sequence goes on along the minus strand of JANJGK010000011.1, from coordinate 8,999,085 downwards.
AGGGGGGGGCTGAGGGCTGGGGAAGCTTGTAGAATTCAAGGGTGGGGGATTGGGGAGGGGAAGGGAGGGGACGAGAGATGAGGGGATTTATCAGTAATCCCTAAAGAAAAGAGGCAGACGACGTAGGAATCGGCTTTCAGTTCTCTTTCAGTTAAGGTTTGTTAAACACACCTCGATTCAAGACCTTTTGTGGATGCCTTGATCGGGTCTTAAGTGAAATACATACGTACACACACACACAATATATATATATATATGTGTGTGTGTGTGTGTGTGTATAATATAAATAAATATATATATATATATATATATATATATATATATATATATATATATATATATATATATATATATATTAACTTTATCACATACACAATTGTTCTGTGCATTAGTAGAATTACTAAAAGGACCTCATTCAAACTGGATGGTATCTAATGGAGTTTTTATTCAAAAAGTTACAAGCTTTCTTGGACAAACAGTCCACATTATCAAGTATCCGTACTTGATAATGTGGACTGTTTGTCCAAGAAAGCTTGTAACTTTTTGAATAAAAACTCCATTAGATACCATCCAGTTTGAATGAGGTCCTTTTAGTAATATATATATATATATATATATATATATATATATATATATATATATATATATATAGAGAGAGAGAGAGAGAGAGAGAGAGAGAGAGAGAGAGAGAGAGAGAGAGAGAGAGAGAGAGAGAGAGAGAGAGAGAGAGGATGGCAAGTATCGTTCCACAGAATCGCTATGATAGTGTGCAGATAATTCGGCCAAGAGAAAGTTTCAGTAATATCGTCAGTTTCGAAGTTGTTTCGTTCTTCACAAACATCCCATTAGATAAAGTATGAAGACATTATAAGAACTGTACAGACAAACACACGAGCATTCGGAGTAGTTATGGGTTCCTCTTTATCTCCCATACTAGCAAACTTATGTATAGAAATTTACTAGGTAATTTTACTACCTACCATTAACTTCAAAAGATGTAAATTAATATTATGGGCGAGATAAGCAAACGCCATTGTTTGCTCTTTAATCACAGAAAAGACTTTTGTGCTATGTAATCTTTAATAACCAAAATGCCCTCTTAACTTCTCGATTTCTTCACACCTTGGAAACGCTTGTCACTACTAAGCCCAGAACCAAATGAAGAGAGAAATGAAGATATTCTGAGATTCGAACTCGGGTCCTGGGTAACAGAACGATGAAACGATATTTGCCTGGCCACGAAAAAGTCAATAGTTCGGAATCATCGATAAAATTCGCAATTTGAAAACAGCCCTGCAGGGAGTCAACACTACCTTTTCTCACTCGACGTTTGACTGAAACGAAATACGGAGGGATTTGAGTACAAAGTATACAAGCACTCACGCGCGCTTACATATATTATTTTTCATACCATAGTGAAAGCGCGGAGAAAGCTGTGCCGGTAGGTTCAATTTTGAGAGCGTTAAGAATATGCTATCTAAATCACACAGAGGAAGAAGTTAAACACATAAAAATTAGTCTTACGAAACTTGCTTATCCGGAACGGTTCAAAGGTGTTAAGGAAGCGAAAGAAATTTTCTGTTAGCAAAGGAAAAAAAAAAGAAGCGGGCGAAGCTACCATATGACAGTTAAAGGAAAGAAACCACTAATGAATAACAAAAACATGTTAAACATAACTCTGCCTTTCACTTCAACAGTTACAGTCAGGGAGAAAATATGCAGTAGTACAAGCAAGGACAAAGAAGAAAGGTGAACAGAGATTTAAATAATTCTTAATGGGGGTGTAACGTTTCTCACGAGAGTGAGACTATAAAAATCTGAGTGTGCGTATAAGGGAACACAGAAGAGCAGTTAACATACATGAAAAAATACCGCATTAGCTGTGCATTGTTGGGATAAAAATCATAGGATGATTTTCGACACGAGGAAATCGGTATTCAAGAGTAACGCCGCTAAAAAAAAAAAAAAAAAAAAAAAAAAAAAACACCAAGTAACAGAAGGGGTACTTATAAATTCACTACCCACACTAGCGGAAACCATAACTATGGACATGTAGTTGTCGAGATCACACCTAGAACAAGTTAGTTCTAAATGAATCAGGTTCATTAGCAAACTGATTGCAAACACATACATTCTTCATACACGCTTGTCATTGAGTGTACTCATTTTGCGAACTGGAATTAGTCTAATCTATAATAATTACGTCCAGAATGACGTCATAGTTTTCGTTCGCGTTCAAAGTTACACTGATAAGAACGAGTTATTAGTATTAATAAAAAATTTATTGTTTCATTCTACGTTCCCATTAAAGTTCCATCAATCTTCAAGAAATCTTTTGGAATACATAGTTAATATAATTAATCAGTGTAATATTGTTAAATATTCTTTTTCAAACCTCCTCAGCTCGGGAATTTTGCTAAACTGATGCTTTCAGGAGCGCATCGAGTCATCTGCATACAGTAAGAAAAACATTTTAATATGTTCTCATAAGAAGATTCTGGTCAATAAAACAAACCACATGGCACAGCTTAAAGTCCACGAGAGAAGGATTACTGGAAACCCTCAGATTGCAAGAAGGCAGACGATTAGCGAGGACCCAGCGGAGTTATACGACCAAATGAGCACGAGACGAAGGGACAGGGGATAATATATAAACAGGAGGTCACTGGACCGATAATTATATCACAAGGACACTAAAAATGATAGCAGGAGCTGTCTTACGCTAAGGGCAGTGAAGAGTAGTCAGTTCACGAGTAAGTTCCTCGTTGGACGAGTCGGTAGAGTTGCCGGCTAGCACTCTGCTAGGCCCGAGTTCGAGTCTCCGGCCAGCCAGTGAAGAATTAGAGGAATTTATTTCTGGTGATAGAAAATCATTTCTCGGTATAATGCTGTAGGTCCCGTTGCTAGGTAACCAATTGGTTTTTAGCTACGTAAAATAAGCCTAATCCTTCGGGCCAGCCCTAGGAGAGCTGTTAATCAGCTCAGCGGTCTGGTTAAACTAAGATATACTTAACATTTTAGTTCACGAGTAAAATGTGTACACAACAGAAAGATAACGGAAACACATTTCACTTCATAGATCATTTTCACGTATTATGAAATGAATAGTGACTGTTATTGATTTTTATCAGTAATAATAATAATAAAAATTTATAAACGCCTCACAATCGCATGAACCACCAAAATGGAGAAGAAGTCCACAATGATGTCGTTGTAAATATATATAAAATAATATAAATAAAACGAGGGCTTTCGAGAATCGGCTCGACTCTCCTTATCAACTGATAAGGGGGAATCGAGCATGTTCTCGAAAGCTCTCGTTATATATATGTAATGGTATCCGTGTGTATATATATACGTGTATATATATATATATATATATATATACACATATATATTATATACATATATATATTTTTTATATATTTACACTGACATCATTGTGGATTTCTTTACCTATAATAATAATAACAATAATAATAATAATAATGTAAGGAATTGCCAAATCATGAGGTCCTCATGAGAATCATTTTAAGACGACCGGGAGATGACTTACGGATCTCAGTTGATACTGTGACCTCGAGTCCAATTTACCCCGGGGGAGCGGCTTATAAGATCAGCTCTCCGTCAGCCGTCTCCGTAAGCCCCTGGCTCGAGTGTGTCTTTTAGCGTGCTAAATCAATCAAATTATGCAGAAGACGAGATTCGGGAGACGCTGCGAATGTCTTAAGAGAGAGTCTTTGATGGCAGAGTAAAAGTCTTTTCTTTTTCTGGTTGTTTTATGTTAAGCTGTTAGGGAATTGAATTGAATATAGACTTTAGGCCAAAGGCCAAGCACTGGGACCTATGAGGTCATTCAGCGCTGAAATGGAAATTGGCAGTAAAAGGTCTTAAAGGTGTAACAGCAGAGAAACCTCGCAGTTGCACTATGAATCAATTGTTAGGAGAGGGTGGAAGGTAAGATGGAAGAAAGCGAATATGAAAGGAGGTACAGTAAAAGGAACGAAAGAAGTTGCAGCTAGGGGCCGAAGGCACGCTGCAAAGAACCTTAAGTAATGCCTACAGTGCACCACATGAGGTGCACTGACGGCACTAGCCCCCCACGGTTCTGAGAGTTCATGGATAGTCCAGGTTCTTCGGAATGAAGTAGATATTGGCCAGAGAAGAATGTTAGCCTTCTATACAATTTTCGGTAAATTTAACAAAGAAATAACGTGTCCAGACGTGATAAAACTGGATATACATTATTTTTATCACTGTCTGGATTCCTTGTCTACGCCACTGATCTCTGGATTTATCATTTCACAGAATTGCCAACATCTAAAACTGCCTTATTAAGATTGATCAGCTTATTTATCGAGGTGTATCGCAAAGGAAAGGACTTATTTTTCGTTTTCGATTTCTTAAAGATTTGAGCGAATTGGAAATTATATCGCATCACAATCCTTTCCCTTTCCTCCACGCAAGAGCATGGATTATCTCATTCGTAACACTCCTCTCTCCCAAGCAAAAGCACGAGTGAACTAATGTATAATAATAGCCGTTCTCCTTTCTTCCACGCAAACGCATGAATGATCTATTATGAAGAAATAATTCCTTTTCATTCCACCTTCGACCCAAGAGGAATATCCAAATCTGGAATAGTCTTTCTTCTATCAACAACACAAAAGGATGGCTGATCTCACTATTAATAGCTCTTCTACATATAATATTCTTTCTCTCTTCCTCACATGATCCTGAATGATCTAATAAAAAAATAATCTTTTAGGTTTAATACTGAATCTGCTATTTTAGATGCAATACTGAATGAGGTATCGCGAATATTATTATTATTATTATTATTATTATTATTATTATTATTATTATTATTATTATTATTATTCAGAAAACGAACCCTGTTCATATAAAACAAGCCCGGAGGGGCCATTGACTTGAAATTCGAGCTTCCATAGAATATGGTGTTCATTTGCAGGAAGTAAAAGGAAATACAGAAAGAAGAAATTAGTTATTGGAGAAGAAAGAATAATTTAACAAATTAACAAATAAAAAGATAAAAATGTATGTAAATTATAAAATACAAGAATTATTTTTGGGGAATAATACATCGCATCTTCGATTAAGCTTTTGAGGTTCCAATTGCACAACTGTGTTAATTGGCATATTTTCATAATCTTGATATTACTCTATCAATACATCTAAAATTCATGCAAACTGATTACATGCACATGCATTCTTCATACACGCTTATCAATGACTGCATTCATTTTCGAACTGGAATTAGTCTAGTATACGTGCGGTAAATGTGCCTCGCTGTCGAACTTCTCAGTTCCAGAGGTCCTTTATTCCTCACACCGTGGAACTGTGGAACAGCCTCCCAGAGGACGTGAAATTAGACCTGCAGAAGTTCAAGCGAAATTGCAATGCATTACTACCATAGTACTATTCTCCTTGCATTTTAATAAATTTTTATTTATTTATTTATTTATTTATTTTTCCTTTTTTTAACTTTACCTCCTCTCACTTCTTCCTAATGAACACCATATTATTTGGAAGCTTGAATTCCAAATCAATGGCCCCTGTGGGGTTGTTCGATATGAACAGTTTTCATCTTCTGAATAATAATAATAATAATAATAATAATAATAATAATAATAATAATAATAATAATAATAATAATAATAGTCTATAAAATGTACGTTCAGCATGACGTCACAGTTTTCGTTCGAGTTGAAAGGTACACTGAAAAGAACGAATTATTGGTATTTAAAAAAAAGAATAATAATTTTTTTTTGCTTTATTCTATGTTCCTATTACAGTTCAATCTGTCTCTTATAAATCTTAGGTATTACACAGTTAACAAAATTAATCTATGTACTATTGTTATATATTCTTTTATCGAATTTTCTAAACTCTGGAATTTTGTCAAGCTAATGCTGTCAGTAATGCTTTCAGTCATCTGCATACAGTAAGTAAAATATGACATTTCGTATGTCCTTGTAACAAGAATATTATCCTAACAGGCAACAGATAATTATATGCTCCTGTGCAGCAATTAAGTCAATATGAAAAAAATTAACAAGCAAAATTAAGGTCTTGCTTCTAGGATTATTACAAAAGATAATCAGGTTATCTCTCCTGGCAAAAAAAAAAATCTTATATTATAGCAGCAATCATTTAAAAAAAAAAAATTCCCTGCCAATGTGATA
>JANJGK010000011.1:8985379-8987879 GCA_039081455.1 Macrobrachium rosenbergii | reverse complement strand
ATCACAAAGAAAAGAATTATATGATATCTTAGGCATTTTCATATCACCATGAGCAAAATGTAAGATACAAGCTGACCAACCCGGCGCTGCCTGGGAAAACTCTGACTGACAGTCTACATGTAAAGGGAGGGAAAAGGGAAAGGGAAGGGGAAGGGAAGAGGGAAGGGGGAGGGAGAAGGGAGAGGGAGAGGGGTTTGTGTTGACCTCCGACTGACAGTTCTACTTTTTCACGCAAAAATTCACCCTCCGAACAGTCGTGGGTGAACTGACAGGTATTGCTGTGGTGACTGTCCCTTTTATCCAGGTATTACTGTGCTGTCTGTCCCTTTTATCCAGGCATTACTGTGATGACTGTCCCTTTGATCAAGAAATTACTGTAGTGACTGTCCCTTTTATCCAGATATTACTTTTCTGTCTGTCCCTTTTATCAAGGTATTACTATGGTGACTGTCCCTTTTATCTAGGTATTACCGTGGTAGCTGTCCCTTTTATCTAGGATTCTAAGTATTACTGTCCTTTTATCTAGGATTCTAAGTATTACTGTGGTGACTGTCCCTTTTATTCAGGTATTACTGTGCTGTCTCTAACCTTTAACCAGGTATTACTGTGCTGTCTGTCCCTTTTATCCAGGTATTACTGTGTTGTCTGTACCTTTTATCCAGGTATTACTGTGGTAACTGTCCCTTTTATTCAGGTATTACTATGGTGACTGAAAAGCATTTTCAATAATATATTTCTAAGGTCTCGAGTACATGAAATGACGCACGATAACCCCGTAGAGTTTATTTACCATAAAAGTTACCAAGGGAAGGGGGATGGGCGAAGGGGAAGGGGGCGGGGATACGGGTTTGAAACCTAACCTGTTATCTAAGTTGGGTGAAATGATGGCCACGTGCCAAATTTTTGTCTAGATCGGCCAAGCGGTTCGGATTTCTATAGCGCACAAAGTTACAAACTTACATACAAACTTTCACTTTGATATATAAGATTATGGTAATTTTTTTGTTGACATAATTATTCGTCTGGCTGGATTGTTTAGCGATAAAAGTTTTATATAATATAATGTGCAGATTTTTTAGGTTAATTATTTTATGACGATAAATTTGAAAACTCTATTGAACAATATATAAAGCAAAGAAGCGAGGTTTAGAAAAAATGTCCAGATTTTTTTTCAGATCATTGCAAAATTTGGTTATAATATACTCTGAAGCTCCACAAACATGGGCAAAGAGGAAGAGAGCATATTGTTATAGCTGACATAAATCTGCCTCAGCATAAATAATTTATTATTTTTATTTTTCTGTAAAAGAAAACTATCGTGCTGGCTTTGTCCGGCCGCACTTTATTCTGTCTGCACTTTTTCTGTCCGCTGAAACTACTGAGGCTAGAGGGCTGCAAATTGCCATGTTGATCATCCACCCCTCATTCATCAAACATACCAAATTGCAGCCTTCTAGGCCCAGCAGTTTTTATTTTATTTAAGGTTAAAGTTAGCCACAATCGTACTTCTGGTAACGATATAGGATAGGCCACCACCGGCCGGTTGTTAAAGCTTCATGGGTCGCGATTCGTACAGCATTATACCGAGCCCACCAACAGATATTTTCGGTGGCCTCGATTGTACGCTGTAGCGACTGTACAGAAAACTGGACTGCGCCGAAGAAACTTCGGCGCGTTTTTCACTTATTTATTTTTTGCCTTTACGAAAGCATACTTAACTTCGCACTAAATTTCCATCTTTATATTCAAAATTATTTTCCTTCCACTTTGGGGTTCCACGTTCATGAGGTAACTATGGGCCAATTTTGCATTTTCTAAGACTTCAAAATTTTACGACAGTTTTATTTACTTAATTTTCTTTGTTGAAATAAATTTTCCATACATGTGAGACTCTTATTTTTTTTTTAGACTGCCTTACATACAAAGTTGAAAGATGACTTATTATTGCCTTATATGTAAGGTTGCAAGATTATCTTTTATTACCTTGTATGTAAGGCTGAAAAATTATTTTTCATTACCTTACATGCAAGTTTGGAAGGTCGCCTTTTATTACCTTACATGTAAGCCTGAGAGATTATTTTTTTATTACTTTATACATGTAAGGTTGGAAGATCAATTTTATTACTTTACAAGTAAGGTTGCAAGCTTATATTTCATTAACTTGTATGTAAGGCTAAAAGATAATTTTTCATCAACTTACATGTAAGGTTGAAAGATAATTTTGATTACGTGACATGCGAGGTTGAAAGATCAATTACTATTACATTATATGTAAGGTACAAACATTACTTTTTATAGCCTTACATTTAACGTTGGAAGACCATCTCTCAACCTTACATGTAAGGTTGACAGATTATTTTTCCTTACCTTACATGTAAGGCTGAAAAATAATTTCGATTACGTGACACAAATTTATTATTACCTTGAATGTAAGGTTGAAAGATTGTTTTTATTACCTTACATGTAAGGTTGAAAGTTCATTTTTATTACTTTTCATGTA
>JANJGK010000011.1:8970379-8980379 GCA_039081455.1 Macrobrachium rosenbergii | reverse complement strand
TCCTCCTCCAGGTTTATCCACTTCCTCCCCATTCTCCTCTTCCTCCCCCCCTCCTCCTCCTCTTCCTCCCCCTCCTCTTCCTCTTCCTCCTCCTCCAGGTTTATCTTCAGCGATTCACTTTGTGTCGAGAAATGAGGCTCCCGTAACTTCGCCCGGAGAGGCCCTGACCGAGTGACGGGATACTTGGCATACTTCTCCGTCGGCAGCATCCGGGAATTTCGATAAGGCATTCCCCGAGCGAAATCGCTTATGAAATTTGTCCTTAAAGAGAGACTTTTACCACTGAGGGTAACACACAATTACCCTCCCCACCACCCCTCACCTCCTCGTCCTCGTCCTCACAAGGAGGAGAAGCAGAAATGATGAGGCATTCTGACTTGATATCTTCGTGTGTATACATATACATATACATATATATATATATATATATATATATATATATATATATATATATATATATATATATATAAATAATACTATTCGAGGAACATACCAAGAATGAGGCTTTCGGCACTGAATCATCATACCCTGTTTGAGTATTAGTCGAAAGGATGCGTAGAAAGGTGTCTTCTGTCTTACCCTATAGTGTAGAATAAATGTACACTCATATATTTGTAACGGCCCTTTCTGAGCCTATACTTGATTTAAGTCTCTGTTTTATGAACAGAGGTTTGATCTCGCTTATCCCGAGACATTGTGTGATAGCAGTAACGTGAGCCGGCATCATAAGTTATATCTTTCCCTAACTAAAATCTAAGGACTACTGGAATGAGATACTAAGTACAAAACTAAAACCCTTTATTGACAAAAATCAACGAAAAATAACCTTAAAAATTACGAAAAATGAAATCCAATGTTTCACATAACTATCAGAAAATCTTCTAAGGAAATAATGCTCCAAAATCATAAACCCCCAATTACAGAAAATAACTCATCTGTCAAAACATGAACAAGTCAATCAATTAAAACAGGTCATCTCAAATGTCATACCACTCTCATCCTCGTAGGAGTGAGAGAAGAAAAATGAATAGGAATGGAGTGGAACAGAAATACCTGTGAAAGAAGAATCGTCACATTAAAAATCATAAAATGTAAAAAATTGCAGAAACACACATTTCACTGACACAGGAGGTACCGTGTGTTCACAGTTCTGAAAAACAAAATCTAAAAACGTATAAGAATTCTTACTCACTCCACAAGTCCTCTGGGACAGTCTCCATGTGAAAAATCACTCACATCTTCAGACACACATGAATCGGATCTCACAAGTCCAATTCGAACAACAGTTCCTCCCATTATATTCATTATCTAACGCACGAACGAACGTACTTTTGTATGACATCATTCGAGGTCAAAGTTCGGCAAGACACGCCTCTGTATTTCAAGGCGTCACGAAGTACACGTACACACCATACATTATTAAGAAGCATCCTTCAAAAACCGGATTTTGTAACTGGTTCAGCTTCTAGAACGTTCTTTGCTGAAAACGCATTTCCCAGCCCGTGTCTTGTCACCAAGGTGGTTTCTTCGACCCTTGTGGTATGCGAATGTTTCAGCATTTTCCAATTTGCTGCGTACAGTGAAAATGGACCCTGCGAATAGCTGACCCAACTTTTCAAAGGTCACCTTCGCGAGCCTTTACAGATTGCTCGGTCCACGCACCTGAGGTGGACCCCACCTCAAAATGTCTAGGTGCAAAACTTATATATATCTTATAACACAGATATTATAGCACAACTAGTTCATTCAAGAAACGCATTAATCTAGACGATTTCACTCCTGGTACTGCCTCACGCTGAAAGGCCTGCGACTGCACCAGTCCAAGCTGAATGTATTCTTGCGTCTCCCAGCGATCCGACGAAAATGAATGGCTCGCAACTGCACAAGCCCATGTTGAAAGTGGCGCTCGCAAGTCCTTTTTTGCGCCAACCCAACGTCTCCTCGAAAGTACGGCAACATGAAGACATCCTGCCCGACATCTCTCCAAAGTGCAGAAGTAACGTTGACAGCTTTCTCATATGTTGAGGACGGTGAAGCTATTCCAACCTCTCCATTTCGAGGGAGTGGTATTTTCCGTGAGTCGGTCATATCGACAGTCATATCAAAAAGTAACTCGTCTATTCCCTATACCATATTATTACTGAACCAGACAAGACTATTAGTACAAAGGTCATATGTTCTCAATGTGAAACAATTCCAAGTTGGTACCCGGAATTTCCATAGTCAACTCACTACCAAGTACACTAACTCTAAGGAACCATTCATAAAAATTCTATCCAACAGAAAAAAGTACTCAAGAACGAAAGGCAATCCTAAACATCTGAAAGGTATCATATGTCGTAAAAGACATCAAGGTTCTACTCCGGTTAGCGAATATTTCGCAATACCTGACTAATTCTCAACACGATAGCAATTGACTTAATGGCAATCGCTCCTATGATCCTAACAACTACCATTACTCATGGTACAGCTCCCTTATATTTTAAAAGAGAACTGAAAAATCCCAAATATTCGAATTCGATATCCCTATCAAAATCTTCCTAAACCTCTCCGAAATCCTAACCGACATATCCCAATCCGAAAAAGATCAGACCCGTTCGGTCCGATATACTAAATACCTCCCCAAAACAAAATCCTAAACAACAAACCCTGATTCTGTAACTCTAGATTCAAAGATATTGGGTCAGACGACAAAACACATAATAACATAATAACATAATAACACAATAACACACGGGTCAAATCTCGTATGAAATTAGCCCATGTCCTCAATTCCCAAAATCATATGAAAAAAAACCATTAACTCAAAGTAACCCATTACTATCGCCAAGTGCGAACGATGAAATCCCTAACCGCAGTTGCGATCCATATAAAAAAAAAAACAAAAACTCAAATTCATATATCTACAAAACTCTACGGTATTCTGCACAACAATTTACACTAAGTACTGCAGCTTACATCAGAAATCACAATGAACCCGAACTATTAAAAATTCGTAAAACTCTACGGAGTAACGTCCTCCTGAATTACAACAAACTACAAGTCATGCTCATTTACAACCCATTAACACCCGAAAGGAAAAAAAATGACCCGTAACTACCCATTACCATAACAACCATACAACCCAGGGTCTATACCCATAAGTAGATTCTGAGAAATTACCCAGAACATCCATATGCACTCTCTGAAACGGCCTATTTGGTAAGGGATATGAACCCAAACGACACGACACCGTCGTCGCCGGCTTATTCGCATTGCAAATAGCGCACTTCTTCACAAAGGCTTCTACTGCGGAAAACATATTTTTCCAAAAGAACTTTGACCTGACGTTTTCATACGTCTTGTCCACACCTAAATGAGGAGAACCAAATTTACAATGTACAATGTCTAGAACTTGTGGTACTAGACTCTCTGGCACGATGATTTGTGTAATCTCACCCATGCTTCGAGTACTTCGCAAGTTATACTTAACTTTTCTCACCAATAAATTATTCTCCAACTCTAGACCAGAAAAAGGCAACTTATACCCTTTCTTCGGTGAAACTCCCTTAAGAAATGCCTTAGCATCTGACAACAATTTATCTTCATCTTGCTTTTGTTCCAGCAAGCCTATGTCCCAAGTGACATTTTCACCCCGTAATATAACACACTGCGTTACTCTCACTATCACGAATAACAATTTCTCCCGAGACTGCCGACTCACTATTTCTCCCCGAAGTATGCACTGTAGGAACGTGTATGTCCTCTACATGCGATCTCTCAGAACTACTAATATCAGAGACATTAGACACCAAATATTTACTCTCTTCACCCACACAGGATTCGGTGTGTATTTCCTCATCCTCGACCGGAAAATATCTGCTCAATGCATCTGCAACTACATTATGCTTACCTTCAATGTATTTGAGGTTTGCATCAAAATCTCTCAATGTTAGGAACCAACGTGCTCTCTTGGGCGACAAATTTGGCTTATTAAAAAGCTCTAACAACGGTTGATGATCTGTAAAAATCTCAACTTTATTTCCCAACAACAACATCTTAAAATGAACAAGGCTAGAGACGACTGCGAAAGCCTCCTTGTCCACAACTGACATCAGCCTTTCGTTACTACCACGTGTTTTGAACTTTTCTGCTATAAAAAGCAATTGGGTGTAATTTCCCCCTCAAATTTCTGCATCAAACACGCACCTATACCTTCCTGACTCGCGTCAGTCACTAAGGTGAACGGTTGACTAAAATCTGGAAACTTCAAAACTGGTGGGTTCACCAAAGCGTTCTTAAGCTTCTCAAAAGCTAATTGATGACTATCACCCCAAACAAACTTAACGTCTTCTCGTAACAAATCTGTCAATGGAGACGCTATTGTAGAAAAATTCCGCACAAAACGGCGAAAGAAACCCGACATACCTAGGAACGAACGAATCTGTTTCCTGGTTTTGGGAACTAGAAAATTCACAATGGCTTTAACTTTCTCATCATTCACTCTGACTCCCTCTTTAGTCAGTCAAAAAAAAAAAAAGGTCAAGTTCACTTCTCCCAAGGCCAAGCTATAAAAGGCCACAAAAAAAAAAAAAAAAGACACGGGAAAGCGCTTCTCAGGCACACAGAGAGAGAGAAAGAGAAATTCGTTTCCCACCCTCTTACAATGCATCGAAGGCCTGATGACGCTTACAGAAAAAAAATGCTAACACCAAACCTCGGGGCTCGCTCTGTCTCCAACGGCAAAAACTGCTGGATCAACACTTCCCTTTGTCCAAACGGAAAGTGTCACTCAAGCAAAGGCAAGGGCTCTGCCCTCATACTCACACGCACATGCCCACACGCACACACGTGTGTGACTACAAAAACCAAGAAGTGCATTCACACTTGTGCAAAAACTGTTTGCACCCCGCAACTCATAAATATCACGTAGGATACTACCCAAATATTAAAGTTCCCAGAAATAACGCAACAACCAAATATCACCCTTACATAATACACGCCGATGCGTACCGCAGATTGCTATAAAAAAAAAGAAAAAATACAACACACCATAATACGCTCAGCGCTTCACTAGGCGTGGCAAAGCAAGTACGACGCTCCGCCCAAACTCGTGACGCAATTACTATGTCACCGTGGTGATGACGTAACAATCGTTGCAACCGAAACATCAGTTAAACACAACGACAAAAAAAACACACAGTTGTCCCTATCACCAGTTACAACACAACGAAAAGGACAATTTCACATCAACCCAACTAAAAAAAAAAGAAAAAGATAACATCACAACACTTACGTTAGCAGTGCGCGAATTTCCATCAGGCGAAGAGAGAGAAACAAAAAAACACTCGCGCGTCTTCACGTGTTTTAACACACGCATAGCGGTCTTAATATCGCAATTATTGCACAATATCACTGTTTTTACCCCCTACCCAAAACACTCTTCACAAACACTAGCTAGCGAGAGAGAAGCTCGCAGCTCGCCCCCCAGCAACTGCTGACTCCCACAAAATCCTATCCTGAGATGCCAACACTAATTTATATCTCTTCGGAAACGTATACATGCCTAATTATTTAACACCTTCTAACTGCCCTAACTACCTTATACGCTACCTTTTACGCTGCCTTTTACGCTGCCACCAAAAACTGTAACGGCCCTTTCTGAGCCTATACTTGATTTAAGTCTCTGTTTTATGAACAGAGGTTTGATCTCGCTTATCCCGAGACATTGTGTGATAGCAGTAACGTGAGCCGGCATCATAAGTTATATCTTTCCCTAACTAAAATCTAAGGACTACTGGAATGAGATACTAAGTACAAAACTAAAACCCTTTATTGACAAAAATCAACGAAAAATAACCTTAAAAATTACGAAAAATGAAATCCAATGTTTCACATAACTATCAGAAAATCTTCTAAGGAAATAATGCTCCAAAATCATAAACCCCCAATTACAGAAAATAACTCATCTGTCAAAACATGAACAAGTCAATCAATTAAAACAGGTCATCTCAAATGTCATACCACTCTCATCCTCGTAGGAGTGAGAGAAGAAAAATGAATAGGAATGGAGTGGAACAGAAATACCTGTGAAAGAAGAATCGTCACATTAAAAATCATAAAATGTAAAAAATTGCAGAAACACACATTTCACTGACACAGGAGGTACCGTGTGTTCACAGTTCTGAAAAACAAAATCTAAAAACGTATAAGAATTCTTACTCACTCCACAAGTCCTCTGGGACAGTCTCCATGTGAAAAATCACTCACATCTTCAGACACACATGAATCGGATCTCACAAGTCCAATTCGAACAACAGTTCCTCCCATTATATTCATTATCTAACGCACGAACGAACGTACTTTTGTATGACATCATTCGAGGTCAAAGTTCGGCAAGACACGCCTCTGTATTTCAAGGCGTCACGAAGTACACGTACACACCATACATTATTAAGAAGCATCCTTCAAAAACCGGATTTTGTAACTGGTTCAGCTTCTAGAACGTTCTTTGCTGAAAACGCATTTCCCAGCCCGTGTCTTGTCACCAAGGTGGTTTCTTCGACCCTTGTGGTATGCGAATGTTTCAGCATTTTCCAATTTGCTGCGTACAGTGAAAATGGACCCTGCGAATAGCTGACCCAACTTTTCAAAGGTCACCTTCGCGAGCCTTTACATATTTATTTTTCCTGCTCCCAATAGGCTACCAGCCTCGCCTTCTCCTTCTCCCCATCGCTGATTGGTTCCTTTCAACGTATGGTTGGGGTCTTCGTATGCAAGGACCAATCAACATAAGGTATCGCCATATGTCACGTCCCAATTCGACCAGGAGATCTTTCTGCCAATGCAACGTAGACAATTGATTGTATCTGAAGTCTTGTTGGGTGAGGTTTGAGCAGTTCATTAAAAGGAAGAGCTCATGAGGACCATGTTACTGTAAAAACGTTCATTATTAGTTTTTTTCAGTCCATGTTTTCTCTCTCTCTCTCTCTCTCTCTCTCTCTATATATATATATATATACAGTATATATATATATATATATATGATGTGTGTAAGTGTAAATATATATATATATATATGTGTGTGTGTTTGTGTGTGTGTGTGGGTGTGTATGTGTGTGTATATCTGTGTGTGTGCGTTTGTGTTTTCCGTAAGTACTATTTCAGGGTTGTGAATCCATTGCAGCTGTAAATGCCACGAAATGGCGGATGAATCTCTCTTTGTTGAGACCAATGACGAGTGGTGCTACAGCAAAGGCAATAGGCAATACAACACGTAAAGTCGCAACTAGCGATTTGAGGTACAGACAGAATGTACCCCGAGATAGAGGAACGTCCGGTGAAAGGTTGTGGAACCCACGGTGGAGGAAAAAGTCCTATAACGGACAGATTGATTTCTTTTCCTGGATGTCTGAAAAGAAAATGATAGCATTCTCATTGCTTGCAGCCGCCTACTCTGTAATATATTACATATATATATATATATATATATATAAGCCGCCTACTCTGTAATATATTATATATATATATATATATATATATGTATGTATGTATGTATAAAAAACAATATATATATAACTATGTTTATACACATACTTACATTTTATATACATATACATGAATGGCTAAAAGAACTTGCATATTGTAGTTATTTATTATCATCTCCCTGGACAGCATTCAAATAAAATTATACTTCTTAACAGTTCTGAAATATCAAACCATCACGACTGGTGTACGTTCAGTCAGAATAATAATAATTCTATCCGCAAACTGCGCTCGTCTGACAGTGAAGTATTCACGCACTCCATCATGGAGTATAACTTCACAGAATATGTAGAAGACCTGACAGTTAATATTTCTTTTTTCTGAAGGCAGAGCTTTGTAATATATTTTGGAGCTACGTAGAGCAAACGCCAATGAGTAATATAAACTGCACTTTTCGATCCCCTAACCGTTCTCAGATAAAGTCTTGGGTTCTAGGTTTTAAAGTAAAACATAAAAAAACTCTTCCACCATGCCTGAATCGAACCTAACAGAGGTTACCACGCTAGAGGGTAGTGCCTTCAGTAAGCCTTGCATGGGGCACTGCAGGCATGACTAAAAGTGTTTCCAGCGTCCGCACTGTCCCAAGCTCAACCACTTTTCAGCCTTTTACTTTACTTCCCTCCTCGCTTCCTTTCTTCATCTCACTTTATCTTGCTGTTTAACCTCTGTAACTATTACTCCTTAGTTCAACTGTGGGCCATACTCCCAGTTTCACCTTCCAATCCTCCTACTTCATCTCGCTTTATCTTGCTGTCCAACTAATCTGACTCCTTCTTTTGATCGTCTTGAGCGCTCAATGTCTGGAAAAGTACCCCATCGCTTGGCTTTATAGCCTAAACTTCATTATTCATCCATCCATTCTAAGCAAGTTTAGGAGCAATATTCGTCCTTCCATTATCGCGCTCTTTTTCTGCTGATTTAGAGCGGTCATTTGTTACTCCTTTACGTAAAATTGACAATTACTGACAAGAGGAAAGGCGATGAGAGAGAGAGAGAGAGAGAGAGAGAGGTGATGGCGTGTGATCATTCCGAGGTAAATCTCATTCTATGGCTTTAAAGAGGCCAGAGTCCCACTCCATACAGAAATTCAAACGCACCATACTGAAATTCAAATTCAGTTTTCGTCCCGGCAATACAGAGAGAGGGGGAAAGATAAGAGTGTAGGCTGCATAATTACCATGGAGACCAGGAACGAGGGGAAGTGCGAGATTAGCTCGTTCTAGCCGAGGGGAGAGAGAGAGAGAGAGAGAGAGAGAGAGAGAGTTGAAGCACAAGGGGGGAGAGAAAGAGAGAGAGAGAGAGAGAGAGAGAGAGAGGAGTTACTTTGCCACGTAGGAAAGCAAATCCTCTTACCTGAATTAGATAACAGCTCAGCTTCAAGAGGACCAGGCAATAAAAAGAAAAACAAAAGTTTCATTGAGACTAAATTAGAAAGGCTCATTTAAGAAACGAGACTTCCTAGGAGCGCATACCAGGAGGATTTGAAACAGGTCTATGAATCTCGAGAATGATTGAAATAACATTGGCGACAATTTTTTTTTATTTAATGGTACAGTGCATGTGTTATTTGAACGGAGTAAAACCCTATATTTTTCAATGTTCCCTTGGCAACTCATTGCACTGCTGTTAACCTAAGCAGTGAAATAATTACCAGGTCGAATGTAGTCAGCTGCAGGAGAGAAAAGGGTATGGAGCTAGCAACCTCATCCCAAAGGCTTCCGTACTCTTTAAAGGTTAGCACCAGCTAGGTTCACCCCTTATATATATATATATATATATATATACATATATACAGTATATGCATGTATATATATAATGTATATATATGTGCATACATGTATATATAGTGTATTCATATATATATATATACAGTATATATATATATATATATATATATATAATTTTCCATCCTCTCAAGAAAGCACGATCCCTCCAGTTTTCAGTCACTTTGGATGCGGTTGCAAGACCTATGCCCTAGTTACGACCTATTAAAGTCGTCTAACTACCTAGTATATAATTCCCTACTTAGATCAACAGAGGCATAATAGGATAGGATCTAACAGAATTTACTTACAGAATTCCAGCACGCTTAAATATCGAACTAAGCAAATCTCGCGAATATATATGTATACCACACACACACACACACGTCTATATATACATATATACATATATATGTGTATGTGTGCTTGTGTATGAGTGTATGCACACATACATATGTGTGTGTGGGGGGGGGGAGCTCTTGGTAATGAACTCCTATTTTCTCCGTTACCCAATATGTTTGGTCAGCCTAACCTAACTTTACGTGACCTACCTGAATTTACCTGTCATGCGTTCAGTTTACTGATGACAGCAAGATGTCTCACGTTCAACAGAAACCAGCCTTTTATTTAATAACTACCTGAAATAATTACATTATGCCGTCATAGTCGCGTATCGAAGCTCCCCAAAATAATTTGTGTATTTCTTTCACTTT
>JANJGK010000011.1:8965379-8967879 GCA_039081455.1 Macrobrachium rosenbergii | reverse complement strand
ACAACCAACCGCTACCCTCCCCCCCTTACGTTTAGCACCCCCCTAGCCCCCTCACGATTGGCATACCATACCCTCTCCCCTCATGTTTGGCACCCCACCCTTACCCACCCACCTTATGTTTGGCACCCCACCCCTACCAACCCCTCTCCCGTTTGGGACCCCTTAGCACTCCCTAGCCGCCCCCCTCGCGACTGGCATCCCCTACCCTCTCCCCTCACGTGGGGCACCCTAACCTTACCAACCCCCCCTAACGTTTGGCATCCCTACTCCTCCCCCCCATCGTTTGTGGCAACCCTACCCCGACTCCCTTTGCGTTTGGCATTCCCCCTACCCACTCCACGTTGGCAAAGTCGAAAAATAGGTGGGCCGATATACGCTCACGAATGATTGGCCATTTCGAATAATGATACGTCGGGCATTATCATTAAAAGGTTATTCACAAGCTGGGTGTAGTATACTATAACATTGATCTTGTCATTATGATGATAATGAAGCACGTGGCGAAATTATGATGAGAATGATTGCGTCGTTGCATTTAGAAACTTACTAATTCCTCTCTCTTTTTTTATCTTCATCCTTGTTCGAAAGATATGCATACCCAAAATTAGTGTGTGTATGTGTGTGTATTCGTTGTGTATCAATAAAATGCTATCATAAACCTGTTGCATAAAATTTATCAAAACAATGAAGTCGCATCTGTCATTTTGAAATCAATAAATTCATTGTTTATTAACCAACGTCCTGAGATTCTTGTTTTCTCGAGTTTATCAACACTGTAATAGCATGTGCCATTATGTAATCAACGCATTCACTGTCTATTAATAAAATGTACATTCAATAGTATTTCCTACAATCTATTACAATAATGAAATAAAACGATTCCTTTCCTGTTGAAAAATGACCTACTGTTCCTGTTTACTATAACTGATTAACATCAAGACATGGCAAATGGCTTCGTGAAATTGATGTGTTCAGTGTCGATCGACAAAAGCGAAGATATTCTAGTTGGTTAAAATTTCATCACCCTGATAAATTCGTCAACACAAAGAAACACTCAGACGAGGTGAGGGGGGCCAAACAACGGACCCGCAGCCGTCTATCTTTCATAGCTGTCATGTTCATGACGGAATAAATTACAGATATCCAATAAAAGGCTTCGACCTCCTCATTATGCAATGACCAAAAAGCCTAATTGTGAGGATGGGAAAAAAAAAGATAATAATTATATCGCCACGTCCCGCTTTTGGTGAATGAGGGACGTGACCTCTTCTCCGGGTTCTTTTATCCCTCACTCTTTTGACATAATGCATGAGCTGATTAGCTCAATGCCGTTTAATAGCTTTTAATGAAGTGGAAAATTTCGCCATTAACGGACTTCTTAGCTCCGTATTTGTAAAAGCGCATTACCGCCGAATAAGTGAGTCTGCTTCGGCGCAATAAATACGTTTTGCACACATACACACACATTTACATATACATATACATATATATATATATATATATATAATATATATATATATATATATATATGTATACATATATATATATATATATATATAATGTATATATATAAATTATATTATACAGTATATGTGTGTGCGCGTGTGTTTGCGTGTATATATATGTATATATATACATACATATATCAATATATATATATATATATATATATAGAGAGAGAGAGAGAGAGAGAGAGAGAGGGAGAGAGAGAGAGAGAGAGAGAGGTATGAGTGTGTGTTTGTTCGCGCACACTTGTATGTTTATATCCATATAGGAAATTTCTTTTTTAACCCTTTCACACTAAAAAAAATATTGCTTATCTTGAATTTGTAGTTGAGAGAAAGATTAGGGTACCAATCATCTGAAAAATATCGTTTTGGAATTTTTAGCGTAGCTTACTGATCTAGATGCCTACTGACCTAGGACGCTGGTGGCACGACTGATACAAAACCATTATAAAAAATCAGTCAGAAACGGCTTCCCTATTTCCTTCTCAAAAGCAATCTTGGGCACCACTCTCACTAGTTCCAGAGGACCAACCTGACCTACAAAAACATACTTACCAGAAAGGTGAAGTGTTGTACTCATACTACATTTATCAGGACTCTCCTGTCGGGCAGGTTAGCCTTCCATATTGACCTCAGTGCCTGTAAGAGGCTCTACAGTGGTCTTTTTGCCAAGGTGGGCCCCTAGGCGAGGGCTTTGGCGAGGCCCTACTGAGGGATTCAGAGCCGATGAAACACGGTTTTTCGGCAACACCGTTTTATCAAAGCATCGGATAAAGGTGAAAGTTGGCATGTGTATATTTTATAACCCCACCTAATTTTTGCAAGCATTATTTAATACCTAAGTTCAATAGTTCTGGCACTTATTAGAGTAAAAGTGGGTTTCCTATGCCAGAGCCATCAAAACCGCAGGTGCGGGTTTTGAACACAACAGTAACGTTAATCTGTGACGTCATAAGGCTCCACCCACAGTGAAGAGAAGTTTACGTATGGGG
>JANJGK010000011.1:8932792-8960292 GCA_039081455.1 Macrobrachium rosenbergii | reverse complement strand
CATTCGTTAATACCATAACCAACGGTAAATGTCAAGGCCGAATGAGTCGGGGGGAGGTGGGGTGGTTGCCTACAGCGGGGGAAACTGAGAGTTCAGCACCATAAACATAAATTCATCACAGAAATTGAATATAGACCTGCTGGGAACTTAAGCTGACACTGGCCTTAGATTCACAACAGATACAAGAATAAATCTGCTTGCTTACAAGAGATTAGCAAGTCCCTTAATGTTGCATTTAGTATCACTGAAACCAAGATACTATTTTTATGACTGCCTGCGCGCACGACAAGAGACCTGAGGTGGACACCTTATCGAAAGGAAGTATAAATCCATCAATTAGTAAAGATGCATTGGCTATTGTACTTGTATTAATATTGGCTCTGCCCCGAGAGTGTTCTTTATGAACTTGTTAATGGGCTACATTAAAGTAGTAGCTTTCTGTGAGTGCACTATTCCAAGTATATGCTGCCGGTATGTCAACGATTGCCGCTGAGTTACAGTCTATTAAGAACGCCCTTGAGAGGTCTGACTGAACGTTTCAACAATGGCCTGCACCCCTTCCTGGATGTCCTGATCAATTTCCAAGGCAATGCCTTCACCATGAGTGCATACGTCATGGCTATAAGCAAAAATTGTTTTGACAGTACTAGCGACTGCCCCTCCCTTTGCTCTGAATCAACTAGGCCTACTTATACCTACATCCACTATACTTTCTCTCACTTCAAAACAAGGCTACCACACATAATACTAAGTTGGACAAAGTTTCCCAGCAACTGCTCACAGCTGAGTCACAGTGAACGCAATAAGTCGAGCGGCAACACCAAGTATGAAAATTGGACTAGTGAGGAATATGAAGACGATGAAAAACTCAACTGGCAGTTCACTGATATGGATATCTATACTCATCTTGCACTCTAAAACTACGTTGCCCTCCGTCAAGGTTAACCCCAGAGGGGTAACTATGCATAAATATATATGCCAAAATGAGAACTTTGGGCATCATCTTACCACACATGTTGGCATGACCCAGGCTCAGTTGTCAGGGAAAAGTACTCTTATTTTTCACGTACACATAATTATTTGTAATTGCATTCAACAGACTGACACGTATATCCCACGTTACTCTGTCAAATCCTTAATTATCACGACACTCCACAATTAACAGGTTCTGTTTGCACATTATTTCATACACACACACACACACACACACACACACACACACACACACACACACACACACACACACATATATATATATATATATATATATATATATATATATATATATATATAAAGGCTCATCTACGCAAACATTATCATAATTTTTCCCACTTATCAGCTCTTTAATTTCAAGAAAAAAGCATGCATATATATATATATATATATATATATATATATACATATATATATATATATATATATATATATATATATATATATATATATATATATATATATATATATATATTTATAGTAATATATTATATATGCACTGTATATATATAATATATATACATATATAAATTCCAGTAAAAGATTTTCGTATTTTTAACACTAAACTGATAGCCATATTACTAAACTAAATTTACATCCAAAAACGTGGCATACTTCATTGCACTATTGCAGTGTTGCAATGTTTGTTGCACAAAACCGAACAGAATTCCGCCAACTGGGTCTGTTACAAAGCCTGTACATAAAGCATTTTTTTTTACCACCAAACTGTTTGTAATATAATCATTATTACACTTCAAAAACTTCTATAAACTATATATTCCACTTAATTCCCTTTTGTCATCTCATATTCCCGCCAGTTAATGCGTAGGAAACCATTCCACGGTGATTGGTCTATGATTCCGCAAAGTTTAATTGAATAGATTGAAAAACTAAACATTCCTATCTAGTTACGTATGATCCATTGAAACGAGAATAGGACAAATGGCTTCCATTTTAATCATCAGCTGGATCCTATTAATTAAAACCTTTAACAAAATATTTGATAAAAAAAAAAAAATAGAGTAGCTGACATGATGTTTCCAATTTCCGAAAGATTCAGATATTTAAAGTGCAAGACACCGAACTGATGGATAATCATATTAGTATATGTACTTTGTGACATCATGTTTTCTGTTATATGTCGTACCCAAGTATCGGGTGTTTGATATGTATGTACATACACACACACACACACACACACACACACACATATATATATATATATATATATATATATATATATATATATATATATACATATATATATATATATATGTCTATATACACACCTATATATACACATGTATATATACATACATACATATGTATATATATTATATATGTGTGCAAAGGATATAGGCGCCCATTATTTATCATTGATTATCATTGAATAATCTGGTGATCTAACATAAATTTAGCACCCAAGACTTATATACCATTCTAACTGGAGATGGAACTAAGAAATTAATCACAAATGCTTTTCCACTTTAGACCTATGAATGGTTTGCTAACAGCCTCATTTCTAAAGTTCCCCATGTAATTAAATGAGTCAACCGGTTCCCGCAGCTTTGAACCCTCCCCTTTCCCCTTCCCCCACACATAAAAACAGACGCACGCATACTCGACCTGAATGTTGCTTTCGTTAATGTATAGTTACCATCTAATAAAGATTTCGAGCTTAATATCAATTAGGAATCTCAAGGGAGGCCGCCATTCGTCAGAGTACCAATTAGAAATTCGGTGCCATAGCTGCAATGCGTGGCACATTGCGCCGATGGAATACCATTAGTGGTAATACAGGAGTACGAATATGAAAACAGAAGAAACGGCCCACAGCCCGCCCATAAACTCTGAGACTACCCCTACCCCTACCCCTTTGGCAGCTATTAGCAACCAGAGAAGTGGTTCAGCCATACTGGTCTACGTCCAATCGCCTCATCCAAAACACTGTTTATTACAGTAAACAGTAAGGACATACAGTTGGAAACTTTTATTTTTCTTGTCAGACAACGCGGATTGTATCCCAAAAAGCAGGCAACCTTTCTACGACTATTTCAGGCAGATAGCGAATTGCACTTAGAGAATTTTGATCTCCCACCCTCGGGGCTGGTACTAAACATGGTGAAACAGTAACTTACCTACACTGTTTCGCCGTGTTTTATAGCCCCTGAGAGGTCAAATGTATGTCGCCGTACTTAGTTCTAGTCGCTGGGGGATCAAATGACCCTACGTGCATTTTGCTATCTGCCTGAGATTTCAGGCAGTTCGTGAAATGCCTGGTTACGCTATTTGCCTGTAATATGTATATTATCATAGTCCATTATTGTGAGGATCTCAGGTCATTATTGTAGCGACGACCAACCACGTGTAATTGGATATACGCGTAAATGATATGATAGTCCTATGACAAATTTATGTTCAATGAAAAAATAAAAGTTTTCCTCGCCATGACTTCTTCATCTCGATGAAATGCAAAGACATACTTTATACACAGCTATTCCATTTAGAAATCACGGAGAAGAGCTGACTTTTTAAAGAAACTGTACTTTAAAAACGGGGGGAGGGCGAGTTCTTGCCTGATGAACCGATTAAGGGCCGAAAGAAGAACATCGAAAAATGAACACATATGACGATGGTAATGATGATCCTTCATGCATAGGTCATCAATCCTCTTCCCATTAAACGCAAATTACTTTCTAAACTTTGGCTGGTGTAAATTTCTTCCTAGTCTATCAGCATACACGAAGCTGTGGATTCCTGAAAGAAGCATGAATTCCCAGGGGAAATCAGTTTCCACGTATCGTAGAATATGCAAATTTAGGTGTGAGCTTCTATCTCGTTACCACCGATCCAGTGCAACCTCCTCTCAGGTCGAGGTCGAATTTATCACCTGAGAGAGACGAATGACTTCAGTTACTTCAGTTTCCTTCGGTTACCACGTCCTCCCGCATTTACGAGAAAACGGTGTCATTCGAAAACCGAAAAGTGATGTGCTGAATGCCTGAAGGCAAATGGTAATCAAGACTGTTCAGTTATGGGCGTTTCCATCTGAACATGAACGTTTGAAAAACGATTTATCTTGTCCGTAGGCCTTTTAGGCCTAACACCAACGCTTCGACTTCAGTTAAAAAAGACATTAAGACCCATTGTTAATCTTCGTCTTTGTATTCTTAAACCTATAATAATTTTGAAGTAGAAGATTTCATCATTAGTTGTAAGTATTAAAAAGCAATCTATCCTTACCAACATCAATAACGACTGTAAATGCTGCGCATTTAGAGACTACCATTATCCAAAATTAAGTTTACTGAGTGGGCAAACTCAAGTGGGAGCAACACAATACACGTGAGTGTACTTAAATGCAATTAAATATACGAAAATTCGCCTTTAAGATGTATATATTTCCCATAGACTCCAACACCAAGCTCACTTCCAATAGCACCCATTACACACTAATGACGAGATGGAGTCCACCATTCGCCGCTTTGTCCAAAGTCACTTTTCATTTGTATATTTCGAAAAGTTGACGTTACAAAATCATGCTAGCTGCATCACTGGTTTGCTGGTCAGTCCAGTTAAGTAATTAGTTTGGTCTGTATCGAGCGTAAAATGCGTTTAACGCTGTATCTTCAGCGCGATTAATGCTTTGTTGAAGTTAATAATCCTTTAATACTTCCCATCTCGCTTATATCTTGATCAGTTACATTCAGATATATTGACCTAGTCAGTGACTGTTGGATGCTACTGACACTTAAACTCCTGTAACTTTAAAGACATAGGCCTAGCAACTGCATTCACAAAATCAATGCTTGAGAGACAGGTGATGAGGAAGGTGCGAATCTCATTAAAGAAACGTTTGACATATGACTGATCAAACCCTAGACCTATCAACAGAGATTATTTATTTTTTTTATCTGATGTTTTTACACCTAATGTCATTTTGATAATAAAATCCTCATATATCTCAAATAATGCCATTGGAAAGTGAAATAGGAGTATTATTTTTCCAGACCATTTACTTCCAGGACCGTTTATCATCAACGAGAAAGTCGCTTGTTATAGTCAAGGTTGCACCCATATTTTTATCTTAATGGGGACAACGTCATGTTTTTCATCCTAATGGGGGACAATTTCAAAATGCTTTTAAAGGAAGTGACAATCATATTTTTTTTGTCATTGGTGGAATTCAATATATATATATATATATATATATATATATATATATATATATATATATATATGTGTGTGTGTGTGTGTGTGTGTGTGTATGTGTGTGTGAGTGTGTGTGTATCAACAATCAACCTTATTTTTTGTCATTGATGCAATTCTATATATATATATATATATATATATATATATATATATATATATATATATATATATATATATATATATATATATATATAATATGTGTGTGTGTGTGTGTGTGTGTGTGTGTGTGTATAATCAACAATAAACCATTTTCTCCTGGAGGGAATACCTCCAGAACAAACAACCACTGGCCACTGCTAGTTATGTCCGATAGCTGCTACTTTTGGGATGGACTTAGCGAAAAATTTCCACAGAATTTGGCGATTTATATCATGCTCACAATTTTACATTCCATCTACCACGATCTCTTTCGCCACGTGATTATTAAGACCCTTCTATTCCAGTGCCTCTTCCAGTTCATCTGTTCTGCATTTTAAAAGATTTAGTCTCTTCCATTCTTCCAACATTTGCGAAGGATACACACTTTTCACTACTCAGTCATTCAAATTTTTTCCATACGACTAGGCCACCTTACAACAGTGATGTTTACGTTCGTCTAAGTTAACCTTTCTACAATTTCCTCCTATCCACATACACACACTAGCATATATACAGTACATGTGTGTATATGTATATGTATATATATATATATATATATATATATATATATATATATGTATGTATATATAATAATGATGCGTGTGGTAACCGTGTGCTTGTTTTATCATGAAGTGATGTAACAATGGCGTGGTTATCAAGGGCAAAAATACTCATGGGTTTAATATTTATACTATAAAGCACCCAGAACAGTTCCTAAGAAAGTCTATATATAATCCCCAAACATATAAATATTCCCAATGAAAATAAGGGAACTTCATGTATGAACGGCTGAAAATAAATGTTAAATAAAAATGATTTTTTACAGGGAAATCCAGCTTAGCAGATGACTAGACCTATCTTCAAGAAGCTCTTCCATAACATAATTATACATAGTTACAAATATACATCCAGTTTTCGGATTGCAAACATCCACCATCCAGAGAACTCATGCTTTCGAATGCATTCAACAGAGACAATTTTATTACAAAATCAAAGCTAAACGCAATGGTTTTTACAAGAAATGCGAGAACTACTTTGTAACGCGCGTGAAAACATTCGCATGCCCGGCGGTGAGTTGGCTCAAACCATGGTCACCTCTTAGGTAGTAAGTGCAAAACCAGCTTATTTGCCTTAAGTTTCGCATTTCAAGTGTTTGTTACGATGCCTCCAAAGCGAAAATACGGTGAGAAAGCTGAGGGCGCATCAAAGGAGAGGAAAACAAAGGAAATAGAAGAATGGAGAACAACTAAAGTATAAATAGCCCACTGGTGAGTAGGAAGCTCTTGGGTACACTGGTCTGAGTTCGGAACAACTTTGAAGGACAGAGACTGAAAAAATAATCACTTTTAGTGCATACCCAGACGAATGCTACTACTATCACTAACGATTATTATTCTCCAACAGGTGATCTCCATCCCCACCAGCAACCGCCTCCAACATGTCGGCAAGAGTGACGTCACATCGCACTTCCCAATGACTCCGGTGGAATTGGAGTAAGTGTTAACTTTCGATTATTTTTCCCGTTTTGTATGTGTACATCAACCTTTGTTTTTTTTTTATATAAAGACGTGTTTCTTCAACGCCTTTCATTACTTGACATTGTACTCTCTCATGTAATATTCAACTCTATAACAGCTGTTTTTCAGCCTAAATTCAAAGGGTCAAAACTCAAAACGACGCATTAAGATGTATCCACGGCCAATACTTTTTTTTCCTCCAAAATACATAAACTTAACACAGATATTATTCAGTTTATATAAGGATCTTTATCTGTACTGATATATCTTTATTTACTAAGTGCATTTAACTGTTGAAAAAACTAAATGCGATAGGAATCGGCCTAGAAGGAAACCCGTCACCCAGATGTTGACATTTAAACGGTCCGTGCGTGACAAAAGCACACTTATAAAGGACAAAGCTTCATGAAAAAGGTTATTGCAAAGACATAAAGTAAAGCATTTTACATATAATTTATTCAACCCCATTTTATGCAGTATAATTAAAGCTGTATTTATATTAATTGTCACTGAAGAGTTTTGGTTAATAAAAATTAATGCATGTAAAACATGTGACATTAGGCGTGATGGTATGCAAATGGTCCCATTCTATATAAAAGATTCTTTTCACATTTGGTATTCTTAAATAACCCCATAAATTTTAATATGTATATATATATGTATACATATTACATTTATATATTAGGTAGCAAACAGAAAGTTCTCCATATCTAGTCATAAGTTCATTTCTTTCACCTAATTTTCAGGAATTCCTGAAACGTTGGTGAAGGAAACAAATTTGTGACCACATATACTTAGATTCTACTTGCCACCTTAGTGTATACTTGATTTCCTAGAAGAGACTACGCCATTCATTTTGTGTGTATATGTACATACATATACAGTACCGTATATATGTATATATATGGACAAATACTATTAAATAGTTCATAATCTAGATTCATCCCAGATGTGGACTTTGTAGTGTTTTACAAATCATCCAAGCAATGGGTAATAAAATCTTGCTTACACATTATAAGGTCTAATGATTGCCAGTAAGGTTAAGAAGTACATTACTGAAATTACATTGTGTGCGCAGTATCTCCAAAATTATACTGTACATTTCTAAAAGTAGAATGTAGTTTTATTTGTGTTACACACAAACCACAGAAGGGTGATTACTCTGGAGACTTCAGTCCTACTTATTCTTCTGCAACGTTTTCTATCAGTTTTGTTCCAGCTGTGACCAACTTATGGAATGGTCTTCCTGATTATGTTAAGTCAGTCAAACTACAAATGGGTGCAAATGCCATTTTTTTTTTATGAGAACATTCACATGTGTCTGTTTTTCCTGTTTAACCTTATTTTTTCACATTTCTTGTTTTCCCATGGGCTTCTGCTATTCTGCTTGTCCAATTACAGTTACAACTTAGCTCATAATAATAATAATAATCTCAGCTAACAGGCCTCACTTGTTTTGGTGGCTTTTGTTAGGGTACCCTTTAAGCTAATTCAAAACATTGCAATTAAGGCTCGCATTCCTACAGCATCAACCAACGTACCCAGGGATGTATTTTTATGAGAAACCTCTTAAATTGAACGATAAATGTAAAGAACAATTTAGTCTAATCTGCAAATGATTGAGTATTACTGTTTAGTGAGTGGTACTTGTTATGTTCAAAGGCAAGCAATCCTATATGGCTTTTGGTACCTATCAAGACGGCTGGATCCCAGAAGTGTCTGGGCTACTGTAATAAGAATAATGGACTGAAGACTGTAGCCTGCCATTTTCCAGTAAACAGAATTCCATAAGTGAAAATGCCGAGGGCAGTGTACAAATATGTGTTACCCTTACATGCCCTTGGACAGGTAAGGACCCAGCATCCTAGGTTTGGCTAGGTAACATCCCCTATTATTTTCTAATTTATATTGCTCTAAGTTAGGTTAGGCGGGGTGGGGGTTTGAGGGGGAACTCCTCCCAGCCAAGTAAGGCCCCAACACTCTAAGCTAGACTGTGGAGCATCACTATATTGTGATCGAAAATGATGATTAAAAAGCCACAATAATATAATTGATAAATTGTATATTTTAAGACATAAAAATATACAAGAAAGGGGATAAAAACGAGGGAGCTTTCGACCGTTTGCGCAACGGTCCTCTTCAGCCAACTGAAGAGGACCGTTGCGCAAACGGTCGAAAGCTCCCTCGTTTTTATCCCCTTTCTTGTATATTTTTATGTCTTAAAATATACAATTTATCAATTATATTATTGTGGCTTTTTAATCATCACTCTAAGCTAGGTTAGGTTAGGTTGCAGACAAATTCTTTTTTTCAGTTTACTGAACCCTAGGTTAGGTTAGATTGGGGAGGTTCAGGTGGGGCAAAGGCCTTTGGCCATGTAAGGACCCAGCGCCCTAGGTTAGGCTAGCTTAAATACATCCTCCTATTAAACCTGTATTTTCTCTTTACTATGGTCCCCCATAATTGTAGGATACCGATGGGGGGCCAGTATCTCTAAAATGACTAATGTGCCACCAAATAGATATCAGAAACTTTCAACTCATACATAAAAGTATAGAAAATCATGTTTTCAGCTCTGCAAAGCAATTGTGGTTTAAAATAAAAATTTACCGTCTATCCTGCTGGATGAACAGGTTATTCAGTTTTAATAATTAGACATTTGTACTTTTCATAAAATGCACTACTGTAATAACAATTGTTATCTTGAATAACTATCTGTGCTATTGATCACCTGCTGGTACCATAGAGTAACATGCCACCTGACTAGCCTAGACAGTATAACCTAGGTGGTTAAGATCTCATACACAATAAAAACCATATACAATACAGTTCTCGTTACTTTTGAAAGAAAAGTATCACACACACTACCACTGAATCTAATGCATCACCTCAAATAATAGCTCATAACTATATATATAGCTAGCCTACTCGGGGGTCACCACTGGTGCCAAAACCTAGCCAACCGCAAGCCTAAGTTTAGTGAGCTCAATTGACAAAATCAAGACCAAATTCAGTTTTCACTTGTTGCTTAAAAAATCACAAAAGCACAAAACTAACATCACAAATAATGATTCATATGCAGTTGTGCTATGGGATCTGTCTACTGACACAATAGGCTACAGCCTTCCACCTGATGAA
This sequence comes from Macrobrachium rosenbergii, assembly GCA_039081455.1. Classification (NCBI taxonomy): domain Eukaryota; kingdom Metazoa; phylum Arthropoda; class Malacostraca; order Decapoda; family Palaemonidae; genus Macrobrachium; species Macrobrachium rosenbergii. Next base: position 8,950,294 of record JANJGK010000011.1, on the reverse strand, counting down.
TTCGGTGGGAAAGGTTTACAAAACCAAATGCATGAATACAGTCATTTTTACTTTTCAAAGAAAGCCTCCTTCATATAACCTACCGAAAACAAGAATGAGGTGGAAAAATGGGCGTAGTTATTAATGAATATTGTTAGACTGAATATTCGGTGAGGTATAATTCTTCAGTAAACAACCAGACATAGAATATTTGTTGTTATATAGCCTACAGAAAGATCTTCGTATATCTGATTCCTACGCGTTGAGTTACAAAAACGATTTACGTTACAGTTATAAGGCTCAAGTTTGGTTATTAAATCTGAAGCATCCGTCATATATAAAAATGGTGAATGTCCAGAACAACTCCGCATGCATAAAGTACCAAAATTAAAAGTAAAATGTAATATTTTTCATATTTAAAGCGTTTTAGGCCACTTTTTATAATGAGGAAACACCCACAATTTCGCCATATTAGCTATGGAGGGGGTTGGGGGACAGGTATTGTCTAACCTTATAAGTCAAAAATCGAAAATCATTCGATGGGAACTAGTTTTTCTGAGAAACATTACACTCTTTCTGAGAAACATTACAGTAAAAAACCTCATTTTCGAACTAATTCCAGTAAGATTTCGAGGATGCCGATTAGATAATCATTAATATCTCGGATATGGTGAATCTCCTCAAAAAGTGTTCAGAGACAAAGTTTTATTATTTTATATTGTGAAAATTATAGTGTGACCTATTTTCTTATATCTCACCGCGGAGTTGTTCTGGACATTGACCATAAAAATAATACAGGATCGGAAAGAATTTCGTGGAAATACGATTACTTAGGTGTTATTAAGGTAATCCCTGTACTGTGAGCCGCTTAGAATACAAGCGTAGTATCACGCACCCAGCCAAGTGTCAGTTCATGTAAAATGAATCTTAAACATAATTCAAGCATAGCTGCTGTGAAGAGATTAATGTAATGGGAGGAAGGGTGAACGCAGCTGATGTAATTAACAGTATCTGAACCTATAAAATACCATGATGTAACACAATATCCTATATAAGCACCCTGAAAATGTGAATTTATATGATTGTATTGTAAATGGGTCGAATGTTACATGGGGTCGCATTCGGTATTACAAACGTACCATACGCACGGTACCCACATAAGGGTCAAATGTTACATGGAATCAAATTCGGTATTACAGGCGTACCATATGAACGGTACACACATAAGGGTCGAATATTACATGGAGTCGCATTCGGTATTACAGGCGTACCATATGCACGGTACACACATAAGGGCCAAATGTTACATGGAATCAAATTCGGTATTACAGGTGTGCCATATGCAGGGTACAGACAAAAATTCTCTCCCTTTCTGCTTATGAACATGTAGCTATTATTATTATTATTATTATTATTATTATTATTATTATTATTATTATTATTATTATTATTATTATTATTATTGTTGTTGTTGTTGTTGTTGTTGTTGTTGTTGTTTTAAAGTTTTTATATGTTTTATTGTATTTGGAATGGTTTCTTAAGTGTTTAGATGTACTGATGGTAAATTAGGCCTACATGTACAATGCATACCAAGACAGACAGTAGAATCTGAGGTAATGTCACGAACCGTATATATCTATTCCGACTTGTATACAAATTCTGCTTGAAAGGCAGACTTGGGAACGGATCTCTTTAGTAATCTGGGGACGGCCTGTATAACGTTGCGTATATACTTATAGGTTGTATACTTACGAATATGTTTTGTTTCGAATATTAAACCGTTTAATTTAAAAGAAGGTGGCCCCAGAGAAAATAAGTAAAAAATGGGCCGAAGTTTCTTGGTCGCAATCGAGTTTTCTGTCCACGGCCCATAAACTCTTAGCTGAGGCCCATGAAACTCAGCCATGGTCCGGTGGTGGCCTATGTTATTGGCACCTATAGTGCTGCCAGAAGTACGATTGTGGCTAACTTTAACCTTAGATATAATAAAAACTACTGAGGCTACAGGGTTGCAATTTGGTATGTTTGATGATTGGAGGGTGGATGATCAACGCACCAATTTGCAGCCCTCTAGCCTCAGTAGATTTTAAGATCTGAGGACGGACAGACAAAGCCGGCACAATAGTTTTCTTTTACAGAAAACTAAAAACTAAAAAAACACAATGGCCACTGCCTATTCATGCTGTAGCTGCCGAATCGTGGATGGACGCTGTTCAGAAAACTTCCACAACGTTAGCAGATTTACATACGCATACGAAATACTCATCAGCATTGCGTCGAAACTCCCTACACAGTGAAGTACGGTTGTTGAATGTGAACGAAAGGAAAAAAAATATTACTGAAGCATTTTTCATATTGCATATGAAAAATTGAACGTTTGAGAAATGGCGAGATACCTGTGGGTTGGTAAAATGTATATATATATATGTATATGAAAGGATGGATCAGTGTGTTTTCAGATGATTATTTTTTTGAGCAAGAATGGAAGACGATAGACTGATGGAAATCACGTGTAATTCAGAGGTGTTAGTTGGAAGGAGTAGAGGAAGACTGAGAGAGATTCGGAATTGATAGATGGGTTGAAAGGAAGGACCTTCAGTTAATGTCCAGGAAGCACAAGCAAGCAAGCACGATAAAGGCGAGTGACGGTGTTTGTCAGGGGTTAGCTGCACTGCTGATGAGCCTTCTGGGTAGGAGTATGTGGTAGTTAATGTTATGAAGGTTTTCTGAACATGTGGTTCATCCACGATTCAGTAGTTGAGTATGAATGTGACACTGACCTGTCTTTTTTATTCACTGTTAGGGGAAAGAGCTCTATTTTAAATGTGTGTATATATGTATGTATGTATATATATGTATATGTATATGTATATATATATATATATATGGAAGGAAATTCCTCAGTGAATAATACATTTTTAAACAGTAAGCTTTCCCTAGCGACTGCTAGCTTTATCAGACTAGCAGTGGCTTACTAGTTGAATTTCCTTATAAATAAATAATATATATATATATATATATATATATATATATATATATATATATATATATATATATATATAATGCATTTTTATATATAATACGCCGCTTTACCGTATGTGATATTCCTTCACGTCTCGCCCAGCTGTAACCAATAGGCGCCTTTCATGGGATGATTCCTGGCTTCCGCAACTTGCCCAGTCTAGTAATAACTGTTTACTTATTTGGAAACAAAACGAATGATAACACATCAAAAGAAAACTCAGCGTTTGCTATTAACAGCACGAGCAAAAGAGAGCAACTGGCCTAAATATCAGTGCGCGAGGGGTCTTACCAGCATAGGTAAGCTTAACAAACATCATACCAGCGGCTACCAACTGGCAGATTAAGCAGACTAGCGAGTCAGTGATCAGACAGTCCGTCTCATCGTGTACCCATGCATGTGTTTCTTAGTCAGTTACAGTTCTCTTAGTTTTAGTGTGTAGTTAAGTTGCACATGTACAGTTGAATCAAAGTTGTCTATGGTTATATAAAAAAAAAAAGGAGGAATATACTGGTAAATAACGGAGTTGATTAAACTGCTGAACTGAACTTTTCGTGGATTAAGACAATTTACATTTTACTGACTAAACGGAGGTGCTGCCGAGCTCACTCTTTCTGACACAAAACGTCAGCGCTTCCGTCCTTTCAACAAGTTTTAATGTCTTCCTGTGAATATGGCTAGATTGTATAACTGTATTTTGGAATTACATTTTGCATATTTAACTGAACGGACATAGAATACTTCCATAGTGGGTTTCGTAAATCTCAATCATTTTTTGGTGGGATAAATCCTTAACCATTTTATTTAAAACAAAGCATTTAAGGTAATTACATCGGAAAGGACTATTTCTTTCTTAATTGAATTACCATCATGTTAGTGCCGTATAAAATTACATAATATTTACTCGCTTTTAATTATTGTAGGGGCTCTTATTGATCTATGACCGCTCGTGCCAGATTGCTAAGATTTGTCTCAAGTTTTCGGTCACTAATGATTTGTGACAAATTGGGGCTTATCGTGCGTTGAACGCTGCACTTTTATTCGATAGGTATTTTTTTCATTTTTTTTTTTTTATTAACGTAAGCATTTGGTTGTGTTATCAGAACGAAGTGACAACCAGCAAACGGATTTTAACAATATTTTTTGTCAACATTCTTTATTTTCAGTTGAACAACTCATTTGAATCTGGCATGGATTCGAGACCCAAATTCCACTTAGAGTTTTTTTTTATCGTTTTATTTATTGCCATAGGCCCTAATGTGTATTTTTTAAAAAAATATTATTGAAATTTTATATTTACAGTCATTTACAAAAATTGAAGTTCACATAATACATCATAAATTTATAAAGAAAACTACCCCGTAAGAGGTTAGTGCCGCCAGTGCACCTTACGCGGTGCACTGTAGGCATTACTTAAGGTTCATTGCAGCGTCTCTTCGGTCCCTAGCTGCAGCCCCTTTCATTCTTTTTACTGTGCCTCCATTCACATTCTCTTTCTTCCATCTTGCTAGCCACCCTCTCCTAACATTTGTTTCATAGTGCAACTGCGAGGTTTTCCTCCTGTTACACCTTTCAAACCTTTCTACTCCTAATTTCCGTTTCGGTGCTGAATGACCTCATAGACCCCACCGCTTGGTCTTTGTCCTAAATTCTATATTCCATTCCATAAAGGAAACTGACGCTTCCTCCTGTTTATGAAAGAAAACGTAAATGATGCAGGATGTAGCCATGCTAATCACACGGACAAAGGTCTGCACTCCCTGATTGTTCTTCCAAACGACTTAAGGTCTTTGCAGTGAGGTTGCTAGCCTCACACCCTCGCTAATACGGATAATCTTGAAGTTATGCGCGCTGCTGTTTCTTTTTATTTATTGTATCACAATCCGTTTTCAGGGATGTCTGGACCTCCAGTATTGTAACTTTCACATTGTAAATGTTTTGCAAATATTTCCTACATCAAATAAGTTATTTAGTGAGGAGACTTTGGACTTTTTGTCATTTAAAAAGGTCTCTGACCTTGAAAAGCAGGTCATGGTCGATCTTATTTGGCTTAAGTTAGGGGTCCCTACTTTGTTCGTTATGATGAACCTAGGAAAAAAAGATAAAATAATTAAGTACGATTATAGAGACTAATATCAATTGTAGCGTGCACTGGGAATGGTTTACAGCCCGTGTGCCGCTCTCTCGTTCTGAATTGTAGCTGGATGTCAATCAAAGTGAATCACTGCATATAATTATAATCATAATAATCAGGAACACCCAAACAAGCGCTATAGTCAACATTTTTATTTCATTGGGACGAACTTTATGTTCTGGTGTTTTGCCTCTATTTTAGGTCGAAAATGGCATAGTGTTAAAGCCGCAACGTCCCAATGGAATAAAAATGTCGACTATAGCGCTTGTTTGGCCGTTCCTGATGAGGATCAGATTCCCTAGGAATCAATCTCTAGCAACTAATCATGATAATAATATGCGTTCCGTGTGATTCCCAATGCAACGGAACCCCTTCAGAGTTGAGTATAGGAATCGTCTTCAGGATATAGTTAGTCTTCCTAATTTCCACAACTATTGATTTTCACGTGCGTTATTGCATATACAGCATTCTATGTTATGGACTGTCATAGCACGGTATTCTACATGTTACAACCTTACATACTTAACGAGCACAGTATTCTGGTGGATAAATGACGATGTAAAGGTCAGGTGATTAATATTCGCTCTTTCGTCAGCCTTACCTTCATAATCAAACTTCAAAGGCCCCGTAGGGGGGTAGGGCCGTCAGTGCTTCTCACATGGTGCACTGTAGACATTGCAAAAGGTTCTTTGCAGCGATTCTTCGGCGCCTAACTGCTCCCCGCCTTCATACCTTTTGCTGTACCTCCATTCAGGTTACAATTTCTTTCATCTTGCTATCCACCCTCCCCTTACGATTGTTTCATAGTGCAACCGCGAGGCTATCCCCCCGTTGCACATTTAAAACCTTTCTGCTCTCGGTTTCCCTTTCAGTGCTGAATGACCTTATAGGGCCCAGTGCTTGGCCTTTGGCCTTAATTTTACACTCCATTCCAATCTAACTTCAAAGGCAACACTCAACCCGATAGTTCTTGTATAATTTTCGAGTAGCCTGATAATCAGGCAGTGAATAACAAGGATTCAGGTATACTTTGATACACACACACACACACACACATACACACACCCATATATATATATATATATATATATATATATATATATATATATATATATATATATATATATATATATATATATATATATATATATATATATGAATAATCAACACACAATCACGTGTGGAACAGAAATAAATTTCTGAGTCACATCAGGATCGAACCCAGGTCTTTCAATTGAACGGCAGGGGCGCTGCCCACTAGGCCATGCAAGTCATAAAAGAAGTTGGAACCTGAGGGCAACTGCACTCAAGGAATTACCTGGACAAGCTAACTGCTTGCATACCTGCGTGTTTTCCCCAACTTCCCGGCTCAGCAATGACCCAATTGTCAGCATTTCATTCGAGTTATTCCTTCTGAGTGAATAAGATAGAAATTGAAAGACCTGGTTCGATCCTGATGTGAGTCAGAAATAAAAAAAAAAATATATATATATATATATATATATATATATATATATATATATATATATATATATATATATATATATATATATATATATATATATATAAACAACTAGAAACTTCGGAACGAGGACATTTCGCCGGAAAATTCCAATGTTTGGGCGGATAATGATTTTCAGCGAGGCTTCTTAAAATTCATAGCGCCATTTCTACGTCTCGGGGAAAGAATGAAGTCTTATTAGCTCATAGAGATATGGCCGTTCTTTCCCCCAGCTCCCCGAGTATGTCGAAAACAGCAGCTTGCAGTTAGGGATTTTATTATTTTTCTTATTTCTTCGTTAAAGTTTAGTGGTCTTTTATTAGTTTTTTCTAAATTCTAATTTTCTTTTTTTTAGGGATTTTATCAGTTTTCACACTTGTCAAGTTATTGCTGTTTTGGTTATTTTTTCAAGTTTCTCCTGTTTTTTAGGGTTTTTGTTATTTTTCATATTTGTTTGTTAAGGCATAGTAGTTTTTATTATTTCTTTCCAATTTCGCTTGTTTTTATTAGGGTTTTTACTATTTTTCATATTTGTTGCCTAGTTTTAGAGGTTTTTATTATTTTTCCTATTTCTCCTTTTTTTTTAGGGATTTTAATATTTTATTTTTCATATGTATATAAATAGATATATATATAGTATGTATATACCTAAATATATATACAGTATATATATTACTTATATATTTACATAAATATATATAACATATATGTATATATATATATATATAGTTATACATATACAAATATATATATATATATATATATATATATATATATATATATATATATATATATATATATTGTGTGTGTATATACATGCACATACACACAATTCTCATGAAAACGTTTGAGGAGTTCAAGTGGCATTATGAGAGAGGATTCTATGAAATCATTATTGTGGATTCCACAAATTCCCCATTTAAATGTATTTTACCTGTGATATAAAATCCCAAGTAAAATGATCCCATTAAAAGTGGGATCGCAAAATGAAAATGTTACGAAAGGAAATCATTAACAGTGGCTTCAAATGTCAGGAGTAATTGCTGGATGGAAATTAAATGAAATGCTTTGACTTATTGCCCTGAAAGAAAACGAGTTCGTCGAAGCCATGCGTACAGAACGTATAACTTTCGAAAACAGATATAAGAACAACGTATATCTGGACCTGTAGGCATCTTACAGATTTTTTTTCTGACGCTTATGGTCAATAAAGAGAAAAGAATAGCTAAGTCTTAATAAAATAGTAGCAAAGGACTCCGGACTTTCCAGAAATATATATCTTTGTGGAAGAAATTTCATAAAAATGATAAATTGTTTCTAACTCAGCGTATAATGTAATGAGGTTCGGTCAGCTGAACTATTAATAGAAAGATATTAAAATGTGAAAAAAGAAAATGTAAGTAGTTTTGTGAAAGAAAATGTTTTCCAGTCTTACTTAAGAAAGGCATTACAGTAATAAGGGATTTTAGGATAATGCACTAACTTAATTAAAGACGGAGAAAAGCAATAAAGTTATTAAAATGCAACTTAAAGAAATGAGATCTCAAAGCTTGTCGTATCGAATAAGACACCTCTTTTTGATTCCATACAAGCTATGAACATTTGTCTTAATTTCTTGTTTAAAAGAACAAGGATTTTGTAAAAACGTACAGAAAAAATGTGAGCTCCCCTTTGCACTATTACTGTATCAAATTATTATTATTATTATTATTATTATTATTATTATTATTATTATTATTATTATTATTATTATTATTATTCAGAAGGTGAATCTTACTCATATGGAACAAGCCTACAAAGGTCATTGACATGAAATTCAAGCTTCTAAAGAATATAGTGTTCATTTGAGAGAAATGACAGAAGGTAGTGAGAAATACAGAAAGAAGGAATCACTTATTAAAAAAACTAATGAACTTATTAAAAAATTTAAATTAATCCTAATAAATAAAGATAAAAATGTATGTAAATAAATAAAGTCTTTTGGCAGTTCCGTACAAACAACGTCGCATCAGATAGCGCTAAATTACTGAGAAAAACATAATTCTATATTTATAGGCTGTGATGATGTCTTATAGGATGTCTTTAGAATTTCGAAAATAGTCCAAAATCTGACAATTAATTGTTTTATTTAATTGCTACAAGTCTCAAATGTGTAGTTAAAAGAAAACAGCCGCTCTTTTCTGTTTCAAAGGAAACGTCTGTCATTGTGTGCTTTTAGCTTGTGCCCCGAGATTGAAAGCATCGTATTCTAGATGAATGAGTGTAGTTGGCGACTTGTTGTGGTCTGTTGTAAATCATTTATTGATTAAGCTCCGTAGGAGGGGGGGGGGGGTAGCGCTGTCAGTGCACCTCGCGTGGTGCACTGTAGGCATTGCTTAAGGGTCTTTGCAGCCTCCCTTCGTCCCCTAGCTGCGACCTCTCTCATTCCTTTTACTGTACCTCCGTTCATATTCTCTTTCTTTCATCTGACTCTCCATCCTCTCTGAAAATTGTTTCCCAGTGCAAGCGCGAAGTTTTCCTCCTGTTACACTTTTATAATCTTACTGACTGTCAATTTCCCTTTCAGCGCTGAATGACCTCGTAGGTCCCAGCGCTTGGGTTTGGGCCTAAATTGCATATTCTGTTCTATTCTGTTTAGTGAATAAAAACCTAAAGAAAAATGAGACATTAAATTTCTTGAAAAAAAGTGTTGATAAGAAAGAATTTCAGGAAATTGATTACCAATTTGGAATTACGTAGAAAAAGGGGAATATTACAGTAATAACATATTTTTAAAATTTTCTAGCTGAAAGGAGAGGGTTTCGGATTCTTGGTGGGAAAGAGATGGAGACAGAATCTTTAGCCATGCTTTTAGCCATGCTTTCAATCAACTGAAGACGGAAAGAAACGGATTTCTAAAGAGAGATGGCCGTATGTGTTGGTCCAGGGTGGGGAGAGTTGCAACCACAAAATTGATGACTCTACAAGCCTTTCACTAAAGCTATAGAGAGAGAGAGAGAGAGAGAGAGAGAGAGAGAGAGAGAGAGAGAGCACCGGACATCACATCAAAAGCATTGATTTATGGCGGGTTGAATATTGCGCTTTGATATCAGAGGCGAAATCACCGGGAATTTCATGTTTTCGATATTTATATTAATCAGGATCTGTGGAATGCGACATTTGGGAAATGGCGTCCTAATATGTTTATTGAATTACAGTTGATTCTCTCCTCATTTCATTTTAGGAATAATAATGAAGAAAATACGGTTCCTAACTTTCCATAATTATTGAATATCAAAGGACGTGGGTATTTTATGCTTCGGGTATTTTTCGTCTGGGGGATGAATTATTATATTAGAAATTATGGTAAATGGTAATAATAGTCCAGTGGCTAAAGCACTCGCGCCCATTGGCGAGAGCGCCCTGGGTCGATTCCCAAGGGAGTAGGAACGCTACAGGCACGTTACGCTAAATCCCACTCTGCGTAACAGTGATTTACGTACCGGGTAGTCAGTCGAACGTTCTGGGTCGCAGCCGGAGTGGAGAAGGATGTGCAGGTGGCAAATCCATCCCAAAGTGCTGAAAACGGGAACGTTAAAAAAAAATATTGTGGACCTCCGGACTCGGTCCCACCTACCAAGCCATTTGTAGGGCGAAATGGAAGTTGTATTAAACGACGCATTATCCAGAGAGAATCATATTTCCAGCGAATGGTCTCTTTCACTTCTTCTGTCAACTTGTTTGTATTTCTGTGTCATATCATCGAAACAAAACGCTTTTAACGCTTGAAATAATTGCCTCGGTGTATGTTACATTTCCAGAATTCAGTTCTCATACCAGTGCTTCTACTGGAAACTGTTGTTCTAAGAATATTTCAGTGAAGCCGATTCTTTGTCACAGGGAATATAGTTTCGTAATGCCAGGTAAAAGCACTGTTCTTCATGCGATAGACTGTGCGTCAGAAGATTTCTTAATCTATGATAGAACGGTGGGTATGTTTGTACCAGCAAATATACAGTAAGTCTGAAAAATAATCCCTTTTGGGGCGAAATATGTCTGTACAAAAATCTCCGGACTGGAATTCCAGGGCGCATGTCCTTTCGTGGGGAGATTTTCAAGATATCGCATCGTGCTTAAAATATGTTTACAAACTTTTTATTTTTTTATTTTGTTTTATATATTTTTTATTTATATATAGATATGTATATATGTATTATATATATATATATATATATATATATATATATATATATATATATATATATATATATAGATAGATATTATATATAATACATATATATATATATATATATATATATATATTTTTTTTTTTTTTTTTGTAGTTTTCCACTAGGGCGGAATTCTCTTCTGGAACACTGCATCGACGAAAGCAATTTTAGCGGAAAGTTTAATTTTAGAATACATGCTTTTAATCAAGGCAAGATTCTTCCCATTAAAACCGTGAAAAAGAAACCCCCCCCAAAAAACTGTTATCCTCCGCTGATGCAAGAATTTCTCGGACCAGTGTACAAGGATGCACTTGAATCTCAGGAAACCCTATCCTCGAATCTCCTGGTATCACATCTATTCTGGGACGTTTCTTTACGAGACAGGATACACGAAACTTCATGCGGAGTGACGTTTGCTGCAACCTTGTCAGATATATAATGCATGGCAACCGTCGTGTGTGTAGCGCCGTCTAATGGACAAAGGCTTTTATCCGAACGAGAGGAAATAATTCTTATACTGCACATAAATTAAACAATTCCTCTCTTTTTTTTCCAGTTCCTGCCTTTGCTTTTATCTTCGAGAGATTCTGGGGTCGTTTAATCCTTGCATTATCGTCTTATTTACCCGCCCGTGAAGGATGCTAAATTTAATCTGAACGATACATTTATGTGTTTTTTTTTTTTTTTTACCTTTGGGAGATGGAGCTTCTTCATATTTTATCAGACAGAGGTTCCAGTTTCTCTCGAACACAGGGGGCTTTTGCATACTTTGTTTTATCTATATTTATATTTTTCTTATGGGGTTTCTTTTTGCCTCACAAAATATAGGTTATATTTAGTCTGTTCGCGAAAACCATCCTGCTGACCACATCCTACCCTGTTTATCCTTAATGAACGCTAGATTTATTTCTGCGGACGTCAAATCCGGTAAAAGAGTGAGTGACAAATGGACACTCCTTCCTAAATGTACTACTCATCCTTCCGGGATTTGGTTTGAGTCCTATTAGCTGAGGCGGCTTTCCCCGAGTTTCCCTCTGGCCAACCTAACGCCTACGGACACGGAGAGGCCTTTCTTCCTTCCTTCCTACCTTCCCTCCATTCTTCCTTTCTTCCTTCTTACCTTCCTTCCTTCCTTCCTTCATCTCTTCTTTCTTACCCTCCTTCCTTTCTTTCTTCCTTCTTACTTTCCTTCCTTTCTTCCTTCTTACCTTCCTTCCTCTCTTTCTTCCTCCTTACCTTCTTTTCTTCCTACCTTCCTGTCCTCCTTCTTACCTTCCTTCCTTTCTTCTTACCTCCCTTCCTTTTTTCCTTCCTTTCTTCTTTCCTCCCTTTCTTCTTTACCTTCCTTCTTTCCTTCCTACCTTCCTTACTACCTACCTACCTACCTACCTTCCTTTTTTCCTTCCTCTCTTCCTCCTTACCTTTCTTCCTTTCTTCCTACCTTCCTACCTTCCTTCCTACCTTCCTTCTTTCCTTCCTACCTTCCTTCCTTCCTACCTACCTACCTACCTACCTACCTTCCTTCCTTTTTTCCTTCCTACCTTCCATCCTCTCTTCCTTCCTCTCTTCCTTCTTACCTTTCTTCCTGCCTTCCTTCCTCTCTTCCGTCCTACCTTCCTTCCTCTCTTCCTTCTTACCTCCCTTCCTACCTTCCTCTCTTTCTTCCTTCCTTCCATCCACCTATAAACAAGACCCGCCATTAATCATCCCACCAGGCCTCCCGCCCTTCCATCTCTCCTCCGTAGAACTAAAAACACCCCTGGCGTTTCTATTGCCGTGAAAAATGAAAGGCGATTATCTGGCTGAGTGAGGTTTTCCTAAAGGTCTTCCGTATTTTACTTCTTTTTTTTTTCCCCTAATGGGCCCAGAAGCCATCTAAATCTGTATGGGCTGTAGTTGGTATATATATATTGAGTCCAGCAATCACTTGGCTTACTCCAAAAGATAAGAGTATTTCCTTATTTTCTAAAAGACTGTTGGAAACTAAACAAATTGTGCGTCACCGTTTCATTCGACATGAGGTTGGTCCGATTAGCGGCATGTTTATGCCTGAATGAAATAGTAATAAAAAAAAACTATCGATGTATCGTTATCGGAAATCATCGTTGATTAGCCGTGCTGGTATAATAAATCATTTTCACATATCCGTGTACGTTAATGTCCGGATGCGGAGCCACGAGCAAGAAATAGATCTTCGTGAAATAGATTTGATTGTTTTCAATTCATCTGCTTTTTTTTTCGGGCCAAGAAGTCATTTTATAAGTCACTTGCTGTTCTTATGTAGGCCTGGTAAAGTCACTCAAGGAAAAGAACTGGAAGATGAATATGTGAGGCCTAATCTCAACGATTTTGAGTAAGAATTTGATTCTCGTCTGAACTGGCTTTTGTTCCGTAGGGCCAAATTTTACGCAGATTTCATTTCTTTGATGAGAGAGAGAGAGAGAGAGAGAGAGAGAGAGAGAGAGAGAGAGCTCGAATTCACTATCGGTCTGAAGCTTTCATGACTGATTGACTCCCCAAAAAACACAAGATAGAATATATAGGTCTTTCTTTATTGATTTCTAGTTACGTTAGCAAAATCTTTCTCAGTGTTTCTGTAATGTCTTCAGTATTACGGTAAATCAGAGTACTCAGGTTTATAAATATATATATATATATATATATATATATATATATATATATATATATATATATATATATATATATATATGTATATATATATATGTATTATATATATATATATATTTTTTATTATATAATATAAATATATGTATATATACTGGTTTTCCCATTTTTTCCTCCTGCATTTCTCTTTTGGTTGACGCAGTCAGTTATTATTATTATTATTATTATTATTATTATTATTATTATTATTATTATTATTATTATTATTATTATTATTATCTTATATTGAGTCTTCTCAATTTTTCTTATGACTAGCTTCTCTTGCACACGAATATTGGACAACAACTGGCCAATATTCATGTTTATAACAGTGGTTACCTTCTCTCATTACCCTTTGCTCTTATAGAGAATAAAAGTGCTGTATAAACCCGGTTTATAGGCTATCCCTCTTTGCCAAAATAAGAACACTGGCCAGTTGTTGACCAATATTAGCGTGCAAGAGAAGCCAGTTGAGAAAAATTGAGAGGACTGAATATATTATTATTATTACTATTATTATTATATTACGGGATTGGTGGTGCGCCCTGTGCGCGCTGGAACCCGGGGCTGCTGTCTCCTCTACCCTCCCGATCCTGTACCTACCCCGCCCCACCCGGTCCGGACAAACAGGATTGCAGGAGGAGGGTGGATGCCTCCCTACCCTCCCGTTCACCTACCTACCCCGCCTCACCAGGGGCGGACAAACCGGTTTGCAGGGGGTGGGTGGCTGTGTCATGTCTCTCCTACTATCACCCGGGGAGGACAAACAAGATCAGATCCTCTCGGATTTTATTATTAACTGTTATTATTATTGTTTGCTTTCCAGTAGGAAATAAAATGTAAGAGAAGTGTTATCAAAAGCTTCCGGCCTCACGGAGAGACCAGGAAAAGTTTTGGGAAAAAAAACAGGGAACTGCAAATGGCTGGCGAAACCTCCCCACCAGGAAATTCAGGCTGACGCTTCCTCTCGTCGGTCGCGCTCTGTTTGGCCAACAGCAATTTTCACCTGACTCTCTCTCTCTCTCTCTCTCTCTCTCTCTCTCTCTCTCTCTCTCTCTCTCTCTGGTTTCTCTATAAACGAGAAAACAGAAAAATCGCATGAAAAATCTTTACACCTTTTTTAGAGGGCGGGGCATCCCTGGACGCCACTTCCGTTAGTCAGTTTGCCTTAAATCACAAACGATTTTGAAATGGCGACGATAAATCAGATTTGTAACTACAAACACATAGTTTTATTAGTGTTGTTGACGGTAGTCACGCGTTTTTTTTTTTTTTTTTTATTTTTAATCGGTGAAGTTAAGCCTGTTTGGGTGACATCTCAGGATAGCCGAAAGGCGTCGGCACAATAAGCCCCTTGAACGTCTGTAGGACAGGTATGAGGCTAGCAACCTCATCCCAAAAGGATGAGAGAGAGAGAGAGATAGAGAGAGAGAACTTACCTCTTTGGGTTGATTGTTAATGGCAGAGAGAGAGAGAGAGAGAGAGAGAGAGAGAGAGAGAGAGAGAGAGAGAGAGAGAGAGAACTTACCTCATTGGGTTGATTGTTAATGGCAAAGAGAGAGAGAGAGAGAGAGAGAGAGAGAGAGAGAGAGAGAGAGAGAGAGAGAGAGAGAGAGAGAATTCACCTCTTTCGGGTCAGTGTTAATGGCAGAGAGAGAGAGATAGAGAGAGAGAGAATTTACCTCTTTGAGTTGAGTGTTAGTGTTAATAGAAGAGAGAGAGAGAGAGAGGACAGGCAAATGAAAGCGATAGCCATAAAGAAAGGCTTCTCACGCGAAATTCATCAGAAGTCTGTTTCAGAATTCAGCGGAAAGCAAAACATTCACAATCCCGATGGCTGTTTTACCGTCCGAGAATATCGGATTCCTATTCCTCGAAAAAAAAATAACAATGTTCTCATAAGAAGAAGAAGAAGAAGAAGAAGTCGCCTTAAACTCTCGCCGTATAAAGATTTCAGAGAGTTCTCTGGAGTCTGAAACTCCGAATTATGTACGGAAAAAATTTTTCCTCCCCATCGCCCCCACCCCCAGCGAGGCCAAAAAATGACTAGATGACAGAAACACTACCTCACATTTTTCGGTCGAAAGTGACGACCTTTGAAGTCTCGGGGGGAAAAGAGTGGGTGTGACGAGTTCAGTCAAGCAACAAACACTGCGTGGAAATTTGAATACAAAAGATTCTTGTAAGTTTTCTTTTCGCCTGGATAACATATTTTTTTTTTTATCTTTTACTTTGCGCGGTTTCCAGGCTGGGGAAAACAACCATTTTTATTTTTGAGTTCAACGCCCTTACACGCACACACAGGCACACACACATATCTATAAATAAATATATATATATATATATATATATATATATATATATATATATACATATATATATATATATATGTATATATATAAGTATTATATATAACATATATATACATATATATGTACATTATACTGTATGTATATATATATATATATATATATATATATATATATATATATATATATATATATATATATTATAATTTATATGTTTATGTATATATATGTGTGTGTGTGTGTGTGTGTAAAAATGTATAATTTTTTAGCATTAACGCTCTTCCCCTACATGGAAATACTCCCTGGAGAAGACGAAACGAAGATCACAGCCAAATTCATAACGCTGAATCATCTGAATCGTAGATGAATCCCCATTACGAAAAACTTTGGCATCGCAACGTGTCCTTACTGGACGAGCCACTCTTGTCATTGTCTTATCTGTTAATAAACTTAGACGTTGATGTGGCATCCCAGCAGACGACCTGAACGTTCAGCGCAATTTTTCACTTCCTTTCTCACTTCGGATATTATTACCGACCGCCCAAGCAACACATCCCATGAATCATGGTAGGCAAGACGTAAAGAGACTGATCGGTCTACCATCTATCCCCGTCTTCTCGTAAATACCCCCCCAAAAAAAAAAAAAAAAATAAAGTAAAAATAAAATAAAGTAAAAATAAATAAAAAAGTAAAAACGTAGGGCGATGGAAGGTGTAATATCAAGGAGGGTTTATTTTGGCTAAATCTTTAATTCCCAGAGAGAGAGAGAGAGAGAGAGAGAGAGAGAGAGTTGGGAGACAACCGTTCTGGAGGAAGTTAGCTGATCTAATGGAGGTTTAGAGAACTCCAGTCTCGAATCTCGTCGACTTTTCATTTATCTAATTGGGTTAACCAAAGCGAAACAGAATTAGTTTGGTTGAATTGTTAATGTTAGGTTATTGTTTTCTTTGTGCGTAGTAATGCACTTGCGTATGTAATCGTATTCACAGCGGTAATAATAGCATTTTTGGAAGTAGGCTTCCTGTATGGAAAAAGGAGAAGTCTATTCATTTGCATACGCGATGGTATAAATTTATATATATATATATATATATATATATATATATATATATATATATATATATATATATATATATATGTATATATATATATATATATATATATATATATATATATATATATATATATATATATATATATATCACATCATCGTGATTTTATATACACTTACATTAAGCTACAAATGTTTAATATCCAATTCACTCTACTCGTAAATAATATATATATATATATATTTATATATATATATATATATATATATATATATATATATATATATATATATATATACCAACCCGTTCTCACACTAGAGAGTTAATGGTGTATTCATGTACCGGGAGGCTCCCAAGCTGATGACACGAATTCAAACTGGAATAAGCCCAAAATAAACGGGGCTGGACATTCCGTCAACACTCCAACTGGCGCCCGGCGTCTCTACTCATTCAATACGTGCTTCTGTAGCCGTGTTTCCCTTCTGGACGAGGCTTCGTTCGACGATTGATTTATTCGTGCGTGAAAAAAAAAAAATGCTATCTCTCAAGGTATCTTCAGTTGATTCATCGTATGTTTATGTAGAATAGAAGAACAGAGTATAGAGTTTAGGCCAAAGACCAAGCTCTACGAAA
>JANJGK010000011.1:8924579-8932692 GCA_039081455.1 Macrobrachium rosenbergii | reverse complement strand
AACGGAAATGCGAATAAAAACGTTTGAAAGGTCTAACGGGAGGAAAACCTCTCAACAGTTGCACTGGGAATCAATTGTTAGGAGAGGGTCGCAAGTAAGATGGAAGGAAAGGGAATATGAACGAAGGTATAGTAAAAGGAAAAGAAGGGGTTACAGCTGGGGGCCGAAGGGACCCAGCAAAGAATCATAAGAAATGCCTACAGCGAACTGCGTGAGATGCACTGACGGCACTGCCCCGCTTCGGGGTATATTTTTGTACTGCTCTTTCAGAAATTTTAAACATTTTATTCGGCCTTATTACGTTCGAATGATAATTGTGATCGTACTTACCTGACGATAATGAGGATTGCAATTGCAGCAAAACGCGTGACGTACGGTACTGCTAATAATAATAATAATAATAATAATAATAATAATAATAATAATAATAATAATAATAATAATAATAATAATAATTCTGATTATCATTACCTGACGACAGTGAGGATTACAATTGCAGCAAAACGCGTGCCATACTGCTGATAATAAATAATAATAATAATAATAATAATAATAATAATAATAATAATAATAATAATAATGGTAATAATAAAATAATTTTGATCGTCATTACCTGATCATAATGAGGACTACAATTGCAGCACCGACGGGAACGCTCTCAGAATTCATGCAGGCGCAGATTGAATGGCCATATTGCAGACTGAATATATTTATTCCCAGTACGGTTCGAGTGAACGAGCTAATTAGCACCAATAGGGAGCTTCGGAAAGATTTTCGATGCAATTGCCACAATTGAGCAGCGTGTTTTGAGTTCCTGGTATTCGTATGTGTTCCTCGGTAAAATTTGTAATAATTAGGCTGATAACTAAGCTCGTCTAGCCGGCGAAGCACCCGTTTTTATCATGCGCCAGTAAAGCGATATTATGCACCTTACCTGAATGCCAAGATAGATGAAGCTGAATATTATGATTTTTCTCCCCATCCGAATTCCAGTCAGATTTTAGTAGAGCGTTGCACGGTTTCTTAATTAGAATGAAATACAAATAGGAACACGTTATTTCTCTATTATCGTGTAATGATAAAGCTCTCTGTGTTTCATTAATATTTAGTCATTTGCAGTTCATTATTATTTATTAAATTTGTGTTGCATAATTTTTTTAGTAATTTTTATTTCAGTTATTATTTAGTAATTTGTATTGCATTAGTATGTAGTACTTTATGTTTCATTGATTATTTAGAAATTTGTATTTCATCATTATTTATTCATTTTTATTTCATTATCATTTAGTAATTGTATGTCATTAATATTGAGCATTTTATGAAACCTGGAAAAACTTCAGCACGGCGTTGGCAAATATTTAATAATAAAAGCAAGCAAATGAAATATCAACGCAGAAAACGAAACTAGTGGCAATCAGTGTGAATAAAACAGATAAGTCTGTATAACAAATAATGATTAGGACAAATTACCACAAAATTTTTTATTCTCATGAATGGACAGATGTACCAGAATCCTTGTTAGAAGTGAAAGGAACCTGAATAGCTTATCAGCAGTGCGTAGGGAAATTAGCATTGAACTCATTCGTGATGGTTAACATGAACAGATTATAATTTTGGAGGCTTAGTCATTGAATTTAAGTATTTTTGCTTTATGGTATGTGTGTTTGTGTGTGTGTGTGTGTGTGTGTTTGTGTGTGTGTGCACAGCGCGTGTCTTTGTCCAGGAACGTATTGATGCTCTTAACGCAACCTCGGCGCTGGTCAGATTTTTAATGGACTCAAATCCTTAAAATTCTCGTTTAAATTTTTCTTGTTTTATTTTTATACTCAAGACTGACTCTGAAGAGCCTTAAAGTATTAAATGCACGAAGCCTTTTCTATTCTTTGTGATCTGATTCATGGAAAACTCGGTGATAGTCATTAATTTGGACCCTTCAGGTGCAGGGTACACAAGAACTTTTGCCTTTGTTCATTGTCTACGTATAGAAGAAAATAGCTCCATGTACCGGATAATATTCATCAGTTTTATATATATACAGTATATATATATATATATATATATATATATATATTATATATATATATATATATATATATATAATTTATATATATATACATATATATATATTATATATATATATATATATATATATATATATATATACATATATATATATATATATATATATATATATATATATATATATATATATATATATATATATATATATATATATATTTACATTATATATTTATATGTATGGAAGTAATCAACGCGCAGTCACGTGTGGAACCGAAATAAATTTCTGACTCACATCGGGATCGAACCCAGGTCTCAAATGAAAGGCAAGGGCTCTGGGACAGTGTGCATCGCGCATCGCCATTGCCTCTCAGTTGAAAGACCTGGGTTCATCCCGATGTCAGTCCGAAATTTATTTATACATATGTATATATGTGTGTATATATATATATATATATATATATATATATATATATATATATTATATATATATATATATATATATATATATAATGTGTGTGTGTGTGTGTGTGCGCGTGTTTGTGCGTGTGAGCGTATGTGTGTATGTGCGTCGTTTGGATACGACTTTTTATCGATCATCTTCGCTTGCCCCGCGGGAATATGACGCACATACGAGGCGACAGAATTATTGTTACTTCTCCCCAGCCGGGAATGTCACTCCCCGATCACTGACATTTGCAAGAAGGCGTTGCATTTGGAGTGACTCCTTTGTGTGGCAAATTCTCGTAGCTTCAAGGATGCAGCCTAACTCTCTTTCACCCTTTTGAAGGATGGATCCGGGTGAAATGCATTGGCCCATGATTGTTTGATCGATTGATTAATTTACGGTCTTTAAAACTGGCGTCGCAACGTCTAGGTTGAATAGGAAACTGAATAGGAAACTAAATAGAATTGGCTTAAAAGGAAGTTTCATATACAGAATTATTTGAATATGTATGTATGTATGTATGTATGTATACATACACACATATATATGTATGTATATGTATATATATGTTATATATACATATGTATATATATATATATACATATACTGTATATATGTTATGCGCGTGTGTGTAAACACATGTATACTCTACAGTACATACAAACACATATACTTGCAAAGCCTATTCTTCAGAAGGAATTCCTTAACAAAGATTGCATACGTAAATATTCGGATAGATTTTTTGTATCAAAACTTTCTGAATGGTTTTGAATAAGGGAAAGTCTTTTTTTTTTTTTAATTCGTCCGCGTCACGCAGTGCACAGTTCAGACATCTACTTAATCTATAACGCATATCACACAGGCATTTACAATACTTACAACATTCTCCTGATATTCTTAATGTAGAAAGGAGGCCTTATTCATAACTTTTTTTTTTCCGACAACTTGAGGTCTGCTTACGGAAGCCTGTAGTTATAAATTTAGTCCCCCCTCCCTCCAATCAACCCTATTTATGATTTTTTAAGGTATTTTTCCTATTTTTATCAGGCCGGGGCCACAACGATTCATGGATGTATGCACCTATATTTTAGATACGAGTATATCTGCGCAGAGGTACAAGCTGGAGTGAGCGCAGTGAAAATGCCCTTGAAGAAACTGCAACCGGCTTGTGTATGTATATATATATATATTATATATATATATATATATATAATATATATATATATATATATATATATATATATATATATATATATATATATATATATATATATATATATATCAGTAGACAAACACACGCGCATAAATATTTATATATATATATATATATATATATATATATATATATATATATAAATATATATATATATATATATATATATATATATATATATATATATATATATATATATATATATTGTATGTGTTTTGTATATACACGTCATATATATGTATATAATATAGATATATATATTATATATGTATATATATATGTATGTATATATATATATATATATATATATATATATATATATATATATATATATATATATATATATTATATATATATATATATATATATATATATATATATTTTATATATATATATATATATATATATATATATATATATATATATATATATATATATATATATATATATATATATATATATATATATATATATATATTCTGAAAACATAGTTTCAGTGCACACATCTGCCTGTCTGCGAAAATGAACTAAAAGAAAGTCAAGAATTTGTTTAGAGGTCTTGTTAAACAAAGCATTTATAACTAAACTAAATGTTCTTCCAGAAACGAAGAAAGTCCTGTGTTATTATGAGACCGTTGTCAAAAAAAGGAACAAATCTTCCTTTAACAATGATAAACTTGAGGTTTGCTTGGAATCACCTCCTCAGGTTTACAATTGTTGAGAGAATATTTGTTCCTTTTTTTTTTTTACAACGTTCTGATAATAATACCGTATTTTCTTCGATTCTGGGAAGAACAAATTCCTGAATTTCTTTTCGATTCTGGGAAGAACAAATTCCTGAATTTCTTTTTGTTAATTTTCGCAGACAAGATGTGAGTGTGTGTGTGTGTGTGTTGAAACCTTTGTTTTCAGAATATTATATATATATATATATATATATATATATATATATATATATATATATATATATATATATATTATATATATAGTGTATATATATTTATATATGTATATGTAAATATGTATACATATATATGTATATGTATATATATATATATATATATATATATATATATATATATATATATATATATATATATATATATATATATGTGTGTGTGTGTGTGTGTGTGTGTTATGTGCCGGAAAAGGAACGTTCTAAATCATGTCTTCAAAAGTCCCACGTACCAAATGCATACTGAATTTAAACTGGGACATTAAAAGGTGTGTGTTGTAAGATAATGATAGTTTGTGTGTTCTAAAATGTTTAGTATTAAGGAATGAAATTACTCCTCTTGCAGAACTAAACATTTATTATCAGTCCCACTGTTCTGTAGAGGAAGATAATCCACTGGGTAAATTGAATTCATGGACACTCAGTTCCAGAAGTCCTTAATTCCTCACACCGTTGGATTGGGGAATAGTTCCCATGAGGACGATGTGAAATTGGAACCTCAAAAGTTTAAGCGAAGATGCAGTGCAAACGCATTATTACCCTAAAACAATTCTCCTTGCATTTTAAGAATTCACTCACGCTTTTATCTATGTATTGTTTTGTTAATATCTGTTATTTCAAATGAACACCACATTCTTTGGAAGCTTGAATTTCAAGTCAGTGGCCTATGCGGGCTTGTTGCATATGAATAGTGTTCATCTTTTGAATAATTATAATAGTAATGGTAATAATAATAATAATGTTTTTACATTCAGAGTCTGCACTCAAAGGCCAGTGATCCCATCAAACGGCAGAGGCTCTCTTTGATAACTCGCCAAGTGGTAATTGGTACACGTGCTGTGTTTAAATAGTTTTAAAATGTAGCAGTTCTCAGATGCTTCTTACGCTTGTTTATATTTCAAAATGATGGTTACTCCAATTATCGTCACTGGTTCTTTTTGTTGTGCTTTATTTATGTGTTGCTTTTTTTTTTTAACGATTGACAATTCTTTATTGTGAAAGCCAGATTATCTGATCATTCCTTTTTGCAGTTATCTTCGTACGAACGTGGAAGAATCGCTGTTTTGTCATGTTCTGCTGCCGTGTTCGGTCTTTCATCTAGAGATGGTTCTCTCTCTCTCTCTCTCTCTCTCTCTCTCTCTCTCTCTCTCTCTCTCTCTCTCTCTCTCTCTCTCATTTAGCCTCTGTTGTGCAGGCTACACTGCATTGTTGTTATCGTCAGTAAATGAATATCATAATATATATATATATATATATATATATATATATATATATATATATATATATATATATATGTATATATATATATATATATATATATATATATATATATAAATATATATATATATATATATATATATATATATATAAATATATAAATATATATATATATATATATATATATATATATATATATATATATAAATATATATATATATATATATATATATATATATATATATATATATATATATATAAATATAGATATATATAAATAAATATATATATATAAATAAATATATATATATATATATATATATATATATATATATATATATATATATATATATATATATATATATATATATATATATGTCTGTCTAGTTTGTCAGTCTCATCTCTTCGAATCAACTATTGCTAACATTGTCAGCACTTCTCTGTTGGTCTCCCATCTTTTAGAGAACTCTGAAGATGAAAATCTTCTCTGATGAATGGCTATACTCATCGCTTTTTGGTAAAATAAAATTCGAGTGACATTAAAGAAATTTACTGCTACTAAACTAAAAAAAAAAAACTTAAAATCGCACAAGAATTGTTCCTTACATCTCAAATCATGAGTTATTCAATAAAGAAGTTCTGTTAGAAATAAAACGAAAATATGGTAGGACCTACGGAGAATAGTCACACATTTTTAAAATGACTCAGCTAAAGAAATCGCCGCTTTAAAGCCAAAGTTATAAAGCTGTGAAGCAAAAAAAAAAAAAAAAAAAAAAAAAAATTACCCAAAAAGAAAAAAAATTATTTTACGAACAAGCTATGAAATATTTTTAACCAATTTTTTAAACCGTTGCCTTTTTTTTCATTTTGAAAGCACAGGATTTTTTTTAAAGCATCCGCTTTATAATAATCCCTGTCCCCTAGTAGTGATGGGTGATCCCCTTCCATCGTCGCATTCTGCGTCTCTTATGATGTCAGCACCTGCGAAGAAGGAAGATAAATTAGAATAATTGCAGGATGAAACAGTATTGGCTTGAGAGTATTCGAAGTAACTGTTGCCTGCTTCTTAAGTTATTTCCAAATGTCAGTGTCAGTTTTTGCACTTAGATGTTTTTCTCAGGTACTCGCAAATATCAGCTTTTACGCTAAAAGCTTTGCAATTTTATATTGCTAAAGAACACAGATGAAAGAGAAGCGCACGTATTTAGAGAACGTAAATGTAGAATTCAGTGGAAGGGGATGGATTGGGGAGATCTAACATGCTCATTTTCATTTACAACTATCTTTGAATTCCAGGAATATCCAGAAAAAGTCAGTGTGAAATTCTGTGGAAGGGAAAGGATTTTCATGTGTAACTACCTTTGAATTCCCGGAATATCTGCAGTATGAAAATATTCATCTTTCATTGTACTAAGAACTAACATTACCACGTTTTCCAGAAGAAAAAAAAAAAAAGTGTCGAGTTCCTGAGGCTTCAAACCTCATTTTTTTGGCATCTCTACAAAGTCATCTTGCTTTTTCCCTATTCATCTGCTCCAAGGTTTCAAATTGGCATCACGTGTAAACTTGGGAATCATTTCTCATTTCCCCTTCTGTCAAAAGAAGCGATTCTGGCAGTAAAAAAAAAATTACTTGTATATATGGCTTCCTTACTATTCTTCCATTCAGAGGCTGTAGATTCCGGAAATTGTTTCTGATCTTGTAGCCAGCAGCGTTTTCGAGGTTATAGAATCTCTCCATCTGCAAGAGAATACCGCAGCGGAAGCTGTTATATAAAACCCTCAGCGACTTTGTATCAAGAGAAATCTTTTTTACGTACATGTGTGTGTGTATATACACAAACACACGCACACACATAAACGCTCATATAAGCACCCGCGCATATACACATACACACAAACACACACACACACATATATATACTGTATATATAATATATTATATATATACATTATATATATACACATACAAATTACTATATATGTATACATATATATATATATATATATATATATATATATATATATATATATATATATATATATATATATATATATATATATATATATATACACATAAGCATGTGCGTGTGTGAGTAATCAAATGATCACTTTTACCAGATGCATCTGTATTAGCTATAGGTAAGACGACCTCTTATCCTCTCGGTTCTTCACACTTTTTGGGTATACTAGTTGCTACAAAGTCTCGAATCCAAATAAAGAAACTCCAATTCCCTTGGTGAGGACCGAACCCATGCGCG
>JANJGK010000011.1:8902079-8919579 GCA_039081455.1 Macrobrachium rosenbergii | reverse complement strand
TCACTTCCAGTTACAGATCTTTGGCTTACATTTCAAGGGCATTTGTTGCTTAATGCTAGAACAGATATCATTAATTTCCTTTCAGAGAACATTTGTAATTATCTTTCAGAGACATTTTCCTTCGCTTCCAGCGGATTCATTTATTTATTCTTAAAACTTATTTTATCTATTTGAACGAAAATACCTTTCTTACCTCCTGCCATTGACAGTGTGTTCCGAGCCATCAGTGTCTGGACTCCCCCAATGAAAATGGTAGTGGAAGAACTTGTACGGAGTTTCGAAAGGACCCTCACTCACGGTTGCATTATATTCCATGGACGGGACAATGACGGCTGTGTGGCAGACAATTCATTCATTCACTTCCATGTTATTAGTTATTTGCGGATATTCACATTTACACAAATGATCGACTATCACTTTGTTAGCAGTTTGCAGACAGGAAGTACATCTCTTGTAAATCCCGTTCTTGGGTTGGTTTTTGCAAAGAATTTAGTGATCATTATGTTTTAGACTTGACTTTTTCTAGTAGCGCAGGTGTGACCTACGTACCTCCATTGTCATTGTTGAGCAGGACCATTTTCCTGGGTGTTAAATTGAAGTTTGTGAAGACGAGTGGCGACCATGATTCCTTGACGGTGGAGGATGTTACGATGTCTATAGGACTCTGCTTGTCTCCACCACAGGATGGGCTGATCTTTGGCCATGAGTCCTGGCCTGGCCATGTGGAAGAATACGGTAGCATGTGAGTTGATGTGCGAGACAGATATTTTTGTGCCCTATAGACTTATTATTCTCATGCATTTGCATCAAGATGATGGTATTTTGACGTGTTATTTTTGTAAAACAAGGTCAGTTTTAGTTTGTCTTTTGTATTTATGTCATTTTGGATACTCTGCAAACCTAAACGAATTCTATGGCGTGCATAAGTTGTAACCGAAGTAAAAACAAAAACTCATGAAGAAGAACTAATGGCAAATGTTTGCAACTGTGGTGATCTTGTAGAAGTGTAAAGTCTGAAAAAGTGACCAATTAAGTTTTCAGCAATTTCAAAATGAAAGAACGAGTTGACATATCCCTTACGCAGTTTAAAGTGACCATCTTTATTTCATGGCATAAAATATGCATCAGACTCCGCATTTCAGTGCTAAAATGTTAAATCTAGGCTGTGATAGATGAAGAATAATGTTAATGATATACCTACGCCATGGAGAATATCAAGACATTCACGCTCTTTCATTAACTTTAATTAATAAAATGAAGAAGGTGTTATACATTAATCAAGGACTTTAGGTTAAAAAGTCAATTCAAAAGAATGAAAAGAGAGAACCTTTTTTCTGTTGTTAAAAGGTTGTACTCCTGAACAAAGGACACTGATCTGAAGAACGATAATTCGTTCATTAGAGGATAGGCCACATTATACTGTACACACACACACACACACACACACACACACACACATATATATATATATATATATATATATATATATATATATATATATATATATATATATATATATATATATATATATATATATATATTCCTTACCATCGGGCCCATCGTAACTCCAAGTTGGCTGAAGTTGTCCAGCATATATCTAATAAAATGTAAATAAGAAGTATATAGTACAAAGGAGATTAAAAATATATAAAAATGTTGGCCGGTAATCCATAAGATACTGAATGTATTTTTATGAATATAATAAATTTAATCTCAGCCAAAAGTTTACTTGAAATCAAATATATAATAAAAAGAGAGAAAATAACAAATTACTTCGCCTTACTTTGCGAGCATTCAGGCTCTGCACCGGACGGACGTTGTTAGTGATCTTGTTGCCCTGACTGTCCGCAAGTGCGCGGAATTCTGCCAACTGTGGAAGGAAAGAATAATATATATATTTTTTTTCTACCAGGAGCCCTCTCCGCCGGGAAGGGGCTTTGGAGTGGGAACGGGGGTGGGGGGGGGGATGCGTTGCCAGTTCAGGGAGGATTTAGAAGGCGTAAGCCTGTAAGGTTACCAGCAACGGTTTCTGGATTTTAAAATAAAACTGAGAATACAAAGATTTCGATCCCACGGTCTTTGAAACGTCAAGGGCTCTTTTTCCGCAATATCCATTGTACCTTGTTGGCCTAAGCATACCTGATTCTTAGTCGACTGGGGTGGGTTGAAGTTGGAGGTGGAGAGGCATGGGGAGAACAAGTTCAAGCAGGTAGGCTTTTTGAAGCCACCATTATTAGAAAGATAGTAAAACACAGGCACGCGTATATATATATACATATATCTGTGTATATATACGTAGAATTTACCGGTCGACAATGGTACCTCGTTCTGATTAGCGGACCCGGGTTCGTTCCCCGCTGCCACACATCAGAATTTCTTCATATTTCTTGCACTTGGATCTTAAGGCTTTGCGGTGACAAGCATATCCAAAAAAGCGCGAAGAATTCGA
Source organism: Macrobrachium rosenbergii (assembly GCA_039081455.1). Classification (NCBI taxonomy): domain Eukaryota; kingdom Metazoa; phylum Arthropoda; class Malacostraca; order Decapoda; family Palaemonidae; genus Macrobrachium; species Macrobrachium rosenbergii. The sequence goes on along the minus strand of JANJGK010000011.1, from coordinate 8,917,130 downwards.
GGAAGTTAGGAGGGCATTGTGGCTATTACAGTTACACGTGTACATATGCATATATACAATTATATATATGTAATATATGTATATATATATATATGTATATATACATGAATATATATATATATATATATATATATATATATATATATATATATATATATATATATATATATATATATATATATGTATATACATGAATATTATATATATATATATATATATATATATATATATATATATATGTATATGGATGTATACATTTATTTAATTATAAGCTCTGCTACCTGTGCTGAAGAGATGCCAACAGTGGTTTTGAAGACGGTCCACGTCGCAGTCTCCTGGCATCCTGGTCTGGTGAGAGAACCTTCATAGCGGTAAAATTCGTCAGTGTTGCTTGGAAGCAAACTGCGCAGACTGAAGGGCTCGACGGTCGTTGATGATCCTGTTTAGAGGGAGACTACTGTTGTCTTTTAGAGCTTCATAAGTAACGTTATTATTATCATTAATTATTACTATTATTATTGTAATTATTATTATTATTATTATTATTATTATTATTATTATTATTATTATTATTATTATTATTATTCAGAAGATGAACCCTAATCATATGGATTATTATTATTATTATTATTATTATTATTATTATTATTATTATTATTATTATTCAGAAGATGAACCCTAATCATATGGATCATTATTAATTTATGATTATTATTATTATATTGTAATTATGATGATGATGATGATGATTATTATTATTATTATTATTATTATTATTATTATTCAACATAAACATTAATTCACGTAGCAAGAGACCACATGCAAGGAAAAGGGAACAAAACATGAACGTAGAATAACGTTCAGATAAAAATACAACGAGTCATTATTTCTCCTAATGGAACCCCTCCCGGAAATCATAAAAGACTGATGGGGTGCAGAACGGTCAATAACAACATCCACTTCGATATTTTTACATTTTTATTCCCTTGAAACTTCCTGGTTTCTACTCTTTCAACGCATCATCTGATGCAAATATTTGTTTTTGTACTTTTAACAGCAAGTCAGAATTGAATTCACTTTGTTCCCGATGAAGCGTTTTCTTGTAGATATAAGGTCATAAATTAGGTTAAAAGTTCGTGTGATATACATTTTTTTTCTGGAAATTTTTGTTTTTGTACTTTTAACAGCAAGTCAGAATTGAATTCAGTTTGTTCCCGATGAAGCGTTTTCTTGTAGAGGTAAGGTCATAAATTAGGTTATATGTTCATGTGATATACATTTTTTTTCTGGAAATTTTTGTTTTTGTACTTTTAACAGCAAGTCAGAATTGAATCCGCTTTGTTCCCGTTGAAGCGTTTTCTTGTAGATATAAGGTCATAAATTAGGTTATAAGTTCATGTAATATACTATATATATATATATATATATATATATATATATATATACATATATATATATATATATATATATATATATATATATATATATATATATATATATATATATATATATATATATATATATATATATATATATATATTTTTTTTTTTTTTTTTTTTTCTGGAAGAACCATATCGAGGCGTGATAATTTGTATTTTATTTGAGCCGTATCCCATCTCGGTATTTCATTCGAGGCTTCTCTTCCATAGCCGTTTGTTATCATTTCTATCATTGGGGTCCCACTCGGAAATCATATGCGGATGATGAATTGTATAGGGCGTTCAATAACAATATCCATTTTTCCATTTCCACCTTTTTATTCCCCATTTTTCCATTTTCACCTTTTTATTCCCAGTGCGAAAATGTCTCGGAGTCATGCTATGCGGGTGGGGAGCAGGGGGGAGGCGGAGGGGATAAGGGATGTGATTGGTGAATGAGGTTATCCATCTCCTTGTAAGAAGGGCACAATTTCTGGCGTTTGGGAGATACAAAAATGCTCCGTAGGGGGTTAGTGCCTTCTGTGCACCTCGTGCGGTGCAGTGTAGGCATTACTTAAGGTTCTTTGCACCGTGCCTTCGGCCCCTAGCTGCATCCCCTTTCGTTTCTTTTACTGTACCTCCTTTCATATTCTCTTCCTTCCATCTTACTTTCCACCCTCTCCTAACAATTGATTCGTACTGCAACTGTACGGTTTCCCTCCTGTTACACCTTTCAAACCTTTTACTGTCAAGTTCCGTTTCAGCGCTGAATGACCTCATAGGTCCCAGTGGTTGGCCTTTGGCCTCAATTCTATATATATCAATTCATAGGCGAAAAGTACTGTAATAACTCGCTTCAGGCAAAGGTTGTCTCTTTATCGTCAAGGCTAGCCGGGTCGCACTGGGGCGGAAACGGATAACTGACCAGAACTGTTTGAGACATCAACTCCTAACTTTCAAGAATAGCTGGTTGTACGTACAAACAAGTAAAATAATAACAGTACAGATTTCTGGATAAGAATGTGTTTTTATGTTATGCATCAAGAGACACTGGAAAAAACTTATGTTTGATAATCATTAGTCTTTTATGGCAACTATCTTGAGTACATTACTTTGATAATTATCACCATGATATCCGTGGTAGATTGCACAAATAGGGGGGAAAAAACAGATAAGACAAGACAGGAATAAAATTACTACTGTTGAGAATAAATAAAGGAAAGAAAGATAATTACTCTGAGATACTGACATTCGAGTTCTGAGTTTCATATAGAGTTAATTTCAGCACAGTTGAGGTCATATACTTTTTTTTTATTTTCTAGAACGGTCATACTCATATTTTAATTTTAACTAAAGAATTACGAGCCGATAGAATTTAAACATAATTGAAGTGGATTCACTCACTTGCATACCAGTACCAAATACAATTAATTTTCTGGAATGCAAAAATACCTCTTTGCAAATTAATTTGTGGGAAAACGTTACAATAAACTCACAAAATGGCAGACCCCGTAGGGGGGTTAGTGCCGCCAGTGCACCTCATGCGGTGCAATGTACGCATTACTTAATGTTCTTGGCAGCGTCCCTTCCGCCCCTAGCTGCAACCTCTCTCATTCCTTTTACTGTACCTCAGTTCATATTTTCTTTCTTCCATCGTACTGTCCACCCTCTCCTAACACTGGATTCATAGTGCAACTGCGAGGTTTTCCTCCTGTTACACCTTTCAGACCTTTTCACTGTCAATTTCCGTTTCAGCGCTGAATGGCCTTAGTTGCCCCAGTGCTTGGCATGTATGCCTAAAATCTCTAAATCAATCAACCAATCATTCCAAAATGGTAGACGTACTCTACCTTACGGCAGGGGCATTTTTTTCAAAGTTAAGAAAAAAAAAATCACACATATTGAAGGGGCAGGAATGTATCTCAGAATTCATTCTTACCTGAAGCTCGAATATTCTTTGAACCAGAGATGACAGGATTGAAGACAGAATTGTTGCTGAGGGCGTCTTTCATCAGGACGGCGAGAATAGCCAGGCCATCAATTGCTTCGAGGGCAGTGTTGTAATTGGCGTATTTCTTGTTGTAATGAATGAACTGCATTTCCCCGGCATACCTGAAGCATTGATAGTTCATCCTTCAGACTGGCATGAAGTGCATATTACAGGCAAACGAACAATGTTCTTTAGTATGAAAGAAACATCAGTCTTTATATAAAGTTGGTATAAGACAACAAAGATGGATTCACCCGTAGGACTTGATAAAGTTGAGGTATAAAAATGCTTGATGATATCAAGTACAATGACTCTTTATAAAATGACTCTCTATCAATCAGTTTGTGGGAAACTTTACGTAGAACACAAAAATGGTAAAATTACCGTTGCTTTTCACTAGTACGGCAAGCATAATTAGTCTAAAATGGAATTTTTAGGGTAAACTAGTTTTGCAAAATTTTCAGTTGGCCTTGTGCGAATGAAACGATGAATTACAAGTATCTGATTCAAGCTTAATAAGATATATATGTTAAAATAATAAGCAAGATTGGTGTTACTGGTAATATTACCATTGTAAGCAGAGTAGACGAAGCAAATAAAAAGTGACACTGCTTTTAGTTTTCTGTAAAAGGAAGCTATTGTACCGGGTTTGTCTGTCCGCCCCCATTTTACCATGCCCACACTTTTTTCTGTCCGCACTTTTTCTGTCCGCCCTCAGCTCTTAAAAACTACTGAGTCTAGAGGGCTGCCAATTGGTTTGTTGATCACCCACCCTCCAATCATCAAACATACCAAATTGCAGCCGTCTAACCTCAGCAGTTTTTATTTTATTTAAGGTTAAGGTTGGCCATAATCGCGCTTCTGGCAACGATATAGGCTAGGCCACCAACCCCCTTGGTTAAAGTTTCATGGGTATAATGCATTATACCTAGACCACCGAAAGATAGATCTATTTTCAGTGGCCTTGATTATACGCTGTAGCGACTGTAGAGAAAAACTTGATTGCGCCGAAGGAACTTCGGCGCTTTTCCTACGTGTTTACCATTAATCTCGTTTGTTGCCAAACCTTGATGATCAAAGCACTTGAAAGTAGTTCAGGGAGGGGTAAATGACGTTAAATGTACTAAAAATTATCAACATTTGACAACCCTAGGGTACCCTCGCAACTGACCAGAATGTCTGCCGTATTACGGATTCAAGTGAAAAGCTCAAAGCCTAGCGAGAGAAGTGTTGTTTATTCAAACATTACCTTTGCCCATTAAAAGTGTGCTCTGACCCGGAGGTACTTGTGGGACCCCAGTGGAAGACCACATCTTGAAGGAGATATTGGCTGTTGAAGGAAAGGTTCCCACCCATCACATAGGGCCCGTTGACTCTTAGGACAGCTGTAGTGAGGGAATAAGAGTGTCAGGATTATTATTATTGTTATTATTATTATTATTATTATTATTATTATTATTATTATTATTATTATTATTATTATTATTATTATTACTCAAAAGACGAACCCTATTCATGTGGAACAAGCCCACTTCAGGGGCCACTGACTTGAAATTCAAGCTTCTAAAGAATATGGTGTTCGAACGAAATAAGTAACAGAAGGTAGTGGGAAATGCAGAAAGAGGAGATCAGTCATTTGAAAAACAGAAAAACAGAAATTTACAAATTAATGAATAAATGAAAATGTAAGTAAAATATTAAAATACAAGTTGAATTCTATTAAGGTAGTAACGCATCGGTGGCATATCAGTATTCTTCACCGTCTTGAGGGATATTAGCTTATTAGAAGTATGCTGGAGCGTAACGATAAGTGCTGCAGTATGAATGCCATAAAGCTGCCAATCTTTGCTATTGATTTTGTATAAAAATAGAATCCATTTAGTATCCATTGTTAGCTAATGCCTTCACAAGAGAATAACGACCAAAGACTCACATAGTTGTCTATTGATTATTCGGTAGTATAGTGCTTCCACACCACAAAGATTTAAACTATAAAGCTTCCATAGACAGGCATCTGTTTGACAAGAGAGTGCAACCAACGAATCTCTGATGGCTGACCATTGATATTACAAGAGAATGAAGAAGCACATGACCCTTGCTATCTTAGCTCCTGGTTTTATTTCGTCGCCCCATCATACGCATAAACCAAAGACACAGAAATAACACCTGATCGGCCGTCATTGGAGAGCCTCATGGACTGAGGTGGAGTGTCGTACTGGTGGATTCCCAGCTCTTTCCAAGGGTAGTTCCCTGATAGACTGTTTATCTGAACGTTGACCGGGGACTGCTTAGAACCTCCACACTTCGGATACTGAAGATACCAGGATTCTGGTTTCTGAAGGTCTAGAGGAAGAGCAGTCACACCTGGAACGAAGGAAGGGAAAATTACAGATATTAATATCATATTCATTATCGCGCTCACTGAGGCACTGCCTTCCAAGTACATATCTGAATGCTAAGGTCATTTATACAAAGAAATACCAAGACAGATTCCATCCACACGACCTTTGACCACTAAAGGTCACCTCCCCGTGCTTTGACCCGACCTTCCTTTGAATTCCTATAATGAATAGATGACCTTGACCTTTGATGAGCCTTATTGATGGTGATAAAGACGTGAGTACTATCAGTTCTACGGTGGGAAATGTTTTGAACTGTATGGTTTAATTTTAGCAGCAATCTGAGTTGCATGTGGCATCTTAAATTGAACTTAACTGAATACAAGAATAACGGAATAGGGAAGAATTACGGTAAGTTCGATTTTAACTTTTTTGACAAATATTGTTGTTTGCTTTTGGCAGAGACAGATTTGGAAGTTCATTGTAATCTCAAAATTAAATTCAGTTATCACAACATGCCTGACGCATAAGAGCCATTTGCCAGTTTTCCTCTTTCTGTAATTGAGTTCTTTGCGTCTTGTAGTGTTTTTTTTTTATTCAGGTATTCTTGTCCTCTTGCGATTGACTACTTAAAATATTAACTGCGTTGGCAGTTTTCCGTGTTCTTTATAGCCTCTTACCCATATTCCTTTCCAGCTTTTGGAATTTTCAACCTCGTCTGTCCTATGAAGAATTTATATTCTTGGTTTAAAGTACACAGTCTCTAGTTTTGCCAGTTCAGAATAATATTTTGGAAAAGGGCTGCCACACATTTTTTACGACATACATTTAAAACTACTCATTGTTAATATAGCAATAAACCTGTATGTTGGCAATAATAATAAATTCAACATAATTATTTAATTAACATTTGTCTACCAGGAGCCATCATTGCTCATCGGAAGGACTTTTTCCATCATCATCATCATCATTTGAACACGTTCGGAGTTAAATGCTTCTTTGACGATGGCTCACAATTATCCGGATGTTTAATCTACAGCCCATTTCCTCCTCGACTTCTTTCTGACGTCATTGCTCTTCAAAGCAAGTGTTCTGCGAAGTCACTTCTCTTCTTCTTCCGGGAATTTTGCAGTTTAATTTTATAAGTTTATATCTGTGTTTTTTGTAATGGGTGTTTCTTTCCATTTGCATATATATATATATATATATATATATATATATATATATATATATATAATATAATTACCGTCAACACTGAGTGACGCAAGGGGGGCGTGGGTGAAATTTGTCTTTCTATGCTCTATCTTTTACAAATCTCCACTCATCTCCAACCTCCCTTGTCATAGCTCTCATCGGAGTATGTAGAGTTTGTGTGTGTGTGTGCAAATATTTATATGTAGGTGCAGCAGTCAGTATTAACTTATGGCTCTCTTGACAGCCGAATGGTAAGAGTACGCGTCACTGTACTGGAGGTTGTTACAATCAGTAGATCGAGTCCGCTTTGTGACAAACCACTTATCAGTTACTTATCAGTTATAATTGCCCTTCGGTATTACTTCCAAGGTAGAGCGAATTGAATATTAAACGACATTTATAGCTGAGGGTTGTACATATGTATTATATATATATATATATATATATATATATATATATATATATATATATATATATATATATATATATATGCGAGAATAACTAAACTATTATTTAATTTTTTTCCAAACCCCAGATATCGTATCTTCCTCTCTGCTCCCAGCCGTGTAATGGGGTAGTCCTGTCATGTGCACCTCATGTGATACACTGTGGTAATTACTAAAAAGTGTTTGCAGTGCACCTTTGGCTCCTAGCTGTCCCCCCCCATTTTAGTTTTTATCTTACCTCCATTCCCGCTTCCTTTCTTCAGTCTTGGTGGTCTTGCTGTTCAACCTCTCCAACTCCAATATCTCTAGTGCTGAGGAGATGAAAGTGCCACAGTGCTTGGCTTGACAGCCTGAGCTTCTTGAATCAGACCAAATCTGTGTTCTCAGTCTTCATGTCTTCTATTCAAAGAGCATGTCAGTTACAGATGAGGAAGACTGTAACAGTCCTTGATGGTTGTGACAGTCCTTGATGGTATTCTCAAATTAAAAAATTCCCCGTAGGAGGGCAGTGCCGTCAGTGCACCTCACGTGGTGCTCTGTAGGCATCGCTTAAGGTTCTTTGCGGCATCCCTTCGGCCCGTAGCTGCAACCCCTTCCATTCCTTTTGCTGTACCTCCGTTCTTATTATCTTTCTTCCATCTTACTTTCCTCTACCCTCTCCTAACAGTTGTTTCATAGTGCAACTTGCTAGGTTTTCCTCCTGTTACACCTTTCAAACCTTTTTTGCTCTTCGCTTTCACTTCAGAGCTGAGTGACCTCATAGGGCCCAGCGCTCGGCCTTGGGCCTACATTTTACACTCCGTTCAAATTTAAAACGTTATAAAAAATGATTGACATAGTTACCCGAGCTGGTAACATCAGCAGTGCAGGTGAAGATGCATTCTCCACCCTGGTTGGTATAAACAATACTCAAGCTGTCCTGCTTGTTTATGGGTCCGATCGTCCGGTATCCATTGGTGTACCTGGAATGTGAATGAATTAGAGCTCAGGTACTCATCCACTGCGAGTGTCATTTACTCCTCAGTGCCTGAGTCTCAACTACAGGACTTAGGCAGGTTTCAGGTTATCATTCTCGTAAAAAAACTAATCAAGGTTGTATATTCCCTGCTCTAGATCTGACCATAGTGGAAATAATGACATTACCTTTTTTAGTTTTCTGTAAAAGAAAACTTTGAGATGGCTATTTGTCTGTCCGTCCGCCCTTTTTCTGCCCGCCCTCAGATCTTAAAAACTACAGAGGCTACAGGGCTGCAAATTGGTATGTTGCTCATCCACCCTCCAATCATCAAACTTACCAAATTGCAGCCCTTTAACCTCAGTAGTTTTTAAATTTTATTTAAGGTTAAAGTTAGCCGTGATCGTGTGTCTGGAAACGCCATAGGATAGGCCACCACTGGGCCGTGGCTGAAAGTTTCAAGGGCCGCGGCTCATACAGCATAATACGTTGCACAGAAAGCTAGATTGAGCCGAAGAAACTTCGGCGCATTTAAAAATTTTTGTTTTTGTCAGGTCAGTGAAAATATATACCTTATTGTTGCAATATACAACTGCCGGCACTTACATTGTTTATAAATATACGTTTATAAACAATGTACAAAGACATCTATTTCAAATGTTTTTGAATGGGATTCAATATATTCCAAATATTTTTGAATGGGATTCAAAATATGCCATATGTTTTTGAATGGGATTCAATATATTCCAAATATTTTTGAATGGGATTCAATATATTCCAAATGTTTTTGAATGGGATTCAATATATTCCAAATGTTTTTGAATGGGATTCAATATATTCCAAATGTTTTTGAATGGGATTCAATATATTCCAAATGTTTTTGAATGAGATTCAATATATTCCAAATGTTTTTGAATGGGATCCATCACAATACATACCGAGATTCGCCAACAGTCAAGGAAGGCGACTGACACGTGTAGCTTGAGAACTGGTATGTGCACGTCACTGAGATGGTGTTTCCAGGGGCCTGGAATGACAGCATAGTGTAACTCGACTGGTTAATGACTTCGTAAAATAATGTCTCATGTCTCAGTATCTTATAGGAATGAAATCCAAAGTCGTGTATCGTTTTATATGACTGCCCGGGCCTTAGACACTTTCGTACACTTGAGATGGTGTTTCCAGGGGCCTGGAATGACAGCATAGGGTGACTCGACTGGTTAATGACTTCTTAAAATCATGTCTCATGTCTCAGTACCTTATAGGAATGAAATCCAAAGTCATGTATCGTTTTATATGACTGCCCGGGCCTTAGACATTTTCGTACACTTGAGATGGTGTTTCCAGGGGCCTGGGATGACAGCATAGTATGACTCGACTGGTTAATAACTTCTTAAAGTCATGTCTCATGTCTCAGTATCTTATAAGAATGAAATCCAAAGTCATGTATCGTTTTATATGACTGCCCGGGCCTTAGACACTTTGGTACACTTTTCAAAGTGCCTCTTGAAGTAAAGTGAAGAGGCACTTGGAGAAAGTGCGACAGCTGTTGAGGTCCAATGGGCATCATACATAACTTTATGACTGGTTTTACTTATTCCAGTAATGATGATGATAATGATGATAATAATATTGAGTTTAATTTATAGGATTTCTATGTAAAACAGACTGATTCCAGTTGTATTAGGAGCGCACTTGGCCAAATAAACGTCATAACTATTTAGAAACGCTTCCTGTGGTCTCTTAATTAAATAAGGTATTATCATCTCATCGGACCCAGGGAAAACAAATAAGCCTTACCAAAATTCAAGAGCGATTTGATTATATATAAACGCATCTCGTACTATGCTTTGCTTAAGAAGTCTTGTATTATTTTCTGTCGAGTAAAATTGCTGTTCTTAAATCCCAGGTTTTACACATATAACGTTTGATATGAAGAATTCTGAATGAGATGAAATATCTTGATTGTGCCATTATTTTCCTCTTTTTTGTTGAATTGATATAGAAGAATGTGTGTATTTCCCTTGCTACCGATTACTCTATCCACCAAAATATAATGGGATTAATCTATCCACCAAAGTATAATGGGATTAATCTATCCACCAGAGTATAATGGGATTAATCTATCCACCAAAACATAATGAGATTAATCTATCCACCAAAATATAATGGGATTAATCTATCTACCAAAATATAATGGGATTAATGTATCCACCAAAATATAATGGGATTAATCTATCCACCAAAATATAATGGGATTAATCTATCCACCAAAATATAATGGGATTAGTCTATCCACAAAACATAACGGATCACTCGCGTCATATCATCCAAAAAATAACCTTTACACAACAGAGAAAGAGAGGATTTGTCGCTTATGCTATGCTTTAGTCAAAGCTAGAAATGTTTTTTTTTTTTACACAAAGTGTGTACTACTTAGATGAAATGGACGGAGATTAAACAGAGTTTTTCTCTTTCCTACGTTACATTAAAATTGAATCTTTGCTGTTTCAAAGCCTATGTAGCTCGCCCAGTGTAAACAACTCTCAAATAAACACGAAATGGACGGAGATTAAACACAGAATTTTTCTCTTTCCTACGTTATATTAGAATTGAATCTTAGCTGTATCTCAACTCCTATGAAGCTCGCCCAGTGTAAACAACTCCCACATAAACACAATCTCATAATTTTTCTAACCTACCACAGCTTCAGAGAAGAAACAAAAGACTGACGCCGACCTCACGTGAAAAAAAAATGCCAACTTCGCTCTAATCCTCTGTGAACTTTACAAATTCGTTCTTCAATTTCGACCGCAGTTTTCGGGGAGAAAACGAAGAGTTTTGAGAGCGCCATTAACTCGATCCCTTTGGAAAGCGATGTTCCAACATTTATCTTGTTACTGCCTTGGGAAGATGTAGTTCTTCGTAAATCATTTTGGCAGTTGCGCTGACCGCGATGTAATCCATTAGATTTTTGTTCCTTCCTCACTTATTTTAGATACTTTGACATCGGATACTCTGACACTCTTTGGTATATTTCTCCTCGCGATATAATTTTGTTGAGAGGGAAACAAAATATAATTCAACAGGTAAACACTCAGGGCTAAATTATTTTGTTTCACTGAAAGTTCTTCTGCCATAGAATTCAAGAAAGTTTACATGACATACAGTATATAGTATTCCTTTCCCCTACCCCTTCCCCCTTCCCCCCTCCCCAGCATTCTATATGATATAGATAAGTATAAAATTATGAAGAGGCTGCGAAAATACCAAATTCCCAAGTTCGGAAATTTCTCGTTTTTAAGTACATAGAACGCTGGTCGTGAATGAATAGAAAATAAATGTGATGTCTTTTAAGACATGAAACACTTTAAGGTATATATGAATTTTTCTGTCACATTTTCAGTATTTCAAGTATGAAAGAGGTAATGACCATAATCTCGTTATTTCTCAAGGTGTTGTTTCTCTCGAACCACAACACCCGATAAGGGAAATGACTTCATGTTAGATGTATGTAAATGTAAATACACAGTATATATATATATATATATATATATATATATATATATATATATATATATACAGTATATATATATAATATATATATGTATGTATACATCTATATAAATACATATATACATACACATATATATACACATACATACGCACACAATTTGAGCGTGATCGAATGTACGACCTCTGAGCAACATGGCACGTCGTTTGGGCCTAGGGGGTCATTCGGCGCATTCGTCTACGAACATGTTCGCATTTTTACCTACCAGCAGATTCCAACTCTGGGTATAGTTGGTCCAGCTCGGACGGTAGTATCCGCTCGATCGGATTAGCTGCGTATTTCCAGGTGACAAGTTGACGGTGGTCGATACCGGGGATGCTGGACCTTCAATGTAATTGTAATATTGGGGGCCCCCGTAGTATCCTCCGAAGCCGTAGCGATGACCCCAGTATCTCCCTGAGAGAGAGAGAGAGAGAGAGAGAGAGAGAGAGAGAGAGAGAGAGAGAGAGAGAGAGAGAGGTGGCCTTATATTAACATCGTAAAACTTGGCATTATTAGTAAATAATGATACGAATGTGTTACGAAGTTGTGTGTATTACACTAACAACCCATATATATATATATATATATATATATATATATATATATATATATATATATATATATATATATATATGTATATGTATACATATATATCTTTTATATATATATTACATATATATAATTTATATATATATATATATATATATATATATATATATATATATATATATACATTATATATATATATATATATATATATATATATATATATATATATATATATATATATATATATATATGTATATATATATATATATATATATATATAAATGCATATATTATGTTTACATGTATACATACATACATACATACATACATACATACATACATACATACATATATATATATATATATATATATATATATATATATATATATATATATATATATATATATATATTTGTGTGTGTGTGTGTGATTATGTGTGTGTGTGCACGAAGACGCAATGACTTGTATGACTTAGCAGTCTCGTATAGAGAGTATTTACACTATAAATAATAAAAAAAACAGAGAATGTGATTCTGCAGCTAAAAATGTACATCCTTTTTGGCCCCTCAACAAATTCCTAGGAGTGAAGTTCGTAACCCCATTCCCTTTTTTTCTTGACTTCAGGAAATGTTTGTCTCCATTTACAGTCTGGTGGGAGGCAAGACGGGAACGATGTAGGTACGTCAGCCGAGCGTTGGCATGGGCATTATATATATATACAGTATATATATATATATATATATATATATATATATATATATATATATATATATATATATATATATATATATTATATATGTATATATACAGTATATATATATGTATATACATGTATATATACATATTATATATATATATATATATATATATATATATATATATATATATATATATATATATATATATATATATATATTTATATATATATATATATATATATATATATATATATATATATATATATATATATATATATATATATATATATATATATATATATATATATATATATGTAACCTTTTAAAGACTGTGCAGTGAACCTAACGTAGAAAAGGACGCATTTACAGTCGTCGTTAACTAACGGGCGGGATCGGCATTATTTTTAAGAGAAAACTTGAAAGGCCACTTGGCCCCTTGCACGGTGGACCAACCAGCGTATGCGCGCGTGTGTGTGTGTATGCGTGTGTGTGTGTGTGTTTGTCCAGCTGAAACAATGGTTTCCGCACAGCTACGTCCATTGTCTTCCTCAATTGATGGCAGCTCTAGCTTTTGGATGCAGTGACATCTGCGGAAGTGTCTTTGTTTGCTATTGTTTGTAGCGTTTTTTTTTTTTTTTCTTCAGGAGAATTTTCTACTTGCTATTGTGACCGATAAAACAGGGGGTTTCCCCCTTTTTTTTTTCACCCCTTGAATGGGCCGTAGTGTTTCCCCACTCTCCTTCTGTGTGTGTGTGTGTGTGTGTTTTTTTTTTTTTTTTTTTTCTGTTCGGTCTGTTTCATTTGGTTACGTTCTCCTGACACGCTTATAATAGTATGACGTTATCGTGCATACAAAAAAAGATCTAGGGTCACTGTTATTAAAAACAAAACAAACAAAAAGTAAATAAACCACTGTATCGTAGGTAAATCATTTTTATACCATGACATATTATCTTGCATACAAAACAGGGCTAGGGTCACTATTATTTAAAAGAAAAAAAAAAGGAAATATGTATTCTGTAGTGTAGCGAAATATTTTTTTATGTGTATTTATCAAATTACTGCTAAACGTAACGTAGGTGTTATTGTCATCGTTATTCATAACCAACAGGAAACACCCTATCTGTATTGCATCATACTCAGACTAATTTTGAATGTCACTGCAATAGATAATCAGTCATTTGGCTGAAACAATTCGGACATTGAGGAAAGAATGATACACATCTTCTCCATGCCCAGAAGGTCGGCTGAATGGGCATAAGTGGTACCTATAACATTCAACAACCTTTGACGCAAAAATATAGGGAATTGAATAGTACGTGATTGACGTACGCCATGTTTGTTTTTTTTTCTTGGCAGTGTGTCCGAAAGAGGCACGGAACACTAATTTGTTCGTTTTGTTTTTTGCTCATTTTCTTATATTCTGTAATTCATCGATTTCTTGCCGTTCCGCTTATACGTGTTCTCTTATTTCTGGCTATTACTTCCTTTTATTTACTTTACATCGAAACCGCTCGCATTCGCATTGCTTTAGAGATCTTGTTATGGAGACGCTTGTCATGTTTGTGTAATTAGGGGAGTTCCCTTTGAAAATTTACCAGACGGAGATCTGTCTTCATTTGCTTTAAAGTGCTTGTCTGCAAAAATGATAATCAGACTTGAGACGAGGATAGACCCTTGCGTGCCTTTTCAAATGCACTGCTCGCTCCTTACTCTACAGTTTAAGACGTTCTGTTTTTTTTTCAGGTAAATAAATCAACGCAAGCGATTTTGTATATATATAAATACCTAACATTTTATGTGTATATATATACATATATGTATATATATTTATATGCATATGAATATAACATATATATATTATTTGTATAAAATATATGTACACATATTATGAATATGTATGTGT
>JANJGK010000011.1:8879579-8894579 GCA_039081455.1 Macrobrachium rosenbergii | reverse complement strand
TATATATATATATATATGTATGTATATATACATATATATATATGTTATATATATAGATATATATATGATTATAATCACTTTTGTACGTGATTCATTTATCGCACAGTGTGTGATATATATATAGGCTACATATATACACACACACACACACACACACACACACATATATATATATATATATATATATATATATATATATATATATATATATATATATATATATATATATATATCTTCTTCTTCTTCTTTTAACGTGCTTTTTTCCCATTTTTGTATGGGGTAAGCACGATGCCTTCTTTTGAAGGACTTTTGATTTGGCTTTGGGGTAGACCTGTAGTCTCGATCGGCTGCCCTGCCTGACATCGCTTAGACCCCGGTAGCGTATGTTTCATGTATCATACCCGACCCAACGCCCTTTCTTCCCAGCAGCGAGAAGTTGTTGCGCGGGTAGGGCGAGAGTTCGAGACGTGTGAGATGTTTGTTATGTTTTTAGAAGGTGTTGTAGTGGCTTTGTTTTGTGTGTGTATTTAGTCTGTAACACCCATTTGCTTTTTAAGCAAACCTATCCGTTGATTACATATATAATCCCGGGATGTCTACACGGATAGCAAAGTGTCTGCCTCTCTGATCAGTCGGCTGCGGATTTGAACCCGCGCCACAGACCTCTACGAAGTCCGAAGCTGCTGCTGTAACCGACTGAGCCATCCAGGCTAATATATATATATATATATATATATATATATATATATATATATATATATATATATATATATATATATATATACACACACCTACGGAATACATACAGTATATACGTACAGAATATATATATATATATACAGTATATGTATATATATATATATATATATATATATATATATATATATATATATATATATATATATATATATATATATATATATATATATATATATATATATATATATATATATATATATATATATACACACACACCTACGGAATACATACAGTATATACGTACAGAATATATATATATACAGTATATGTATATATGTGTGTATATATACACATCCGTATTTGTGTGTATGTAAATATGAAATTCATGTTTTAAAAATACACTTACAAGCTCGAATTCATAGCGATCGGTTGGTGTGATCTGGCAACCGCTGGCTGAGTTGAGGAAAATCTGTCTGCTACATATAATTCCCGACTCCTGGGGGCGCAGATTTGATGAAGCTTTCTTTTATTTCGCATAATAGCTTTTACGGATAATTCCTGATCAGCCAGGCTTGTCATGTATTCTCTCATACTTTTAGTAAGTTACGATTGTTGTAAATCTCTGCTGGCGCACATGCACTTACACATGTACATATACATAATCACATATGGTTGTGTGTGTATGTATATACATATACATATATATTATGTATATGTATATATATATATATATCTTTGTATATATATATATATTTATCTGTGTATATATATATCTTTATATATATATATATATATATATATATATATATATATATATATATATATATATCTTTATATATATTATATATATATATGTATAACTGAATCACGAAAATATGGGACGTGATGAATATATAAATAAAGATAAAATCCACGAAGGAAACGGAAACACACTATATATATATATATATATATATATATATATATATATATATATATATATATATATATATATATATATATAATTATTTTCAGCAATGAGCCGTGTCCCTTATCAGAAGATGGTTCTAGAGGAAGTGAAGATAAAGGGCACTAACACGTTCACTGCAAATCCTGAATCAAAGATGAACATCCCACGTAGAAAACTCATAAAAATTAATCGCTTCCTACTTATACACTTTGCGCCATTTCTCACCTACGTGGTACGCTCTCTTTTCACCTGATATATGAAGGTCTTTCCTTTCCAGTGCTTCTTCCACGCCATTTATCCTGCGCTCTCTCAGTCTTCCTCTTCTTCTTCCTCCCTACTTGCTTCCTTGCTTCACTTATTCTTTGGTTCACCTATGCGCTCATGCTACGATCATTGACTTTAATAAACCACTTTTGCTCCTCCCTCATTGGGTAGTTATTTTGTTCCATCTTCGTGATTCCCATTTACCCTCACAACTCTGCTTTTACAAATGCTCTGTTTCACCTTTCCCCCTCTTACAAACACATTTAAAATCCTTCGTTTGTTTCCGCAGTTTTTCCTCCTTATTCCCATTCATCAGCAGCACATCATGCAAACACGTGCCATTCCCTATTCCTTTCAGTACCCATTTTCTCGAATCACTTCGTCCGTATATATGTTAAGTGAGCAAGAAGATAAAACTCCTTTAGCGTAAGACCCATTCTTCTACCCACTCGGTCATTCCCTCATTTACATATTCTATTTCCATACTCCTCCACACCTCTTGTCTATCTGCTATATCTTGCGCTGTTCTTAAGGTGCAAAGATGCACATACAGATTTTTCCTTTTCCTCTCAGGCTTCTCACATAACCGTTTCTTGATCTAGACCCGTATCATTCTTTCATCATACTTGTCCCACTTTCTCAAAGTACTGCCACGCTAATTTATGTCTGTATCTGATTGACTTTTCTGTTTGATTGTAAAGTTCCAGAATGTGCTAGTCTTTCATTTCTCATCAAGTTATTTGAGGTGAAGTTGCTAGCCTCATGTCATTCTTCACCACTTTGGCAGCGACCCACCATAGTCGAATCGCCATTTAAATTAACAGGGGTACAATTTAAGTGTCACGCAACAGCCGTGGCAATCACTTTATTCTCCGTCCAGGATCAAATTTTGCTTGCGGCGATAGGAGGCTGGTAATGTACCGTCTGAGCAAGAGAACCATATAAATATATATATATATATATATATATATATATATATATATATATATATATATATATATATATATATATATATATATATGTATATATGTATATATATATATATATATATATATATATATATATATATATATATATATATATATATATATATATAAACATATATACATGTGTGCGTGTGGTTATATATACATAATATACACACATGTATATCTATACTATATATATATATACATTATATATATATGTAGTTGTATATAGATTTATATATATGTATATATATATGTATGTGTATGTATGTATGTGTATGCATGCAAAGATTCAAGTCCTTGGAGGAAAGCTGACCGGAGAGGGAAAACCCTTGGGGTTAGCAACTGCATTTCATAAGTATTGCTAAAAACCGATAGGTTTACATCCTCGTATCCCACCCCCTCCTAAATGAACGGACATGGTAAGAAAAGACAAAGTTATGTCACAGGTGGAAAGGGGAATTTTTTTACGTTACACGGGTGGAAAGAGGATTTTCTTTATGTTACACAGGTGGAAAGGGGAATTCTTTTACGTTACACAAATGGGAAGGGGAATTTTTTCACGTTACACGAGTGGAGAGGGGAATTTTTTTTACGTTACACAAGTAGAAAGGGGAATTTTTTCATGTTACGCAGGTGGAAAGGGGAATTTTTTTACGTCATACAGGTGGAAAGGAGAACTTTTTCACGTTACACTGGTGAAAAGGGGCATTCTTTTACGTTACACAGGTGGAAAGGGGATTTTTTTAACGTTACACATTTGGAAAGGGGGATTTTTTTTACGTTACACAGATGGAAAGGGAATTTATTCACGTTACATAGGTGGAAGGGGGAAATTTTTTTTACGTTACACAGGTGGAAAGGGGAACTTATTTTACGTTACATGGGTGGAAAGGGGATTTTTTTTTATGTTAACAGATGGAAGCGAATTTTTTACGTTAACCAGGTGGAAAGGGAAATTTTTTTATTCGTTACATTGGTGGAAAGGGGATTTTTTTTTTTACTTACACAGGTAGCAAGGGGAATTCTTTTACGTTACACAAGTGGAAAGGGAAATTCTTTTACGTTACACAAGTGGGAAGGGGAGGTTTTTTTTAAAGTTACAGGTGGAAAGGGGGCTTTTTTGTTTACGTTACGCAGGTGGAAAGGGGAATTTTTTTTACGTTACACAGGTGGAAACGGGATATTTTTTTACTTATACAGGTGGAAAGGGGATTTTTTTTTTTTTTACTTTACACGGGTGGAAAGGTAACTTTTTTTACGTAACAGTTGGAAAGGGGAATTTTTCTTTTTACGTTACCCGGGTGGAAAGAGGAATCTTCTTAAGGAAGAATCTCAAGAAAGCGCTACCGAATGCAGGCATCTTCCACAACTTTTGTAAAATAATAATAGGAAGAAACGACCTTTCCACCTCGGTCGCTGTTTTAGTCAGTCGCATTTCACGTTTATTTCTATATCTCATAATGCTGACTTACCTGCGCGACAAGACCGCGTTTCTTATTATGAGCCGAGAATAATTTTCAATTTGATAAGGCATACTTTCCGCACTCGGCAGCACAGCGCCTTATTTTTCATCTGCATAACGTTTATTTATTCAATATCTCTGTTTTTGCCTCTATATTCTTCTCTCCTCCAGTAACGGTTTCCTCTTATTTGTACTTTATAGGTAATCTTTCATCGGGGCGCTTCTTCTGCAAGTTGAATAATAATAATAATAATAATAATAATAATAATAATAATAATAATAATAATAATAATAATAATAATAATAATAATAATAATAATGTGTCATCATCACTGCAAATTTTTTAACAGTTTCTTCGTAATTCTGCCCTCGACGGAACGGAAATTCATCATATGATAACTGAAGACTACAAAAAACATTTAGTGGAAGTAGTTAAAATGGCATTTTCCTATAGAAACAGACCCGTTAATTTAGATCATTTCAGGATTTCATCAGTCTTTATGTACAGCCATTGATGACTGATACTGAAAAACATGAAAACAGCAGTGGCGAATTAGCATGACGAAGTCATGATAGGTCATGAAACAAAAGTATGGATCTTTCCTAGATAGTGACCCACAAGGGTTTTAGCCCGCTATGTATCCACCTTTTCGGCGTGTTTAGTAAAAGCCCGTCGGAGATTACCGTAAAAACGTAAACAAAAGACTGTAAATATCATAATGACCCCAAAGAAATATTAGTCCTAGATAACGACCCGCGAAAACCCTTGGAGTCACTATCAAGGAAAGATCCAAAAATATAAAAATAAATAAAACTGAAAGTCAGCGGGCGAAGCTAACTGCCATCAAATGCATAATAAAACTGAAAGTCAGCGGGCGAAGCTAACTGCCATCAAATGACATGCAGTGTCATTTGATGAGTGTCATCGGCAAGACTCGTTCGGCCGAATAGTTTCCTGATCGGAATTCGTGCCTTTTCCAATTCGTCGGAGAAACCAGCTGCGTTAATGTTTATTTGTGCTTATTTACCAGTAAACTCCATATTTGCATTACCATTGCCTTTCGCGACCGGCTCGATGCAAGTGCCATTCCAAATCAATGATTCCAGCGTTCCAGACTTACAAAGGCGCAGCGCCTGGAATGGAGTGCTGGAATCGGGATCTGTTGCCTTTATTACAAATGGCCGACCGATATGATTCACACGCAGGTAAAGTACGGCATTGCAGCAGCGGCACCAATCTGTTGCATGCATCTGTTACGAATGGCTGACCTATATGCGATTCAGGTGCGAGGGGGAGATTGGGGGTTGGGGGGGGGGACGACTTAAATTCGGTAATTGATGAGAGAATCCGTTTGATGGCTTTGTGTCACGACGGAATGGAACTGGGGAGGAGGGGCGGAATCTCCTGATTATTGGGAAGCTCTTTCAGACTAGTGCATTAGTGTTATCCATTTGTCTGCGTTCAGCTGCTTGATGTTGCAAATATGCGAAGGATATTGTCCTTTTGTTTGCTGGGATTACACTGAGTGACGCTTACAGTATTATTCATGCATTCAATGCACAGCTTGGGACATCTTAGCATTTGAAAGAGACAGCCAGTGCGGTATCATGTGAAAGTATTTTGTGTGTTAGTATCTCAGTGCCTAGTTCTTCATTGGAGGGTTGGGTAGAGCTCTCGGCTAGCACGCTGTTGGCCCAGCGTTCGACTCTCCTACCGGCCAATGAGGAATTAGAGGAATTTATTTCTGGTGATAGAAATTCATTTCTCGTCATAAAGTGGTTCGCATTCCACAAGAAACTGTAGGTCCCGTTGCTAGGTAACCAGTTGGTTCTTAGCCACGTAAAATAGATCTAATCCTTCGGGCCAGCCCTCCCTAGGAGAGCTGTTAATCAGCTCAGTGGTCTGGTTAAACTACAATATACTTAATCTCAGTGCCTGTATACATTCACACACATGTGTATTGAAGGGTTTATTAGAGTGGAAGAAGTGCTGGTAAAACGATATATATCTCAATATTCATGAAGCAAGTGGGTTTGTGTAAGTTAGAGGCGAGGGACGCAGTGTTTGTGTGTGTGTGTAAGGAAGTAGTCAAGCTTTCTGCTTTTTTTTTTTTATAGATATAGGAAACTGGGGAGGTATACGGAAGTTTTCTGCATGGTGGTTCATCCGTGATTTAGTGACTGCCTTCTACTTATTATCAATAAATAAATCCCTAGTAATTCGGATGACGCAATTCATCAGTTGTTATAACACTTTTCAACCTTTTCCAAAATCCATCCCGACCGACGTAAGGAAAATATTTCTGTGATATTCTAGAAATTACGGCATTATGTTTCTATGAATAATGAAACGGAGAATTTAATTTGGATTGTAGATGGTCCTTTTTCTTGTTAACTGAAACATTTTCATAGCATTTCCGTCTAACCGGAATTTTCTAAATAATAATAATAATAATAATAATAATAATAAATACTTGACGTATACGGCTCCGTTATGATTTTAGCATAGACCCCAGTGTTGATGTTTAAAAAGAAATGTTGGAACATCGCTTCCAGTAGGGGATCAGTAATTACCGCTACGCAAAACCAGAGTATATCGCCGTGAAAATTGCGGAACGAAATTGTCCGGGAATCTATAAAGCTTATGACCGATTAGAGCAGGACGGACATTTTTTCTTGGAAGGATAACATAAGTGCGGCTTCAGGTTCCTTGTTAATAAGATGAATATCGGTTGGCCGGCATTTTTAAGATTTCCTTTGATTCCTTTCAGTATGTTCTTCGTGAAAAAGTAAAAAAAAAAAACAACGATATTGCTCTGTAGTCTACTGTTGAATATATATGTATATATATATATATATATATATATATATATATATATATATATATATATATATATATATATATATATGTATATATATATATATGTATATAGCGTAGATGAGGTGGGTAATTTTGATATAGTTTAAAGTATACTGAAATCTCGAATTATTGGATCAGTGAGAAAATGACCAAATTAATTAATGAACGAAGAATATGATGACTTCTCACTCATTATTGTTAAATGACTTAAACACACACACACACACACACACACACACACACACACACACATATATATATATATATATATATATATATATGTACACATATACATATATGTATGTATATGTGCATATATATATTTATATGTATTATATATATATATATATATATATATATATATATATATATATATATATATATATATATATATATATATATATATATATATACACACACACACACACACACACACATATATATATATATATATATATATATATATATATACATATATATATATATATATATATATATATATATATATATATATATATATATATATATATATATATGTGTGTGTGTGTGTGTGTGTGTGTCGTTTACTGTAATACGACAGTATAATATGAAGATAAAAAGGTCCATAAAACACTGTATGAATGTTTCAACCATATATTTAGAGCACTTCCTTCTGTGCCCCTGTTCACTGGTAAATATGGACAGATGATAGATACAAGGGTATACATGCGAAACATATGTAGGTGTGGCAGTAAGTTTCGTTGGCATGCAGGTGGCCATTGACCCAGGAAGGATGGAAATTAAGGTATTCATTCCCTTGTGATTTTTGGTTTCGTTAGCTCCCGTCTGGCGATGCGTCTGGTGGTCGTATTTTGTAAAACACCTTCTTAAGGAGAAGCCTGAGGATTAACCAGCTGGTGTCATCCGATTTCCAGTGTTTTCTTGATGGGTTCATATTGTTGGTTTGATTGATGATAGCAGATTCCAGCATCCTCTTTTTGTACGGACAACCACTTTTGAAAACCAGCTTTGCCCCACTCCAGTTTATGGTATGGGCTTTATCCCTAATATGTAGGAAAATCCCCGAAACTCTCTGAAGCATACCACACTGATCTTTTGTGTTTTGTTATTCTTTGCGAGATGGACCTACCATCTCGTTACAATTTACGTGGGGGAGCCAGGTAGGTCCATCGCACAAAGAATAACTGAGTACAAAAGATCAGTGCGGTATGCTTCATAGAGTTCAGGGATTTTCCTACGTACTAGGGATAAAGCTCATACCATAAACTGGAGTGCGGCAGAGCTGGTTTTCAAAAGTAGTTGTCTGTGCAAAAGGAAGATGCTGGAATCTGCTATCATCAATCAAACCAACAATATGAACCTGTCAGGGGGACATTGGAAATCAGATGACATCGACGGGTTAATCCTCAGGCCTCTTCATAAGGTGTTTCAGAAAATACGACCACCAGACGCTTCCCCAGACGGGAGCTAATGAAGCCAAAAATCTCAAGGGAATGAATACCTTAATTTCCATCCTTCCTGGGTCCATGGCCACCTGCATTTCAACGAAACTTACTGCCACACCTACATATGTTTTGTATGTATACCCTCGTATCTATCATCTGCCCATATTTTACCAGTGAACAGGGGCACAGAAGGAAGTGCTCGAAATATATGGTTGAAACGTTCATATAGTGTTTTATGGGCCAGATATACTCTGAAATTGTGATTTTTCACGACATTAGATCAGTGCTTTTGAAACCAATAATTTGAATAAATATATCAATAATAATACTGTCATCACAGAGTTGTACTTGCCATTACAGCACCGTAATGGCAAGTAAAGTTCTTACCCAAAATACTCATTAATCCTCCTCAGTTCCTTATTTCATTCCGCTTACTCATTGTGAAGATATATTATTATCGCTTACGACTGATGTGCCCTCCCTAGGGGAATATTGTCGTCAGTGCACCTCGTGGGGTGCACTGTAGGCATTACTTAAGGTTCTTTGCACCGTGCCTTTGGCCCCTAGCTGCAGCCCCTTACGTTCTCTTTACTGTACGATAGAGTATATACTGAAAGTAAAATTGAGTGAGGATATTTTTAAATTTGTAAATGGAAGGATATTCTACCAGTTTAAGGAAAAACAACTTCCAGATTTTATTATGTCAACAGTCTAATCATCAGTGGACATTTGGAAATAGAAAAAAATTATTCCTAATTTTTGCTTGGCTCTCCTATAGACTACAGAGTATATACTGAAAGTAAAATTGACTGAGGAGATTTTAACTTTGTAAATGGAAGGAAATTCTTACCAGTTTAAGCTAAACCACCTCCAGATTTTATTTTGTGAATAGTTTAATCATCAATGGAGATTTGGAAAAAGAAAAATGGTTATTCCTAATTTTTGCATGGCTTTGCGATGGTGTATATACTGAAGGTAAAATTGAGTGAGGAGATTTTTAAATTTGCTATTGGAAGGACATTCTCACCAGTTTAAGGAAAAACCACTTTCATATTTTATTTTGTAAATATTTCAATCATCAGCGGAGATTTGAAAATAGAAAAATTATTATTCCCAAATTTTGCTTGACTGTATGATTGAGTATATATTGAAAGTAAAATTGACTGAGGAGATTTTAAATTTGTAAATGGAAGGATATTCTCACCCGTTTAAGGAAAAACCACTTCCAGATTTTATTTTGTCAATAGTTTAATCATCAGCGGAGATTTGGAAATAGAAAATTAATAATTATTCCTAAAATAAATTTAAGTGAAGAGATTTTAAAATTGTTCCAGGAATTATAAAGTGTTTTTTAGATGTTATTTTAATTATTATTTTTAATATTACTATCTTTACCTTCAGCTTTACTAGCCTATAGTTTCAGGTTTAAGGTCATGTCGTTTCAACACACCGAAAAACAGATATTTTTCTAAGAGTTCGTCTTGATGCAAATTCGAGGAAATTGCTTTAATTTTGATGAATGAAGACATGCAGATACCAGCTCTCTGCTGAAATGCCGAGAAGAAAATTGCCGGCATTAATTACTGGTAATCGTCGATTATCCCTCGGAAAGACTTTTGTGTTGCCGAGAATGAAAGACCTTCCGTAATGCGTTACGAATTTTGCTGTCAAAATTTAATTCAGAGTTCTCTTCATGGCGTCTTTTGAAGTTTATTATTGGTAGTTGTATATATATATATGTGTGTGTGTGTGTTTATTCATCTGTCTGTCTCTCTATCTATCTATTATTTATCTATCTATCTATCTATCTATCTATCTATCTATATATATACATATATATATATATATATATATATATATATATATATATATATATATATATATATATATATATATATATATATATATATATATATATATATATATATATATATATATATATATATACGGTATATATATATATATATATATATATATATATATATATATATATATATATATATATATACATCTGTATGTATGTGTGTTTGTGTATATATATGTGTGTGTGTGTGCGCGCGCGCATGCTGCTTTCACATAAAAGCTGAGGTCAACAACATTTTATTTTGTTGTTACGAAATGATGGGAAGCGTAGTGTGATAATATACTAAGTAGTTAGGGACGTGCATGCATACATACATACGAGTAAATGCATACACACAAACACACACACACATACCAAGGGGTTTCGTGCCAAATGGATTCCACTGTCAAATGGCACACTTGAGGAAGCAGGGTAGACTTGCCATCAAGCACAATAGAATTTGGGCTCTTGCAGACGATGTGTCCAATTTAAGACAATACTCTGTTTCAGAATTTCGTTTATTGCTTGCGTGGCAATAGCCATGTCATATCTTGGGGTAAGGGGTGCCAACCACTTTAACATGTTATTATTATTATTATTATTATTATTATTATTATTATTATTATTATTATTATTATTATTATTATTATTATTCAAAAGATGAACCCTATTCATATGGAACAAACCCACAGGGGTCATTGACTTGAAATTCAAGCTTTCAAAGGGTATGGTGTTCATCAGGAAGGAGTAAGGGGAGGTAAAGGGAAATACAGAAAGAAGATATCTCTCTTATTAAAAAAAGAAAAAATAAATTAATAATATATAAAAATGTATTAAAACAAGGAGAATAGTATTAGGGTAGTAATGCATTGCATCCTTGCTTGAACTTCTGAAGTTCCAACTGCACGACAACCTCTGGGAGACTGTTCCACAGTCCAACGTTGCGAAGAATAAAGGACTCTGGAACTGAGAAGTTCGACAGCGAACTGAAAACAAAATAAAATTGAAGTGCTGAGCTAACTCCTTTATGGAATCAAAATGTGGATGCAGAAAATGAACAGGACTCTCTCTCCAATTCCTTGGTGATCAGTCTGACAGCAAATATTCTACAGTCTGCCCCGTTTCAAGATCTGTATCCTTCTTCTGAATAACGGTAGACACTGATGATTTTGGCAAGGCACAGTACTTATAAATTCGTTAATCCACTGCTCACTTTTAGAGCCAGTCTCTGATAACACCTGCCTGCTGAGCATCTTTCAGAAATTGACTGTCCATAATGAGCAAATATATGCGAAAATGGTAAAACACAATTTCTTTGGCCATAACAAATTTTATATATATACACACACATACATACATACATACATACATATATATATATATATATATATATATATATATAATATATATATATATATATATATAGATATATATATATATATATATATATATATATATATATATATATATATATATATATATATATATATATATATATATATATATATATATATATAGGTGATATGTGATAAACGACTCACGAGTTGAAGTGATTATAATCTTATATATATATATATAATTATATATATATATATATATATATATATATATATATATATATATATATATATATATATATATATATATATATATATATATATATATATATATTCTTACGTGTGTGAGTGAAGTTAGGAGTTCTTACCTTGGCAGTTACACATCTGACTGGGGAACCAACACACACGTAAAAAAGTAAGATTAAGTTATCTAATAATGCAAGTAAGGGAAGGATTCTGGAGAGAAATTCTGGGTCCGAATGAATTAAATGTATTCACAATACTCAGAAGATCAATTACAGGGAGAGCCGTGTTTGCTGGGCTCTTGGCACCTTTCAAGCAAATTGATACAAGCGTTAAAATTGAGTGCCAACACAATAAAGAATTAAGGCTGATATGTAACACTTGATTGCTTGATGGATGGACGTAGGGCACAGTGGAGGCAGATGATTTCACAATACACACAACCTTTCTGCAATGTAGAGAAAGGAAATCAATCACTGGATGAGCCAAAGCACAGTTTAATCTTTACAAAGGGAGTGCTGAAGGCTAAAGGAGATGGCGTCAAACTATAATCAAGTAATGTGCACTTTAACACACTGATTATGGGTTACCAGCAATTTGTCAGGGTCTTAAGAAAATGCAAGTGCATATTGAAGCTGTATAAGATAAGAGAAAAAGTTGATTTGACCGAACACTCTCCCCACCACACAGTACCTTGTTCCTGGAGTGAAGACCTGTAGATGTAGAGTCAATAAGATACTCGGTTGAGTGGGACTTCTACGATTGGCACAAAGGCAGCACTTGAATGGGTAGGCTATCGGTCAAGCCAAGTTCGAGCAGTGTGCTCAGGTACAGAGTAGCACTCTGTGATTGGTACTGGGTCAGTTGCCCGTCTGCTGCTTGTTGACCCCTGACCAGACCTTTTATGACCTCTCTTTTTGCTGGTGTTTGCTGCCTTGGGCGTGACTGTGAGAACGATCCTTCGTGTGTGAATTCCATTACCCCTCCCTCAGACGTTTCACATGTCATATCCTGGATGTCGGTCGTCCCTGGAAAAGAGGAGTTTTCGTCCAGGAAAAGTCATAAAAGAGGGTGAAGCACAAAGCAAGCGATTTAGGAGGGGAGGGGTTCAGTGAGGGAGAGTACAAAAGACCCTGACAAATCAGTTGTCAAGTTTTAATTTAAAAGGAGTGGCTTAAGGCTTGTGTCCTTGACTCTGTCTGTGGGCTTGGACTTCTTCTATATGTGTTTTGAAAAATAGAGCATGGGGGCTGCGGAGTGGTGACACTTATAGCAATATATGTATATATATTATATATATATATATATATATATATATATATATATATATATATATATATACATACTCATATATATGTATATATACACAGTGAGCAAATGTAATGCGACAGCTTACCAACTGACCTTTTCTTGCCCATACCCGAAGTAACTAGGATAGAAGAAAAGGAAGGAAGGAGAATAGGTTTAAATTTAAGTACATATGAAGCAATAGGTTTGCCTTGTAAAGATAAAAGCGTTATAAGAAAAAAAAACAGGTGTAGAGAAACAGGATGGGGGAATCCCAAAGCTTCTTTGTAGGAGGAAAGAAACAACCCAGTGATCTGGTTTCCGAAAAGTAAATACAGGAAGAGGTTTCCTGGTGGGTGACACAAGAATACCGGAGGTTTGGGAGCTGAGGAACAACTCTCCCCGTAAGTTTAACTTAAAAGTCATTAAGAACCGTACGGTGTGTCGAGCTTCTCAGTTCCAGAGGTCCTTTATTCCTCACACCGTTGGGCTGTGGAACAGCCTCCCTGAGGAGGATGTCGTGCAATTGAGACTTTCGAATCAAGCGAGGATGCAATGCACTACTGCCCTAATGCAGTTCTTGTATTTTGAGAATTTACTTATATTTTTATCTTTGTTTATTAATTAGTTTAATTATTTTTTCTGCTTTAATAAGTAATCTGTATTTCTGTATTTCCCATTACCTTCTGTTACTTCTTTCAAATGAACACCGTATTCTTTGGAAGCTTGTCAGTGGCCCCTGTGGCTTGTTCCTTATGAATAGGGTTCATCTTCTGAATAATAATAATAATAATAATAATAATAATAATAATAATAATAATAATAATAATAATAATAATAGGCAGGGAATAGCCTTCTTATGGCGGGGAAGTTTCAAAAGATGAGGTGAGGTTAGGAGCACAAAGACTTAAAGAGGCAAACAGAGAAGGGGTTTGCTGGGGATGTCAAAAGTAAACCACTGTGGCGTAAACAGTAGAAAAGTAAACAATCATTCGTTAACGAAACAAATACTTGACGTAGTTAAACATTCAGACATGTTATTAACATAAATTCCAATTAACCACAGGTTCAGTCCTATGAAGAGAGAGAGAGAGAGAGAGAGAGAGAGAGAGAGAGAGAGAGAGAGAGAGAGAGAGAGAATATTATTACAGCAAACAAGGACGAATAATTCCATCATAAAACCTAAGAGAAAAGAATTGAGGGGAGAGATGGTGCGGAATCTGACCCACAAGTACAATTTGTAAACAAGTAAAAAATGCGCCGAAGTCTCTTTGGCGCCATCGAGTTTTCTGTACAGCCGCTGCAGCGTATAATCAAAGCCGCCGAAAATAGATCTATCTTTCGGCGGTATCGGTATAATGCTGTATGAGCCGCGGCTCTTGAAACTTTAACCACTGCCCGGTGGTGGTTTATCCTTTATCGTTGCCAGAAGCACGATTATGGCTAATTTTAACCTTAAATAAAATAAAAACTACTGAGGCTAGAGGGCTGCAATTTGGTATGTTTGATGATTGGAGGGTGGATGATCAAAATACTAATATGCAGCCCTCTAGCATCAGTAGTTTTTAAGATCTGGGGACGGACAGAAAAAGTGCGGACAGAAAAAGTGCGGACGGACAGACAAATTGGCACAATAGTTT
>JANJGK010000011.1:8869579-8877079 GCA_039081455.1 Macrobrachium rosenbergii | reverse complement strand
AAAAAGAAATAACAAATGATGATGAAGGGTATAACACCTGTGCTTACTGACCCGAGATGCAAGGAATATAAGAAGTAATGGGGAGAAAGAGAGAGAGAGAGAGAGAGAGAGAGAGAGAGAGAGAGAGAGAGAGAGAGAGAGAGAGAGAGAGAGAGAGAGAGTTTTAGAGTAGATACTTATCCGCTGTTGTAAACAAACACTGCCGTAACCTTTAGTTAAATTTTTTGTCAACCCTGTTGGTTGGACAAAGACCAGAGGTCTACGCCAGGTTTCTTATTGCCTTTAACACTATACGACTCTACGGCTGTCTTCAGGGGAACCAACAGAGATGACAAAATTTAACTAAAGGCTGCAACAGTGTTTGTTTACAACAGCGGAAAAGTGTCTCTCTCTCTCTCTCTCTCTCTCTCTCTCTCTCTCTCTCTCTCTCTCTCTCTCTCTCTCTCTCTCTCTCTCTCAGTATTTCTTTTATTTCTTGCATCTCGGGTCAGTAAGCACAGGTATTATGCGTATATATATTTTATATACATATGTATATATTTATATAAATATATATATCTATATACATATAATGTATGTATATATACATACATTGTATGTGTATATAAATATATACATATATATATATATATATATATATATGTGTGTGTGTGTGTGTGTATGTATCACAGTGAAACTTGAACAAATATATATATAGTGTAACGTAATCAACACAGTGTAAAAAAAAAAGAAAATAAGAAGATTGACAGGTCAAACTGAACGCTTTCCGCACATTCTACAGGTATTCATGCCCACTGCAATTACCCGCTGTGATCATGCTATCATGTTATATACTAAAACACAACTATTTCATCTAATTGAATATGGAAAATAACTCAAAACATTTTTACTCTGGGGAAAACGGCCAAAATTCCTCAATCGGCGAGCGGACACATTTGAAGGCCAGCCTCTAACCTCATTATACATTCGCATTTTCAGTTCGGAACGGAGCGTTTCAAAATCATCCTTTGATGTATTTTCGCACCGGCGAGGAATATTTGTATCAATTGCCGTCGCTCGAATTATCAAAGGGAAATTCTTCCTTTCACGAGTACCCCGGCATTTGAATTCCGTCAGCTGTGACTGGAAGGGGACATATTAAGTGGTATTTAACGTGAAAATAACCTTAATTTATAATTTGATGTTCGCGATTTTAATATTTCAGGATGGGAGAGCGATGCACTTTAGAATTCAATATTGTTACGAAGAAATGTTTCCACTTTATTCTGAGACATTGAAGTATAATCTGGAATAGAGGACTATTCGGATTTATTCGAAACATCTGGGGGAAGGCAATCAGTTTATTTCTCCCCGTTAAGCCAAACCGATCATTGTATTTGTTACTCGTTAGTGATGTTTTTTGCGTTCTGTGTAGGAATCTGATTTTCAAAAAGGGAGGTTGTCATTGTACATTCCCCTTCTTTGATATCGGTTTCTGTTGAAAATGTCAATGACTGGAATGAAATTAGATTTTTAGTTTCTGTAAATGAAAACTATTGTGCCGGCTTTGTCTGTCCGTCCGCACTTTCTCTGTCCGCCCTCAGATCTTAAAAACTACGGAGGCTAGAGGGCTGCAAATTGGTATGTTGATCATCCACCCTCCAATCATCAAACATACCAAATTGCAGCCCTCTAGCCTCAGTAGTTTTTATTTTTTAAGGTTTAAAAAAAAACAGAGTATGAATTCCTCAATGACTCAAGATCTTATAAAAATACAGAAATGCAAAAAAGGGTTTGACAAATATCTCAAGATAAGGTGGTAATTTTTTTTTTTATCATTCAGGCCATAAAAATAATAATCTCTCTTGGATCCTTAATTATGATGAAGTGAGTTTGATGAGCACTCATTTCAGTGACACCCACTATTTTCTTAATTTTTTTAATAATGTAAGACTCCAACATGCTTTCAGGTTATTTTGCTTTTTTCCTCAGACGGTTCAAAATAAGTCATAAATGATCCAACATTTCATAACTTATTTAATTACTGATGATAAGACAACTCAGTTTTTCCATTATTTATTAGCTTCTTCACCCGAAACGTTTTTTAATTCCCGGGGCCTAAGACTGTGATTGCATGACGCCAGTTTGTGTAAATCAGTCAGCCGATCCTCCATTGGCCATTTTGTCCTTGTTCCTTTCGTAGGTCAGAGAAATCCTTCGTCTCTTCCCGAGTCTCCAAAAGATCTCATGTTATCGCGTTCCATCATTTTGGTGGGTCTTTTATAAAAGGATCGCCAACCTCAAATCACGCCTACCTTTTATATTCCTTTTGTGAAAAGAACACTAAATTTGTAATATATTGTTTAAATTCTCTTAATATTTATGGAATTGATTATTATTGTCATTTTTTCTCTGTTCTCCATGTCTCCCAAAAACATTCATTTTTGTGATTACTTTTTTTCCACAATTCTTCATTAAATAAACTATAGTTTTTAAAAATCAAATTACCATAAACTTACAAATATTTCATTAACAAAATAAATAAGCATGACATAAGAGGAAACTAAAATACTTTGTAAGGAACGGGGAACCTAGATGTTGTGACGCCAGTTTTACTAACCTTAAATCAATCAGTCAGTTCGAACAACGGCATATGCATTAAAGTTCATGTTCAAATTAAGCTAGTAACACGCCAGCCAAAAGAACGAACAACAAGTAAGAGAGAAATTACAAAATTAAATAAAGTAAACTAAGGACACTGAAGAATAATGTGAAGAAAATGAAAGCAAGGAAACGCTAAATTATTTTTCACAGACCTGGATGTCCTTTGAAATATAATAAATAATAATAATAATAATAATAATAATAATAATAATAATAATAATAATAATGATAATATGCCTTTCACATTATTTGAAATATAATAATAATAATAATAATAATAATAATAATAATAATAATAATAATAATAATAATAATAATAATAATAATAATAATATGCCTTTCAAATATTAAATCCATAACACTTTTTAAAGTTGGTTCTTTTGGTTTCCTTATTTTTGTCGAGAGTTCTAACTCTGGTCAGTGTTTTTATTGCAAAACACATAAGAATAAATAAGATGTTCTCTATCAAATCAGCAACAGAAGTCATTTGCCCTCTGGAGAAAAATATACGGGAACTCTTGTAAATAATACTCATATTTCATGCTTACATATTTCATTTTCATTTTTCAGTGATTATGCGTTCGTGAAAATGTTCGAGATTTAGCCTACTTGTCCTCCACTGTATTTCTCGATGCGATATATTTATTCACCAAATACCTTCGGGCATCGCTCCTACCAAGTTCCCTTTGAATCTCGTTGTTCCGTGTTTACATAAATTCTCTTACGGCGGACTCCGCCTCACTTTGAAAACGTAACCTGTGGCTACCTAGCTTAATACATTTACCCGTTACCTGACGGGTCTGCCTGACCTAGTTTGGTATAAAGGGGCGTGTTAAATCTTCATAGCATCTCCTAGGAGAAGGAGACCTCGCTCTCGCTCTTTGATCTTGCCCCACGAAGGATTTCATGGACTTGGAGGATGTCTCAGAAATTGAAGGCCGAGTGGCTGCTTGTGCTAACGACCCGAATTCACGCTGGAAAATTAAAAATGATCCAGAATGGCATCTGGAAAGCTAAGCTTTTTTATTACCATTTTTTCTCTGAATTCATGAAGGCATAGCTAAGTATTTTATTGCCTTTATTCACTGAATTCATGATGGCTTAACCAAGTATTTTATTGCCTTTATTCACTAAATTCATGATGGTATTAACTAATTATTTTATTGCCTTTATTCACTGAATTCATGATTGCATAACTGAGTATTTTATTGCCTTTATTCTCTGAATTTATGATGGCATAAACTAAGTATTTTATTGCTTTTATTCACTGAATTCATGATGGCATTTGAATAAGAGTGAAAATGTGCTGAAAATAATAACTGGAAACGTTTGTTTACGTAAGCTTAAATTGCAGATATCATTTGCAACACGGAAAATCAAACTCCCCTTGTTTTCGTGATGGCAGTTCCAACAAAATTTCCCAAATACTGTTATTCAACAGTTGCGTATTCACATTCCTTATCATCTTAGGTTCGGGCTCCCCGCCCCATATTCCCCTTCTCTCCTCTCTCTCTCTCTCTCTCTCTCTCTCTCTCTCTCTCTCTCTCTCTCTCCTCTCTCTCTCTCTCTCTCTCTCTCTCTTGACGTAAAGTGTTCATCTTCGCTGTTGTTTATGCAAACTCAGCAAAATTTCACGAGAGAATGATAATCCATCGTTTTAGATAAAAAGGTCCCTCCTTATTCTTCTCTCTCTCTCTCTCTCTCTCTCTCTCTCCTCCTCTCTCTCTCTCTCTCTCTCTCTCAGTACAGCAACTGGACCATGAAAAAGGGAGGAAAAAGATAAATATACCCATCAGGATTCCGCACCGTGATATATGGTCGTGGCGTTCCTCCGCTGCGAGATAATAAGTCATTTCAAGGATGAAGGTAATTTGGAGGGAAGTTTTGTACTAGATTCCTAAGAACTCCATCCTCTTAGGATGTATCCTGATGCATCCCTACCTTAAGATAGATAGCAAAAAAAAGAAAAAAGAAAGATATCCTCGTGTATACAAACTGTATGCAAATGCTTTCTCCCAAAAGTTTTCCATGATGCTTTTATATAAATAAGAATATATATACCCATGGAGCAAAGGCGAACTCAGCGCACATCACATTCGCATCCAGATCAAGGGCAGGAATACAGAAGCAGATGACACAGGTAACCATTTATTCCGACGTTTCATGACTCAATCACATCATCAGGGAGATCTACGACAATAAAATACAATATACTAATATCAGTTCATTAAAAGATCTATATGCAAGACTTTACTTTATAAACGTAGAAAGCAGGCTAAGAAAACTGATAAAAACAGAACACAAAAAGGTAAAATTATCAAGAACAGACAACACACTCAAACACAGACGCACTTAGAAACAAAATAGTAAAAACCAGACAAACGTACTTAAATACAGACACACTTAAAAAACACTGGAGGGTAACCTACCATTCCAGAGGCCAGGGACACACTAAGTATAAAACACACACAAAATTTTTTTACCAGGAAAAAGCAGCGAGTTAAGACAAATACAAGGGTACAGCGGTTGTTTGACTGTTCAATGAGGGAACTCGTTGTTTAATATTTAGTGTTTCGAGAATAAGTAGTTCTTGAGGGGTTGCTTGTATAACCAATAATTTTAAAATCTTCATAGCTGATATCTGTTTTGCATTGAATGGCATGGCTGCGTACATTAGATGATTCTGGATTAGTTAATCGGCACCCGCTTCTATAACTTATACCCCTGTGGGAATCGGCCCCCACCTTGAGAAGCCGCCTGGTGGATCCAATATATTTTCCTAAATTACATTTATGAAAATATATCTATATATATATCTACATAAATATATATACTATATGTATGTATGTACTATATATACTATATATATATATATATATATATATATATATATATATATATATATATATTATATATATATATATATATATATATACATATATATACATATATATATATATATATATATATATATATATATATATATATATATATATATATATATATATATATATATATATATATGACTTTTTTTTTTATCACATCACCGTGATTCATATTCAATCAGTAAGCTGCAAACGTCCTTTAATATATAATTCGCTCTACCTCGGAAATAATATATTTTCATATATGTTACCGAGGGGGGAATTTTTTAGTCGATAATACGTTCGTCGTCTCGTGGGCTCGAACCAGCGAAGACAAGAACTCAGGACTACAGTGGACGCATTTTAACCCACGCGGCCAACGAGGCGACGAACTTATTATCGACTAAAAAATTCCCCCCTCGGTAACATATATGAAAATATATTATTTCCGAGGTAGAGCGAATTAGATATTAAAGGACGTTTGCAGCTTACTGATTAATATATATATATATATATATATATATATATATATATATATATATATATATATATATATATATATATATATATATATATATATACATTATAATAACACGACCTCATTTACACAGGATGGTATCTAATGGAGATTTTATTAAAAAAAAAGGTATAAGCTGCCAAGGACTATCTGTCCCCATCATCTGGTTGCCGGATGATGGAGACAGATAGTCCTTGGAAGCATGTAACTTTTTTTAATAAATTTTTTTTTAAATACCATCTTGTGTTTTTCTACATGAATGCACAGAACAATCATGCAAGTAATCAAATATATACTGTATATACATATATAGAATATATATACATACATACATTACATATATATGTATGTATGTATGTATATATATATATATATATATATATATATATATATATATATATATATATATATATAATATATATATATATATATATATGCATATACAGTATATATATTAGGAATTAACTGTATCGTTTTTTCTGGGACGATTCGAAACCAAGATTTCAATATCTATGATTTTTTTATTGTTTCTTTTAAAAACTTCTTTCTCTAATTATTATTCTGAACAATTTAATAATTTCCTAATGAAATATCGATCAAAAGATCATTTTAAAGCTGCAGGCTTACTGTTCTCATTACGGTGCCAATATTGGATATGGTAAATTCATTTTCAGTTTTTAAGTGGTCTAGTTAATGGCCAGTAGAAAAACAATAAAAAGTTAGACCTCTTGCATCTTGAAGGAAAATTGATTATAAGAATTGGGGGGAAAACAGAGGAATTAAGAGAGTTCCAAAGTGTTATCATGTCTATAAAGTAGATGTGGAATAATGAAGGTTAAATGGTTAAGGCGTTTCCGGTTTATGTGGGGGCTGCGATGCTCGAAGAATGAGGAGGATTCTTCGTTTTCTTTAAGGCTGCAACAAAATCAGGAACATTGGGATGAGGTCGCTAGACCCCACGCTATTCTCCGTTCCGGGTTACAGCCTAACCAAAGTTGCCTAGTCTTCGGACACATGATTCGTCTGCTTATACCAACAGACATGGGGCGGGGGGGAGGGGGGGCAGGGGGTCCTTCCGCTGGTGAGGTGAAAGGTCCTAACTACTGGACCAGGAGTTATATATTATATATATATATATATATTTATTACAGTATATATATACAATGTATATGTATATATGTGTGTATATGTATATAAATATTTATATACATAGATTATATATATATATATATATTATATATAATATATATATATATATACTATATATAATGTATATATATATAGTATATATACTATATATATATATATATATATATATATATATATAAATATATTAATATATATAGTATATATATATATATTATATATATATATATATATATATATATATATATATATATATAAAAGTATATTTATACATATATACTGTAATATACTTATATAAATAAATATACATTTATGTGTGTGTGTGTGTCC
>JANJGK010000011.1:8853803-8869479 GCA_039081455.1 Macrobrachium rosenbergii | reverse complement strand
ACAACCATCAAAACGAAGTTCCACTTTTGATTAGTTCTCCCGGGGAAGTCCGTCAACGGATTACGGTTGCGGGAAGGAATCCCACACAAACATTTCTACGTTCTTCATTTTTTTTAGAATTGACGTAAGAGATTGTTTATATATATATATATATATATATATATATATATATATATATATATATATATATATATATGTTATACATATAATTTATATATGTATGTATACACATATATTTATATATGTATGTATATATATATATATAAATAAATATATATATATATATATATATATATATATATATATATATATATATATATATATATATATATATATATATATATATATATATATATAATATATATATATATATATATATATATATATATATATATATATATATATATATATATATATATATATATATATATATATATATAATATCATGGGGATATTTATCATCAAGTTTATGGATAACTTCAGACTAAACCTCAAGACAAAGATCTGTAAGAATATATAAAACTTCAGTGAAAAATTTTGTAACGTTACCCTGAAGAAGAAAGTAAAAGCAAAAGTTAAACTAAATTGCTAAACAGAATTCCAGCTTTTCTCTCCTTTACATCCGGGTGCGACTCAAAAGAAAAGTAAGAAAAATACACTTCGTCTGTAAATAGAACGATACGCAGGTGGGATGAGAAGACTATGACCAGGCAGTAAGATGAGACGATGTTGAAATGTTTATAAACTGAAATAGCTTAAGTATATTACAGGCCTTTAAACAGCAATAAATGAATGAAAATTTATCGAATGATCTCTTGATGAAGAAAGATTCTCTGGTTAGTAAGTTAATTCTGCCTGTAAAGCTAAAACAATATGGTAAAATAATGGTCTTGGTAAGGAGGACTTCTATAGCTGGAAAGCGTTTGAAAAGAGAAAATAAAAGTCAGGCGCCTTTGTTCCTAAATTCGGGGTACAAACCACTGGAATTTTTTATCCCAAATATTGCGAACGAATTGTCGAGACTTTATGAGACTATTGTAATCCAAACATATGGTATTCCGCGGTAGATTTCGACTTTGTAAATTTGCAATTTAGATTAGAAATGTTAGTTATTGAGTTCATACAACGAGACGAAATCGTTATTTCTCTCTTTATGATTTTTCTACTCTGCTTCGTGACCATACTCTGACAACATTTACTCCCGGCGAACTCCGTTTCGGAAAACGTCCAAGGATTCAGCCAATTTTTGTCTCCCACTTATTTCGGAACCCTTTCGGACTCTAGATTTCAGGCGCTTGAGCTTATCTCCTGTCTCCACTTTCAAATCTCGTGCAATTGCAGTATTTGCATAAGACTCATTCACTTGGATTTCAACTTCATTCCTCTAATTTGCATATGAGGTCCAGCCTCTCACTTTCCACTTCACGCAATTATTCTTTGACCCGGCTGCCAGTTATGGCGACAGGAATTTCTTTCCTCTCACCCGCGGGAGGCATATTAGGTTATCTGCATCTCTCATGAGAAAGAGCGATCGCAATTTGCATGCGATTGTCATTGTGGAACCATCAGTCAAGGAAAGGCTGAGACAGATAAAGGTAAGTTGATCATGAATGGAGTGGAATGTCGAGACGCAGTTGATCAAATTTGAGACCCAACTGAGGGGCGCTGAATTACAAGATTTCTCGGAAGAGAGAGAGAGAGAGAGAGAGAGAGAGAGAGAGAGAGAGAGAGAGAGAGAATATGCTTAAGGAAAGGGTGAGATAATCTTCGTGGTTTCTCTCATACTCTCCATTCCAGAGTTATGCTGATGTTGGAACTTTACCCAGAACAAAGGAAAAAAACAAACAAACAAACAATCTGAGACCTTCAAAGGAAGACGGAACATCCCCTGTATTTCGGTGTACGAAGAAATCCGAAACTTTTTGAATTACATAAGGCAACTTGTAGGGAATTAGAGCCTGTTGTGTGGTTGCAGTTTCCCATTATTCAGAAGGGGATCAAAGGATACCTCTGTGGTTTGGAACCCCTATTTTTCGCTCCCCGTTTTTTATCCTGGGGTGATTTGCCCGCTGAAGATATCCAGTGTTAAAGAATTCTCTAAACTTTGGCGATCTATTCCAGCAACTGAATAGCATTAATAATGGATCAGTTTTGAATGGCACTAAATGCAAGATACAGAATTCGTCATCAAGATCTAAAAATAATTGTCACAGTTTTCATTATATGGATGTTATTTTTCATAAGAAATTCAAAATGATTGGCTGAACTTTAGTATACTGGTAATGAAACTATTACTCCGAAATAATTTTGCAAACACTTGAAAGTAACAAGATGCATTTTGGAAGTAAAAGCATTTGGTAGCCTTCGAAAAAAAAAGAGGGCTTTCTACTTTGATTCATTTTCTCTTTCTCCCTGGCAATTGTTTCTGTTCTGTCCCATCCCTAAAAATAGATTATGAGAGTTGACTGTCAAATTTCCCCGTTTAAGAACAAAAACTATCTGCCTTTCAATTTTTCGGCAACCCATTTTAAAGAAATACCTAGAAATGCCTCAATCAGTCACTTCATTTTAAAGAAATACCTCAAATCAACCACATCACTCACTTGCAAATCCGTCTCTGGGATGGGCTCCAGCTTGAAGACGATTGCCCAGGGCAGCGTGATGGTGAGAGAAAATACCCAGATGACGACGATGATGACCCGACAGGTCCTGGACGTGATCTGGCATCGCATTGGGTAGCAGATGGCGAGGGCGCGGTCGAGGGTGATGGCTACCAAGGTGTTAATGGACGCTGAGACGCTGACACCTTGTAAGTAGCTCACGGCCTTGCAGACGAAGAGGCCCAAGACCCAGGCTGTAAAGAAGAGGAGTATATAGGGTTATTCAGAGAGAGAGAGAGAGAGAGAGAGAGAGAGAGAGAGAGAGAGAGAGAGAGAGAGAGAGAGAGAGTCATCATGATTCTGGGTATGTTTGCTATACAGTGGGAATATCTTATTTATTATTATTATTATTATTATTATTATTATTATTTAGAAGATGAAACCTATTCATATGGAACAAGCCCACCAAAGGAGCCACTGACTTGAAATTCAAGCTTCCAAAGAATATGGTGTTCATTTGGAAGAGGTAAGAGGAAGTAAAGGGAAATAGAGAGAGAGAAGATCTCGCTTATTAAGAAAATAAAAAATAAGGGAAAGTTCATTTTTTTCCTATTTTCCGGTTTTGAAGAACACGCACAGACATACTTAGTGACAGGGTGAGGTAACTGTCGTAGCTTCTCTCATACTCAACATTCCGGAGTCATGCTGATGTCGGAACTTTACCCAGATCAAAAAACAAACAAACAAACTAATTCTTATAACAGACATTTGCCACTCACTATAGATAGTCTTATTCCCAAAGCAATTAATACCCCGATAGCTTTTTTCTTTTATAGGGATGTCCTCATTTTTGCACGTGTGCGCTCAGCGTTAGTGTTTTAAAATAACTCTGTTTTCGTAAGAACGAAATTACTTGAGAGAAAGCAATCTTTTAAACAGATTTAAAAAATAACCAGCAGGAGATTATTATTATTATTATTATTATTATTATTATTATTATTATTATTATTATTATTATTATTAAAAAGATGCATGAACGAAAATTAATGTGAAAAAATTAATGTGAAACCATTAATGTCGGAACAAAAATTAATATAAAAAAACTGAAGTCAGAAATATCATTAATATATAAAAATTAAAGTCAGAAATATTAATGTATAAAAATTAATGTCAGAACAAAAAAATATATACAAAAACTAATATCAGAACAAAAAATAATATGCAGAAATAAATGTCAGAACAAAAATTAATATGAAAAAATTAATGTCAGAACAAAAATTGATTTCGGATGAATACCTTGTTATTAGCAAAATGAGTAAAATAATTCAGTGCCAGCAGGTAGCATTAGAACACGTTTCGTGACGGCGGTGCATAAATTCACGAAATAGACTGATTTGATTTTTAGGAAAGGTTAGAGCGACTAAAAACTAATTAAGAAGTAACGGTATGAACATGGAGATAAAAATAATGAGAAATGAAATTAAAAGATTTTTAGAAATCCTAACCTGACCTCAAGTGATGGGGTTTCTATCGAAGAGCGGAAGGGACAAGGAACAATAAAAACTAACAGAAGAAAATTTTAAGAAAATAATATTTTCGATCAAAAACTTGTCCCTTGAGGTTCTTGCAGTCACTGAGCGCACACTGTCCATCCATACGAATGAAGGCTGATGGCAGAACCAGAGCTACTAATAAAACCTTCATTTCCAGACTTCATTTCGAGACGGCGGGCAACTCATCCGTAATAGAATAGTAATTAACTTTTTCCCAGTCTGGATGACGTTAGTTTCCTTACCAGTCCTTCCTCCATTGCCATCCCATTACGAACCAGAGACAAGGAGAAGGTCAATAGCTTTGATCAGTCTTCCAGACTCTTTGCTCTTATAAATGTTGAACTTCATCCTTTCTGTGAGCTTCTTGAACCGTTTCGACTGTCTCTTTGGAAGGAGAGGGTTTTCTCATCGCTATTGGATGTGTAGGGTCGTCTACGCTTCTTTCGGACGATCGTCACCATCTGCCTCAAGGTCCTTCTACCGCAAGGATTATATATATATATATATATATATATATATATATATATATATATATATATATATATATATATATATATATATGTGTGTGTGTGTGTGTGTGTGTGTAATATGTATGTGCGTGTGTACATATATATATGGAAATATCAATATATATACACACATATACATATATATACACAGATATACATACATATATATATTATATATCTATCTATCTGTCTATCTGTCTATCTATCTATCTATCTATCTATCTATCTATCTATCTATCTATATATATATATATATATATATATATATATATATATATATATATATATATATATATATATATATATATATATATATAAAGATTTTCTTCGTGGATTTTATCTTCCATACTTTCGTGATTCAGTTATACACACACATATATATATATATATATATATATATATATATATATATATATATATATATATACATATATATATATATATATATATATATATATATATATATACATATATATATATATACATATATATATATATATATATATATATATATATATATATATATATATATATATATATATATATATATATATTCTCGTTCAGTGGCAAGGGAGCACCCGTTTTAAGTGCCGTAATTGATCGGTTTCTTAGGTATATCGTATACCATAAATGTATATAAAACAGAAAACATTATAGTCATTATTTTATAATTCATCTCAGAGCTGACGGTAAATAGCCGCAGTCGGTATCACT
Organism: Macrobrachium rosenbergii; assembly: GCA_039081455.1. Lineage (NCBI taxonomy): Eukaryota > Metazoa > Arthropoda > Malacostraca > Decapoda > Palaemonidae > Macrobrachium > Macrobrachium rosenbergii. Next base: position 8,864,103 of record JANJGK010000011.1, on the reverse strand, counting down.
GAAGTTTCTATTGGCCAATGGGAAGTGAGCAAGGTGAGCTTTGGCCAATCACGATTAGCTTCAGTGATATCGACGGTAGGTAATTACCGTCAGCTCCAAAAATACACAATAGAGTAACTAGGAACTGAAAGTTGCCACATGCACGGATATGTTCATTACTTAAATGTAAATAAATATATGGTAGCTTCATTTTTACGCAAGAATTAATCCTCAACATTTCAAAATGTTAAGAATATTTGCAAATAGTAACAACATAAAGATGGTATACAAATGGTTGTCGAATCCCAGAAAAGTGCCCTCATAGTAAACAAGGGAGAAAGGCAAAAATAATATAAAACGTGATAATCTGGTGAAAATAATTATGCTATGTTTTTCATCTTTTATCTGTTTTCATACAGATTTTTCTCACTGCAATAAACTGTACGCTTATGACGTTGTGTGTAGATTTAGATGCCATCTGTATTAAACAATGATAGAAGTAAAGTATCATAAAAATTTTTTTCTTAATTTTGCAACTTACATTCATCACTTTTCCTTTATTGTTTCAAAAAAAAAATTATAATTTTTTTCTTGTTTATGTTTATACTTGCTGATTTATGCGCATCTTTGAGTATCTGCCATTAAAGAACGAAATTATGCATAAATGCTTCACTTTCTCTTACTGTGCTTATCGCATCTGCCATTTTTGTCACATGCTTGTTTTCGTGACAACTCCTATCATGAAGTTGATTTACAGACCATAATTCATATATTAAAGGGGCATGCCTTCTCAGCATTTTCATGAGCTCAGGTGCAAATCATTTCCCGTCTAAAGGCACAAATTAAAAAAAAATAAAAATGTTTTGCTGATCATTTCCGTCTAGAAGCACAAAAAAAAAAAAAACTCAAAAGGTTTCGCTGATCATTTCCGTCCAAAAGCACAAATAAAAAAATATTCAAAAGGTTTTGCTGATCATTTCCGTCTGAAAGCACAAATAAAAAAAAAACGTTCAAAAGGTTTTGCTGATCATTTCCGTCTAAAAGCACAAATAAAAAAATATTCACAAGGTTTTGCTGATCATTTCCGTCTAAAACCACAACTAAAAAAAAAAAAACATTCAAAAGGTTTTGCTGATCATTTCTGTCTAAAAAGCACAAATAAAGAAAATATTCAGAAGGTTTTGCTGATCATTTCCGTCTAAAAGCACAACTAAAAAAAACGTTCAAAAGGTTTTGCTGATCATTTCCGTCTGAAAGCACAAATAAAAAAAAATGTTCAAAAGGTTTTGCTGATCATGTCCGTCTGAAAGCACAAATAAAAAAAAAACGTTCAAAAGGTTTTGCTGATCATTTCCGTCTGAAAGCACAAATAAAAAAAAACGTTCAAAAGGTTTTGCTGATCATTTCCGTCTGAAAGCACAAATAAAAAAATGTTCAAAATGTTTTCCGTCTGAAAGCACAAATAACAAAATGTTCAAAAGGTTTTGCTGATCATTTCCGTCTAAAAGCACAAATAAAAAAAATATTCAGAAGGTTTTGCTGATCATTTCCGTCTAAAAGCACAACTAAAAAAAACGTTCAAAAGGTTTTGCTGATCATTTCCGTCCAAAAGCACAAATAAAAAAAAATTCAAACGTTTTGCTGATCATTTCCGTCCAGAAGCACAAATAAAAAAAACGTTCAAAAGGTTTTGCTGGTCATTTCCGTCCAAAAGCACAAATAAAATAAAACACTCAAAATTGTTTGCGGACCATTCCATCTAAAAGCACAAATAAAAAATAATTCAGAACGTTTTGCTGATCATTTCCGTCCAAAAGCACAAGTAAAAAAAAGCTTTCAAAAGGTTTTGCTGACCATTTCTGTCCAAAACCACGAATAAAATAAAACATTCAAAAGATTTTGCTGATCATTTCCGTCCAAAAGCACAAATAAAAAAATTCAAAGGTTTTGCTGATCATTTCCGTCCAGAAGCACAAATAAAAAAAAAAACATTCAAAGGTTTTGCTGATCATTTCCGTCCAAAAACACAAATAAAAAAATATTCAAAAGGTTTTGCTGATCATTTCTGTCCAAAAGCACAAATAAAAAAAACATTCAAACGGTTTTGCTGATCATTTCCGCCAAAAGCACAAATAAAATAAAACATTCAAAAGGTTTTGCTGATCGTCTCCGTCTAAAAGCACAAATAAAAAAACGTTCAAAATGTTTTGCTGATCATTTCCGTCCAAAACACATGTAAAAAAACATTCAGTAGGTTTTGCTGATTATTTTCGTCCAAAAGCGCAAATAAATAAAACATTAAAAATGTTTTGCTGATCATTGCCGTCCAAAAGCACAAAAAAAAAAAAAAACATTCAAATGTTTTGTGAAGCACCTGCTCTCGCTCTATCATTATTAAGGAATGAAATTAAGCGTTAATGTTTCACTTTCTCTGATTGTGCTAATCACATCTGTCATATGACTGTTTTGCTGGCCATTTCCGTCTGAAAGCACAAATAAAAAAAAATTAAAAATGTTTTGTTAAGCACCTAATCTCGCTCGACCCTGATTCTCTTGCAGTCATAAAAAAAAGCCCATACTTTCACGAAGGGAGTTACCGTTTTTTAATCCCTTTTATGTTATCTAAAGGACTGTACACTCGGCTGCTCTTGTAGCGTGTGCAGCGAAGAAGGATCTATGAAGTCTTCAAACCTCTTTCTTTCACCACTCGGGTGCATACGCTCGACGAATCTCATTCACCAGAGGTGAATTGTTCAGGTGAAGTCAGTGTTCTTGCCCAGCGGAGTGTCTCGTTTTGTAAGGAATGGTTTTCTTTTTTTTATGTTAAGCTTACTCCTCTGCCCATATGTTCCGTCTGTTCGTTTGTGCTTTTTCGAGAACTGCTTATATATTTTCTCTCTCTCTCTCTCTCTCTCTCTCTCTCTCTCTCTCTCTCTCTCTCTCTCTCTCTCTCTCTCTCCATATATATATATATATATATAGAGAGAGAGAGAGAGAGAGAGAGAATATGTAAGCAGTTCTCGAAAAAGTACAGAAGAACAGACAGAACATATATATATATATATATATATATATATATATATATATATATATATATATATATATATATATATATATATGTATGTATGTATATATATATATATATATATATATATATATATATATATATATATATATATATGTATATATATATATATATATATATGGCGTTATTAAGAATAGAGAAAATGCCAAAGAACCAGATGACAGATTACGATTGAACACCAAGCTTCAGGGATTTGGAGATTGTATGAGTCAAATAATTTCACCTCTCCCGTAATAAGAGCACATAATAATTCGTTTGTATAGAAATGTAGCAATTATTTTGGTAATGCATATATATATGTATATATATAATTTATATATATATATATATATATATATATATATATATATATATATATATATATATATATATATATATATATATATATATATATATATATATATATATATATATATATATATATATAAGAGTTTCATCCTTCTCCTTTGACTGATACTCCAAGACTACAGCCTAGCTTTCCATCATTAATGAGTGCTGTCTAATTGAATAACCGAATATCAAATTACTGATCACCATTACTTACTGGAAAGTTATCGCTGGATTTCATTGTTTGCGATAAGGATTTTCAGGCCTGGGAAGGATTTGAGCAATCCATCTTGACAAAAGGATTGATTGACTGATTGGTTTACATCAATCTGGTTTTAAAACACCATAGGTTATGGGAAAGGTTGGAGTTGCTTGAGACACATGTAGTTGAATGGTTTATTGATTGGCTCATCTTAACCTTGCTTGACAGCACGAAAGGTTATTAAGGCCAACCATAAAATGACGAATATTGAAAACGTACAACTTCTTCTTCTTCTTCTTCTTCTTCTTCTTCTTCTTCTTCTTCTTCTTCTTCTTCTTCTTCTTCTTCTTCTTCTTCTCAGCTTAATCCTTAGTCGGGGTTGTTCTTTTTAATTAGCCTTTTCTAACACCTCATTTCATGTATTTTTTTTTTTTGCTCGTGGCACTTTTCCGGTTTTTCAAGAATTTATTATTATTATTATTATTATTATTATTATTATTATTATTATTATTATTATTATTATTATTATTATTATTATTATTGAGACACTGTGTACTTATTCACTAAAATATTCATATGAAGTTTTTGGGGAGATCTATTATTATTATTATTATTATTATTATTATTATTATTATTATTATTATTATTATTATTATTATTATTATTATTATTATTATTATTGCTGTTGTTGCAGCATCACATTGATTCTCACAGTATGTCAAAATACCACTAAAATACCAAGCAAAATTTCACATTCGATAAAAAAAAAATCAAACACATCTACAGGGAAATTTTTCCTCCGTCATAGAGTGGACATATCCTTAGAAGTGAAAATATCCCTAAACCGTCAAATCTGGGGGAAATCGGCATGAGCTTAAAAAAAACAATAAAGGAGAACTGAACCAGACGACGACGCAGGACGACGAACGACACCTGATCCCGTCATTAGTGCAAAACCGTTGACGAAAACATTTTATAAGAATAAAAATATCGACCCTGTCAATATTTCCTTCTTTCTTACGTGCTCAAATACTTGTCAGAATCGACATGTTCAGAGTGACGGAGGAAAATTATTTTCAAGAGGGTTGTTACAGTTTTCCTCTTTCTTCCGTTCTCAAATGCTGGTCGTTTTCAAAATGTTGGAGAAAAATGATTTTCATCAAAAGAGCTGTTAAAATGTTCCTTTTTCTTATTCAGTCAAATACTTGTCAGATTCGAAATGTTTCAGAGTAAAGGAGGAAAGTGATTTTCATCAGAAGGGCCGTTACGATTTTCCTCTTTCTTACTTACTCGAATGCTGGTCGATTTCAAAATGTTGGAGGACAATTATTTTCATTAGAAGGGCTGTTAAAATGGTCTTCTTTCTTAATTACTCAAATACTGGTCAGAATCGAAATGTTTCAGAATAATGGAGGGAAATGGATATCAAAAAAAGGACTGTTACAGTTTTCCTGTTTCTTACTCAAATGCTGGTAGTTTTCAGAGGGTTTCAGAGTAATGGATGAAATTGACTTGCATCATAGGGACTGTTACAATTTTCCTCTTCCTTACTTACTCAAATGCTGATTTTTTCAAAAGGTTCAAGAGTAATGGGGGAAAATGATTTTTATCAAAATGGCTTTAACAATTTTCCTCTTTCGTACTTACACAAATACTGGTCATTTTCAAAAGGTTTTAGAACAATGGAGGAAAATTATTTTCGTCAAAAAGGCTGTTACAATTTCCCGCATTCTTACTTAAGTACTGGTCGTCTCAGGAATTTTCAGAGTAATGGATATTAATGATTTTCTTCAAAAGGGCCATTACAATTTCCCTCTTTCTTACTTAAGTACTGGCCGTTTGAAAAGGTTATAGGATAATGAGTGAAACTGATTTTCATCAAAATAGCTGTTGCAATTTTCCCTTTTTTCTTTTACTTAAATACTGGTCGTTTTTAAAAGGTTTTCGAGTAACGGGATGAAAAAGATTTTCATCAAAAGCACTGGACCGACAAGTGTAAGTGTGGCAGTGTTGAAAAAGATCGTCAATAGATTTGTTGCATTTTTCCCACACCTGGTGTACCAGACAGGATTTGTGAAGGCCTTAACGTGCTTTACGTTAGTCATAAAATTCGTGAATAGGCAAAATACTGGTAAAATGAAAGATTCTGGTCCCGGACTCTTAAAAACCTTAACATGTTGTCATGAATAGGTATCCCTTTGTATGAAGAAATCGTAGAATATTGGCCTCATCTATGATTTAGAATCACAGTGAAGCTTTATCTTGTAATCCGAAGTCTCAACCCTGAATGAAAGCGTAGATAAACAAAGTCTGTAGGCCTCATTGATCAAATGAGTGAGGGATTCATTTCTAGGTCGTGTTAAAAATTTATGAGCCCAAAGAATTAAAACTATTTTTCCGTATAGCGACCTGTGCTTAAATGAAAGGAATCCTGGGCTAAATGCTCTTATGATACGGATCATGGGATCATATCTTCTGTAAAGAAATTTTTGCGATGACGTTGTAACCTAAAATCCACAAGAGTGGGAATCATGGGGGGAAAAAATCTTATGAAATTTATTTCTGAGCTCGAAGAAGACCACCTGGGAAAGAGAGTAAGGTTTTGTCGAAAACAGTCAGCAAAACACAATTAAGGTACAGATAAAATCTCTTCTGCCAATAAGTTGCAGCAACTTCAACGAGGCTATTTTTAGCAATGAATACTCAGAGAGGGTCCCCCTGAATGTCTCTTTCGACATGAGAGAGAGAGAGAGAGAGAGAGAGAGAGAGAGAGAGAGAGAGAGAGAGAGAGAGAGAGAGAGAGAGAGAGAAAACCGATCAGACATCAGCAAGGAAAATCACGGTGAACGTGATCAGTGTAATGCAATGGCTGGGGAATAAGGTGATGTGGCTCAGGGGTTAGGAGATGGGGATTAGGGGGTTGTAGAAAGACTGGGTGGCTCTTCCAAACGCTGTAAATAATTTCCGTTGTCATGACAACGGTGAATGAACGTTGTCCTCTTTTTTTTCTTTTTTTTTTTGAAATGGGGTATCAAAATGCGCGTTTAACGGGTGAATGCTGAAAACAGCAATTTCAGCAGATAAAGATCCCAGGGACTACAAACTTACTTGTCCAGGAAGTGAGACAAACTTTTATTTTTTTTTTTCTTTTTCCCTCTTTTTTCCGATTCAGGCGCTTGGGAAATTGGCTCACGGATCAAGCCGTGGATGGCCCTTGCTGCGATAGGACAAAAAAAAAGTACCTTTGCATTTTTTTACTTTTTTTTGTGATAAGCTTCTTTTCCCATACCTTTTTATTCTCGTTTTTGTGCAGGGAAAGGTAAGCGGGTAATAATCTGAAGATCGGGTGATGACTTTTGATGGGCAAAGGGATGCAACCGTTTTGATTTGAATGTTTTACTCTGATAGGTAGGACGCGTGGCTGGGAAATCGGAAAAATACATAAATATTGGAATAAGACGCTTAAGGCACTTAAGCTGGATAAATCATCCGAGATTTCATTTGAAACTGAGGTCATTCGAGCGAGGTTCAAAAAGAGAGCAGTTGGAGGGAGGGACATTAGATAATGAAGGCCAGTCATCGACAAAACCTTGAATAGGAGAATATAAAGATGAAAGCCATTGGCGAAAACAGCGAAAGAAAGAGAGCACTTGACCCAGAAATAACAAGGCGAGCAGATGTTGCGCAGTCACGACATTAATAGTTACAAAAGTCGTTAGAAAGGATTGGAAATAACCCAGAGGAGACTGGATCGAGAAGCTAGTCATTAAATATAATGGAACGGTGTGTGTGCAAATCTCTGCTGTCGTCTCCTGAATTTCAGGCGTCGACAGCAGAGAGCAGGAATGATTTTGCTCCTCGCTTAACTAGTCTGATGAGCAAATTCGTTCCTGCTCTCTGTTTTCGTCTCCTGAATTTCAAGCAACGACAGCGGAGAGCAGGAAGGAATTTGCTCCCCCATATGAATTTGCTCCTCGCTCAAATATTCGGAGGAGTAAATTCATTCCTGCTCACAGTTTTCGTCTCCTGATTTTCAGGCGTCGACAGCAGAGATTGAGGGGACGACAGCAGAGAGCAGGAATGAATTAGCTCCCCCATATGAATTTGCTCCTCGCTTAAATATTCGAAAGAGCAAATTCATTCCTGCTCTCAGTTTTCGTCTCCTGAATTCCAGGCGTCGACAGCAGAGATTGAGGGGACGACAGCAGGGAGCAGAAAGGAATTTGCTCCTCCATATGAATTTGCTCCCTCCTCGCTCAAATATTCGGAGGAGCAAATTCATTCCTGCTCACAGTTTTCGTCTCCTGAATTTCAGGCGTCGACAACAGAGATTGAGGGGACGACAGCAGAGAGCAGAAAGGAATTTGCTCCTCGCTTAAATATTCGGAGGAGCAAATTCATTCCTGCTCTCTGTTTCCGTCTCCTGAATTTCAGGCGTCGACAGCAGAGATTGAGGGGACGACAGCAGAGAGCAGGACTGAATTTGCTCCTCCAGATATTTAAGCGAGGAGCAAAGTCGTTTCTGCTCTCTGCTGTCGTTTCTTGAATTTCAGGTGTATCGGGTTTATTTCCCGTTTCATCATATTTATTTATTTATCTCCTTTTCCTATGACTTGTTTCTCTCTCTCTCTCTCTCTCTCTCTCTCTCTCTCTCTCTCTCTCTCTCTCTGGGCAGGGTGATTTCCCTTCGGAACCCTCTTGGGTTTATAGTCTGTTAACTCTGTCCAAAAGGGGTTTCAGCTGAAGATTGAAAGAAAGAAATTGTAAAAATAGAATGTTTAAAATTGCTTTGGGTGTGATATTAAATATTCAATATTTAAAGTGTATATGAGCGCTTTCGAAGCGATGATGAATATCACAACGTATGTAAAGAGGGTGACCGAAGTTCTAATGATGAGTTTTTCTTAGATATACAAAGAGATTACGAATCTGGTAATTTTTTTCATAGAGGGTCTCATCCATATTTCGGTAGTTGGTAGATGAATGAAACTTTATAAATGAGTTACTTGCTTTTCTTGCAAGTGGCAAATTTTTATTTAGGACTTTTTAAAAGTTCATTTTCTTTCTTTCTATTTTTTTTTTTTTTGTGGCCAAGAAAGTTACGTCTCTGTCGAACCGTTTCCCGGAAAGAACCTTGAGACAGAAAAATACAAAAACATAAAGGGAATATCGGCTTCACATAATAAAATCACAGATGTCGGAACGATAGTGCAATGTCTGGTGTTATATCTTGCTGTAGCGGCAAAAATTGGCCTGCCTGGATTTCCACTTTCATTTCTTTGCAGTGTTCCAAAAAATTTCTGTTATCAAAATACGCGAGTTGCATTTTTGTTTCCTCCTCTTATTTTGTTGAAAGAACTGGGAGATTTCGCTGTCGTTTAGCTCAGGCCAAACATTTTTTTTATCAAAAGACAATATATATATATATATATATATATATATATATATATATATATATATATATATATATATATATATATGTATATATATATATGTATATATATATATATATATATATATATATATATATATATATATATATATATATATACATTCTTATTGTGTTGAGACAGTGCGCTTCTGCTCAACCCAGGTGCAATACACTTCTTTTTTTATCAGCTCATTACTTCGAATTTATGCATTGTTGTCTTTAAACAGATTAATTATATATATCCTTGTTTCGTATTAATTTTTAAATACCATTCTTTTATTCACCCTTCTCCAAGAAATAATAACTACTAGCATGTTTTTGCTCAATTTACATATAATTCAAAAAGGCTATAAAAGTATTTAAAACAGCATTCTGCAATCTGGAAAAAAAATTAAAATTTAGAAATGCCGAGGTTTTGGCACCTTCTTTCGATATGTTTAATGGTTTCAAACTTGTCAGTGGGGCCTGCAGAGGCTGAAATCATTGGCCAAAGTCTGTACCGACTGAAATGCTGAATTCAACCCGAGAATTTCAGCTGAACCCAGATGAAACCAAAAGACAGCCACCCATCTTGTTTGTGGACGATTATACCCGCACTCTTAGCGGTAAAGGCGAGACAAAATGAGCTTCGCCTGCGCCACCTGCTTGGAATTCTAAGCCCCTTGGATGCAGTCTGGTGTCAGTCGTTCAAAGCACTCTTCGTTATTGCTGCCTTCCAGTGTTCACTAATTGAAACTTTGATCTTAACCTTAGCCATCTGAAGCCAATAGCCGGAGACAGAGTGTCTCATTTTGGCTGTAAGTGCGTTGTCTGTGATCATCTAAGGTCAGATTACTCTGAAGAAGAAGAAGAAAAAAAAAACTAAGTACTCTGTCCTAATGCATACCATCGTATAACAGAAAACGGGAGGGCCTCGACTAGGTGATACTTTCACCAAAATTAGAGTGAAAGTCACGATAATTTATCCTTAAATACAATTAGCTATATATGTTACCCGAAGGGGAATTTTTTAGTTGATAATAAGTTCATTTCGTGCCCTCGAACCACAGAAGACAAGAACTCAGGACTACAGTGACGCCTTAAACCACAGCCATCAAGCATATACGTACATACATACATACATATATATATATATATATATATATATATATATATATATATATATATATGTACATATATATATATTTTTTTTTTTCATCGACAGGAAAATTTGGCACGAAAGTTTTCGAAACGAAATCTATATATTTGTCTCTGGTCTAACTTGGTCCAGTATTTT
>JANJGK010000011.1:8846303-8851303 GCA_039081455.1 Macrobrachium rosenbergii | reverse complement strand
ATTTTTTATATATGTTGTTTTTATGTGTCGTCACATACATTTCGAGAGGTGCGCGCACACGCACACACACACACACAAATATATGTATACATAAATGTGTATATACAGTACATATCTGTCAATGTATCTATATATTGCATATATATACATATATGTATAATTATATACATATATTACACATTTATGTATACATATATTTATGTGTGCGTGTGTGAGTTTGTGTGTGTGCGCGCATGTCTTGAAATGTATGTGAGGTCACAAAAACAAAATGAATATATATACAGTATATATATAATATATATATATGTGTGTGTGTATTATATATATATATATATATATATATATATTTATATATATATATATATATATATATATATATATATATATATATATATATATATATATATATATATATATATATATATATATATTCAATCTCAAGTCGATATTCGTGTTATGCCATACATCTGAAGATTTATCTGTTACAGAGAGTTACTGATTTATACAGAATCTACCTCAGTGAGCAGAAGTTCATATTTCACGAAACCGATTTTAATGCAAGGGATAAGTCTATATAAATATATATAACCCCTTTCTTTTTATCAGCAAAAGCTTCGAAATCCTGTGCCGGATTCAGCGAAATGTCTTTTTTCCAATAGTCTCCCTCACAAAGCGTTTGTCAAGTGTCCCAGTCCCACGAGGTTTACTACGCATTCAGACTATATTCGGGAGAGTGACGAGGCTTGTTTTCGCCAGGGAAACTTTATCTACTGGTTTTGGTGCTTTTGCTGGCGTTATTTCAATGTAGGAGGAGGGCTTTACTTTTTTTTTTTTTTTTTTGGTTTCTCGCCTGCTCTCAAATCCTTTTGTCAGGATTTCGCTTCTGGAACGACGTTCGAAGGGTGTGTGTGTGTGTGTGTGTGTGTGTGTGTGTGCACTTGAACGTGGGAGAGTCTAAGGTGTATTGAACATGGAACTTCATATAGCGCAGGTCAATAAATTTCTGTTAGGGATGACTTGCTTATAAAATTGACAATGATTGTAAGCTTGTCTCATTTGGTGATTAATGGCTGAATAACGTCGTGTTAAAATAAAAATAAAGAAAGAACGAGGCATTCTAGGTAGGAAAAACATTTCTCTACACAGGTAACAAAAAGATCGATACAAAGCTATTCCAACTGCACCGAAGAAAACCGCTGGCTGCCTAGAAACAGAACACCAATTGTGAGAGAAGAAATTTTATGATATAAAACCATACTCAGTCATCTGAAAAACGCTAAGAGAAGGACCTGATGAATTTCATTTTCATAGGGGAGGAAGCAGAGGAATTGGTAGAAACAGTATCATAGAAAATAAACTTGACTAAGTTACGGGTCTCCCGTTCATGTTTAATTTTAGGAATACAGCAGACGGTTGAATGTCAGCGGGAGGAGCTTAATAGTTGAGAAAGGTTTCAGTACGGGGAAAACAGAAGAGAGAGGCGAATGCCAAACATTGAACGCAAACCTTCACGCACAGAGCAGAAATACTTCCCAAGCCTAGGAAAACAGAATGAATTCGTAAATTGTATTTTTCTCCAAATAAATAAATGAACAGCAACAACTGGAGTTTGTCCCGCTGATTATTAGGAAATAAAAATAAAATCTGTAGTTAAGGCCGAGTCTGAAGGTCCACAAACGCCTCCCTTTTAATGACAACAAAACTAACCCATTTCTGCATAAGGCTGGCTTGATCTAGAACGAAGAACCACAAACCGGCAACAAATGGCCGCAATTAAGTAAAATGGAAAGCGGAAACAACGCTGTTTGTAGCGTTCACTTCTTGCTTTATTAACCCGGTAGACATTAAGCTCATCTAATATCAATTTAGGGGGACTGGCTGTTTGGTTAATTAAGGAAAGTAATTACAAACAAAGCAATTAGAGTACTCCTGAGAAACTCTCTCTCTCTCTCTCTCTCTCTCTCTCTCTCTCTCTCTCTCTCTCTCTCTCTCTCTCTCTCTCTCTCTCTCTTCAAAAATCAAAATCTGTTGTGGGAGAACTTGATAAGTGACAGGTTTCTGTTAAACTCTCTCTCTCTCTCTCTCTCTCTCTCTCTCTCTCTCTCTCTCTCTCTCTCTCTCTCTCTCTCTCTCTCTCTCTTTCAAAAATAAAAATTTCTTGTGGGAGAACTTGATAAGTGACAAAATTTAGTAAAATTCTCTTCCTCTTATATATACTCTCTCTCTCTCTCTCTCTCTCTCTCTCTCTCTCTCTCTCTCTTTCTCTCTCTCTCTCTCTCTCACTTTCAAAAATCAAAATTTCTTGTGGGAGAACTTGATAAGTGACAGAATTTAGTAAAATTCTCTTCCTTTTATATACTCTCTCTCTCTCTCTCTCTATCTCTCTCTCTCTCTCTCTCTCTCTCTCTCTCTCTCTCTCTAGAAACGGAAAATATCCTAGATACCTGATTATGCACGTTAGCCTGGCCCGAACAATTAGCAACTTCATATTATTAAGCATGTTTCCTCGGTGTGTAACTTTCTCGTTAGTCGGCAACTTCCAGGGGCAGTGCGGATATCGACAGCTGTTTAGGGAAGATCTTTTAAAATATTTAAGGGAACTAACTTACTTTGCTGTAAGCAAAATTCAGTTTCAAGTTAGATAGGGGTAATCGCACGTGCTCCTTGCTGTGTTATTATTATTATTATTATTATTATTATTATTATTATTATTATTATTATTATTATTATTTTATTATTAATTTTTGATTGGGTTACAAAATATGTGTCTACTAAATAAGGAAAATGGCCAAGTCACTTGCACATGACAAAATATACACTGCAGACATCGTGGTTCCATGACATTTTTGTCAATCCATATTTTTTATATTTCTGTTCCTCATTTTCTTCTTTGTGCAAATCCTTATTTTCCCATTCGACTCTCAGGTTCTTCTTTAATTCAATTCGATAGAACTCCGTTATACACATCCTCCTTTTTATTACATTATTGACCCTTGTACTCTAATAATTTACTTACATTTTTATCTATTCGTTTATTAATTAGTTAATTTATTTTTCTTTTTCAATGGCTGATCTCTTCTTTCTCTGTTTCCTATTACCTTCTGTCACTTCATTCAAATGAACATCACGTTCTTTGGAAGCCTGAATTTCAAGTCAGTGGTCCCTTTTCTGGGTTTGTTCCACATGAATAGGGTTCACCTCCTGAGTAGTAGTAGTAATAATAATAATAATAATAATAATAATAATAATAATAATAATAATATTATTATTATTATTATTGTTATTATTATTATTATTATTATTATTATTATTATTATTATTATTATTATTTACTGTAAGGCTTCTTCCGCCAACTTCTGAATAATAATAATAATAATAATAATAATAATAATAATAATAATAATAATAATAATAATAATAATAATAATTATTATTTATTTAAGTCAGTGGCCCCTTTCCTGGGCTTGTTCCACATGAATAAGGTTCACATTCTGAGTAATAATAATAATAATAATAATAATAATAATAATAATAATAATAATAATTTACTGTAAGTCCTCTTCAGCCAACCTGCCGATATCCACTCGAACACGCCACCAGGCCCGCCACGTCAAAACCAGTGTGACAGGTGGACCTTGACAGCCCAAATCTCTGGGATATTCCCGACGCTCCACGAAGGAACGTCGGAGCTGCGCCTTCGGTTAGCGGCAGACGGTGCGAGGTGCCGGTCTATTATTATTATTATTATTATTATTATTATTATTATTATTATTATTATTATTCAAAAGTGAACCTTGTTCATATGGAACAAGCCTACAGAGGCCGTTGACTTGAAATTCAAACTTCCAAAGAATATGGTGTTCATTAGGAAGAAGTAAGAGGAAGTAAAGGGAAATACAGAAAGAAGAGATCACTTATCAAAAAAGAAAAAATAAATTAACAGATTAATACATTCATAGGCAAAATTGTAAGTAAATCATTAAAATGCAAGGACAGTTATTGTGTTAGGGTAGTAATGCATTGCATCATCGGTCGGATTCACGGATTCCGTGAGAATACAGGAGCCGTTCTTGGTATTCTCACGTATTTTGCGCTTGCCAGCACCCGAGTGGCGTAATTTTATTGATGGAGTCACAGTGAAGAAAGGTATACAGTTAGCATAACAGTTAGATGGACAGAGGATGTTTTATCGTCATTTTTTGTTTTTTGTTTTTTGAGCATGGGGGGGTTGGGGGTTGAGTCCCGAGGTGCATTTTTCAATTTTTCTGACGGCGGATTTTTTTTTTTTCTCGACAGTCTTCCATTTCCTCTTGGCGATGTTGTTGCTCGGATTGCTTAGGTGGCAGTCTTATCTTTTATTATGAATATATTTGTTTCATTATCTGTTATTATAATTATCTGTTTCCTGCCCGGTTCTTTTCCTCCCTCGTGTCTCGTATGTCATCTTCAGCATTTTCCTTGGTCTTACGTTTGTTATATATTTTTTTATTGCACGATCAATAACTTCCCTTTTTGTGCCCGTATTCAGTATATATATACATATATGTATATGTATATATATACACATATATACATATATATTTATTTGTTTATAATATACATGTATGTGTACATGTAAGCGCGCAACGTCTCCTCGCTGCTGGGAGAAAGGGCGCTGGTGACTGGTACAATACATGTACATACGCTACCGGGGTCTAAGCGATGACAGGCAGGGCAGCCGATCGAGACTACAAAGTCTACCCCAAAGCCAAATCAAAGTCCTTCAAAAAGAAGGCATCGTGCTTACCCCATACAAATGGGAAAAAAGCACGTTAAAAGAAGTCCACATGCAAGCGCGCAAGTATAAATTGTTAGTTATGTGATTGTCTGTAAATAATTATAATTAATGTTGTTTTGCCTAAAAAACTGAAACGAAGAAAATGCGAAATATTTGACATAAATCTGAATTAAACGTCAATTTCATTATAAAAGTCGCCAGAAACCAAGAAATATGGAACGTT
>JANJGK010000011.1:8841303-8843803 GCA_039081455.1 Macrobrachium rosenbergii | reverse complement strand
TATATATATATATATATATATATATATATATATATATATATATATATATATATATATACACATTATATACACACATAATATAATAGAGAGACTCTCTTTCAGAAACGTATCCAAGTAAATTGGGAAAGTAAGGGGCTGAAGAGTCCTTCGCTGCTTTTGTATTGACGCACTTCAAGTAAAACGAGTGTATACATAACGAGTGTCTGAGAACGCTTCACGGCATTCAACGATATCTAAAGAGTTTTTCCAAATGTGGCCACTGTTGAAAGGATTTTTGACTCAACACCGAAGCCAATTTGTTGTCAATACGCTCCATTTTAAAAGTATGAGTCTTCTGTAAGTTTCTTTGTAGTTTCCATAACGAGACGACCTATCGCCTTGTTTCTCATGTTTGCCCTCTGTCCTATATTTATTTATTTAATTTTTTTGGTAAGGTTATCGTAATTTCTTCCACTCGAATGAATGGACAAAAATATTGATAGGAAAACCATTTCCACGTAGATTTTGTTGAAAGCTGATTGTAGATAGACAATGGACAAGTATCTGCAAAATATCTGCTGTCTTAAGTGATGAAGGCTTGCCCATTACACAGTGATAAATATAACATTCGGTAGTGGATGGCTGAGAAGATAGAAGGAAAAAGGAATTATTGTTGAAACGGCATTTCATGAGCTACATTTATTTTCATATAGCTCTGTAACATTTACAATAGTTGTCTTTCAGATTTATCATACTTCTGTTGAGCTTATCTACAGATTTTCTGATTATTTACCCGAGAGAATAATTAGGTTTGATTGTTCCATGTTCGTAATTCACAACATTTTCGTACATCGAGATATTCGAAGTCTTCGTTTGGTTAGATTCAAACATTCATTTTTGCGACTGTAAGACATTTTAGGGTTTGATTAAAACTTTCATTTTGCGACAGGAAGACATTTTAGGGTTTGATTAAAACTCATTTTTGCGACTGGAAGACATTTTAGGGTTTGATTAAAACTTTCATTTTTGCGACAGGAAGACATTTTAGGGTTTGATTAAAAGTTTCATTTTTGCGACTGGAAGACATTTTAGGGTTTGATTAAAACTCGTTTTTGCGACTGTAAGACATTTTAGGTATGATTAAAACTTTAATTTTCACGACTATAAAACATTTCGGGGTTTAACTAAAACTTTCATTTTGCGACTGTAAGACATTTTAGGGTTTGATTAAAACTTTTATTTTTTTGCGACTTTAATACATCTTAGGGTTCGATTAAAACTTGGAGTTTTTGCGACTTTAAGACATTTTAGGGTTCGATTAAAACTTTCATTTTTGCGACCGTAAGACATTTTAGGAAGTTTGTTTTACAACAGGTGGAGTAATTTCCGGAAAATTTATTCAGTAGCCAACTATGCATAATAACAACTTCGTGGAATGCAAGAGTCAAAGAAAATATGACCGAAAAGAATTTGAAAGAGGAATATTTTGATAAGATAAGGAAAACGAGGAAAGAAAGTTTAAAATGATTTGACCAGAAAATGGTAATTAATGATTTTGTTCAAATTTGGTAATATACATAGACACGCATACATACATAATAGATAAACAAGTAAATTTTAATATATATACCTATATATATACGTATAATATATATATATATATATATATATATATATATATATATATATGTATATATATATATATATATATATGTGTGTGTGTGTGTGTGTTATGTATATATATATATATATATATATATATATATATATGTGTGTGTGTGTGTGTGTGTGTGTGTGTGTGTGTGTGTGTGTGTGCGATTAGGTGTAATGTTGTGATGGTAATTAAATATGAAGAGGATATATCAGTGAATTTTAATATGAATGTTAAGAGATTGGAAGCAGTAAATTCTTTTACATATCTATACACACATACATATATGTATACATATACGCATATATACATATATATATGTGTGTGTGTATATTAACTTTATCACATACACAGTTGTTCTGTGCATTAGTAGAATTACTAAAAGGACCTCATTCAAACTGGATGCATCTAATGGAGTATTTATTCAGAAAAAGTTACAAGCTTTCTTGGACAAACAGTCCACATTATCAAGTATCCGTTTGTCCAAGAAAGCTTGTAACTTTTTCTGAATAAATACTCCATTAGATACCATCCAGTTTGAATGAGGTCCTTTTAGTAATATATGTATATATATTCATATATATAGAATCTAGTCTTAGCTAGCCCGATTTTATACCGGACCAGAAGACAAAGTAAGGGTCTTCTTTAAATTTGGTTGTAGAAACAGGGTGTCTCTGGCGTTGGATTCCCAAAATCCCTTGGGAGATATTATTGTGCCTGTCCCTTGGATTAAAGCAGATATATCCTCATTTAACCTTTGAACCGACAGTCATTTTTTGTAAACAATGATGATAGATTCCATGCAGCACGGTAACTCAAATTATTTACGTCGTTTGATTATCTATATCTTTATCTGACTGATAGTACGTG
>JANJGK010000011.1:8836741-8841203 GCA_039081455.1 Macrobrachium rosenbergii | reverse complement strand
AAACAAAAGGACTGGCACGTCCTAAGTTTCGGCTGAACTTGTGTAATGCTGTCCAGCATTACAAAGTTACCCTTCTCTTTCTTTCTTCCGGCCTTTGTCACTGTTTGACCATCGCATATAACAACGATTCTTCATCAGTCAGTATCTCTCTATCTCTCTGTCTGTCTATCAGTCTGTCTATCAGTCTGTATATCTATCTATCTATCTATCTATCTATATATATAAATATATATATATATATATATATATATATATATATAATATATATATATATATATATATATATATATATATATATATATATATAAAGTCGAAAGGCCTTGCAGCACTCCATTGTTTCTCTTTCTTTCGTGGATTTTGTCTTTATTTGTAAATTCATTACGTTTCATATTTTCGTGATTCAGTAACACACACACACACACACACATATAAATATATATATATATATATATATATATATATATATATATATATATATGTATATATACATATCTGTCATCTATCTATCTATATGTATTATATATACATACAAATATGTGTATATATAATACATATATATATATGAATTATATATATATATATATATATATATATATATATATATATATATATATATATATATATATGTATGTATGTATGTATATATATATGTGTGTGTGTAGTTATACATATTGAAAGCAGAATCACTCTCCTTAAGAAATAAAAAAAAAGAATATCCTAAGGTCTTAAGACTGAAACTACCAAACACACAGCGCCTTACGCAGTACCTGGGGCTAATATTTCGAAGAGGTAAACGACGACAGTAGAGAACAACGAAACAGCATCACAGTCCATTATCTCGTGGCTTCCGATTAATCTTTCCCTTTCCCGTTTCTTTGTGTGTCTCTCACAAAAGGAACTTTTCTCCCCAACCCCCCCTACCTCCCTCCTCCCACCCCCAACATCACCTTTCTCTTTTCCGAAAGTCTTTCGATGTCTTTCGCCTAGTGAAAGGACATCTCTTACTCTCGGGAAGTTTCGTGTTCGACTCCAAAATTTCCCGCCCCTCCCCCCCCACCCCCCGCTTCTGGATCTGCATTCGTGATCCAGAAACACGTACTTGCCTGTATATAGGTATTTTTTTTTTGTTTGCTGTAAAAGAAAACTAATGTGACGGCTTTGTTTGTTCGTCCGCACTTTTTCTGTCCGCCCTCAGATCTTGAAAACTACTGAGGCTCGAGGGCTGTAAATTGGTATGTTGATCATCCACCTTCCAATCATCAAACAACCCAAATTACACCCCTCTTGCTTCAGTAGTTTTCATTTAATTTAGGGTTAAAGTTAGCCATAATCGTGCGTCTGGCAACGATATAGGACAGGCCACCACCGGGCCGTGGTTAGATCTATTTTCGGTGACCTTGATTATACGCTGTACAGAAAACTCGATTGCGCCGAAGAAACTTCGGCTCATTTTTTACTTGTTTTTATCTGTTATGCATAAATCTAGACGAGACACCTCTTTTTGCATTCTCTAACTATTTAGTGTAAAATGGACCAATGAAATGTTTTCGTGACTTGATTTAAGCGCCTTTTTACTTCCTGTGCCACCAACGTATTCTCTTTAGCTTGACTTGTCAAAATTCCCATATGCAGTTTCTTACAAAAAAATATGACTTACATATTCTAAGTGATAATTTTTAATCCCACGTATTTTACATGCTCAAGTTAAGTAGATATGTTCACGCCATTTATTGTTTTAATTATATCACATTTCTAACCCTCTTCAGTCTTACTTTTTCATATCCAATTCACAGCCGTATTATTCATTTTTGATACAACATCTAGGCAGTTCGAGCAACGACGCAACGAGAGAGAGAGAGAGAGAGAGAGAGAGAGAGAGAGAGAGAGAGAGAGAGAGAGAGAGAGAGAGAGAGAGAGAGACTGTATTAGGACTACTTTTCTGCACACAGCTTTTAATAAAAGCTTATCCATTATCAACTTTTGTCATGTCTGTTGATTGAGCAAAATCTGGTCGAGGACCGGATTACTATAAACTGACCAAATAATTTTTTTCACCACCTGAGGGTGTCTCTTTGGATCAAGAGCCCGTGCTTGTTCAAGGCCGACCAGATAATGTAATCTTCATCACAAGACATAAAGCCTGTAAACAAAGGAATTGAAATTTAATAGAGTACAGGAAATGCGGACAATAAAATGATAGATGGTGAAACAGCTTTCATTTCCATGATAAAATGTTCCTTGAGGAATTTCTTGGAATATATATATATATATATATATATATATATATATATATATATATATATATATATATATATATATATATATATATATACATACATACATAAATACACACACATATATGTGTATATATATATATATATATATATATATAAATAAATATATATATATATATATATATATATATATATATATATATATATATATATATATGTTTTAATAGTCACAATGCCCTCTTATTGTCGAATTCTTCACACTTTTTGGATAACCTTGTCACTACAGAGTCTTAGATCCAAATGCAAGAAATATGAAGTAATTCTTCCTTCGAAATTCTTTCATTTTGATCCAGGGCTTTGTAGGGAAAAGAGTATCCAAAAAGTGTGAAGAGTTCGAGAAGTTAAGAGGACATTGTGGCTGTTATAATTACATATGTATTTTGTAGAAAGTGACTAGTAAGTTTTACCTGTATAAATATTTATGTATGTATACATGCATATATATACAATATACACACATACACACATGCACACACACAGACATATATATATATATATATATATATATATATTTATAATGTCCCTTTCCCCGGAATTCGATCGCAGCATAATATTGATTCTTTCCATCTTTTGATGAAAGTACCAAAGTTCATCCAATCATAAGCAAGGCAAAAACATCCCACATCCTTCCCCCCCTCTCGTCCCCCCATACCAAATTCCATCATGAGTTATCAAATCCATTCCAGGAAAAAAAAAAGAAAAGGAGATGAGTTAGCTTTCGGAATAAATGAGACTTTACCATTGGAATTAGGATTGTGAGAGTCCCTTACCGCTCCTAGAACCTCCCCCCACCTCTTTCCCTTATTCCTTCCCCCTCCCCTCCCCTCCCCCCCTCCATAGCCCCCAACTTTGATGGCCCTATCAGTGAATAATTGCATTACAAGTCAATATGAACTCTAATTAGCACAGTCAGGAAATTTTACAACCGGGGAATTAATATATTTTTCCTCATATTTATTTCTTTTTTGTTTTGAAATGGAACAGGGATAAAAGTCGCATGGAAATTTGAGTGACTCAGCCTTTACTGCAATTAAGCCAGATTAATGCTAAAATCCGGTTGTAATTACTTACAGGGAGGGAAAATGAAAAATAACCTGGAAGCGAGTGAATAAAAATTGATTTCGAGGGAATATATACTGTATATACGCCCATTGACAGATACACGTCACGAAGAGGAGCGAATAAAGGAGTTGACACAAAAGTGGAAGCTCCCCTTCCCCTACAACACCCCCCCCCCAGAAAAAAAAAACACACACACACACAAAAGACCGACACAAATTGGGGGAAAAAAAAGCTGTCCATAACTTCATTTCCGGCTGATAGAGTTGGTTATAAGTTACAGGGTTTGTTGGAGGATTAATTTGGCCATAAGCTGATTTTCTCTTCCTGTCTCCCTTCATCCTACTCTCCACTCCCCGGCCCAATCCTCAGGCCGCCCCCCCTCCCCTTCGTGTTGCCGATGACCAGTCAGAAATCATCGGTTGTGCTCATTTTGTTTCGTCCTAGTTTTGTTATTAGTGGAAAAATATATATATATATGTACAGGTTCTTCTGCTGCGACTTTTAGTGACGAAGGTGATGAGGAAAGAGTGCTTTTTCTTCTTCCAATTAATCCCTCATTCCCCTATGCCCCCCCTCCCCCCTCCCCCCTCCTAAAGGGCTATCTCATCCACCGGTCACCCCTCCACCCTCCCACCACCACCCCAACCCCGCCTCCCACACATCTTTTCGAGAGACGGGACTCGTAGTATTGATAAGGGTCAGTGATGGGAAAGGAAGTGATTAGGCATAAAAAATAAGCCGGCGCGCGGCTTATTGCTTCTAATTTGGACGCGAGCGGGCAAAGAAATGGCTTGTTCTTGTCATCGGAAAGCGTCGAGTTCTGTTTGTATTCTTTCCCAGGTGATGGAGAACTTGAATACCTACTCTCTCTCTCTCTCTCCCTCTCTCTCTCTCTCTCTCTCTCTCTCTCTCTCTCTCTCTCTCTCTCTCTCCAATAACACAACAAGGTATTGGTTCCGTGTCTGTCAGAGGGATACCTGATAAGAGCAATTCGTAATCACGTCTGGGATATTTTCTGGCACTGTCTTTCAGCATCTACGTCTATAATTCTTTTTTTTTTTTTCGTATCATCCTTCCTTTCAGTTTGTCTGCATTAGGATTATTTC
>JANJGK010000011.1:8821741-8834241 GCA_039081455.1 Macrobrachium rosenbergii | reverse complement strand
TGTAACTTATGTAAAATCCCCACGAATATTTGAAATAAGTAGCCGAGATTCTTTCAGTCACCTTGTGAACAATTGCTTTGTTTTTTAAATCCAAAAATTAGCAGTTATCATTGAAACTCCTCCAGAGTATTGCTCTTGATTCTATAGAACTTGGAAATCCGTAACAAGGCAATTTGCAATTTGCATTAGTTGATTACGCATGCAAAAAAGGAACTGGCCCGATTTTTACTCTTATCACTCTAAGGATAATTATTTTTTTTAGTTTTGCAGTCCCTGCGATTCCAGTGTGTTGCAATCAACGAGCAACGTACAGCAGTTCCTCAAACCGATTCGATACGCGAGACATTTTTAAACCAAATCAAGCAATTATGTATTCAGACCAGAATTGGGTGAATTTACCGATTCATGTTTGGAGCAATCACCATTGACAATCAGCCTTTAATACTGCATATTCGAAGTGAGATTCCCCCTCCCCCCCTCTTAAAAAACTCTTGTTTTTCATTTATTTTCCTGTGCGGACATTTGCAATCAAATTTCAAATAGTATGCAATTCATAGCAATCCACAATACAGATATACAATAATTGGCCTTACATCCAGAATTAAGAAAAGGGAGTCATTAGTCAGTTTGGTCATTTTTCCTATTTATGTCCTCATACTCTTCACCACACGGATCATCAAAGAATCGCAGTTCCTTTAAACAAAAGACAAATATCATAAAACGTTCTTAAGACGAACGTGGTTTTTTAAAATGTGAAAAGAGAGAAATACAGAAAAATAAAAGAAAGTAAAAGTAGTAATGGTTTAATGTTGCGTTGTCTTAGTCTTCATTTAATCCTTCTTGCGAAGTAATCCATTGGCTATGTGTTCTTCAGAAGTATCATTTGAGAGATAGGTGAGTTTAATTGAAGAACTGAAACGTAGTTCAACCTTTATTATTTGGAGTAGGAATTTATAAGTTTTAATTACAGCATAGTATTCATATATTTACATCTTTCTTGTAAGATTGCCTAATCTTGCGAAGAACGGCGAGAGATTGAAGATAGTCAAAATATCGTGGAGAAAGGAAGGATTGTTAAATTTAGGATTCACTTCGCAGAACCATGCATAGCAGTGTTAAAGCCGGAATATACTTAACAACAAAAATTATGTTCTTTTTGGAACTAAAAATCGAATAGTTATTAAAATGTTTCACATAAGGAAAAAGATGGACCAGTGTCTGGCCATGTGGAGAGAATGTGGGACCAATGGGTGTTGAAGAGTGTGTGGAGAAAGTATTAGACGGGAGACAGATGAAATAGTGAGGCATTGCGAAAGAGTTGGAAAGTAGTGGTGGTGAATGGTGAAATGTTTGAAGGGTTCGACACGCTGTTGATGAGCCTTCTTCATAGGTACATGACGTGGCTAGTGCCCTTTTAGTGTTTTGTTATAGAGGTTTCATACCTGATTCAGCGCTAAAAGTATAAAGGTGAAAGTGACAACCATTTAGTTTTTTTCCTTTTGAGCCACGTTTTCTATTAGGGGAACTTGCATTATGTTTTTTGCACACACATGGTGTATGTATGTATGTATGTACAGTATATATATAAATTATATATATATATATATATATATATATATATATATATATATATAAATATATATATATATATATATATATATATATATATATATATATATATATATACATTTATATGTGTCTTTGTACACATAATATATATATATATATATATATATATATATATATATATATATATATATATATATATATATATATATATATATATATATATACATTTATATGTGTCTTTGTACACATAATATATATATATATATATATATATATATATATATATATATATATATATATATATATATATATATATATATGTATATATAAAATATATACAGTATGTATATTGTGCGCGTGTGTATGTATATATACAGTGTTTGTGTGTATATGTATATAATGTGTGTGTGCGTGCTGTGGTTTGTGCGCATGCAAACGTGAAAAATAATGTAATCTTTAGCTTACATAAGAAAAAAATGTAAAATCCACCTTCTTCGTATCTCATATGTCATACAATAAATTATATGCATACGAGATGCACCCCAGCTGCCTCCAAGTTTTAATGACTGAAATGTAACCTCGCAGGAATGCTCTTGTGGGAGGAGGAGGAGGAGGAGGAGGAGGAGGAGGAGGAGGAGGAGGAGGAGGAGGAGGAGCAGGAGCAGGAGCAGGAGCAATAGCAGGAGCAAGAGCAGGAGGAAGCCTCCTCAGAAACTTGAATCTTCCCAAGCCATAATGGCAGGACACTGGAATCCTGAGAAACAAGTTGCAAACGCTTCCAAAACTGTGCGTCCGGGAAAGTAGGATTCTTCTCTTTTTTTATTTATTTATTATTTTAGATTTTATAGATGTAAGGATAGTTCATTTGTTTTTATTTCTTAGGTGCTTTTCCTCATGTGGTGATGGCGGAGCGGCCAGTGTAGGGGAGAACTTCATACTAGAACAATTGGATAAAATTCAGTTATCGAAAATTTTTTTATATTTTCCCAAGAAATGAGTATTTTTCATGTTTCGAGACCAAGAAACTAATATGGGCAAAGATACATATTTTTTGCTTTTTTATGTTTTTTTTGGACATGGCTTTATGATGCTTCAGGAAACTAGTGATCACAATATATATTCACAGTAAGTAACTCTTGAAAAGTAGTATTAAATCAGATTACAGAATAATACAGGAATACTTGTTCAGCAGACTAATGCTTGTACTACTAGGTAGTTAGTGGACGCAAACAAAAGCATAAGTACAGTTGAGTATATCTTAGTTTAACCAAACCAGTGAGCTGATTAACAGCTCTCCTAGGGCTGGCCCGAAGGATTAGCTGGCCCGAAGGATTAGACTTATTTTACGTGGCTAAGAACCAATTGGTTACCTAGCAAGGGGACCTACAGCTTATTGTGGAATCCGAACCACATTATAACGAGAAATGAATTTCTATCACCAGAAATAAATTCCTCTAATTCTTCATTGGCCGCTCGGAGACTCGAACGCTGGGCCAACAGCGTGCCAGCCGAGAGCTCTAACCACCCCTCCAATGAAGAACTGCATAAGTACAGGATTATGTGTATAGGAACTTGTGTGAATCTTTAGAAGCAATGGAGCTAATCTCATCATGGAAATTACCAAAGAAATTTCACAAAAGAATGGGCAGTCGAAGCGGGTATCATGTAAAGTGATTCTTTCTTATTAAGAATTAATCAGTAATAAAACCCCATATATGAGAAAGTAATATTCATAAAGGAAACAGAATATTCCATTATATAGTTAGGCAAGTAACATTGATAGGAAGTTTTATCAAAACCAAATGCGTATATTAATGAATTTGCCAGTCTGAACCGGCCAATATCTACGTTAGGTATCTGAAGCATATCCATCATTCTAGAAGTTCGAATAAGAAATGTTGAACCTTATTACGATCAAACAAGATCATAGAACCCCAAGTGGAGGAGACGAACATAGTCACTGGGAAACTGCGTCTTTAAGTGATAAAATCAGGGTTATTGACGGACTCTCCACATATTTCCACACAATCGAGGCTGATTGACGGAAGGGAGCAGTCTGAGACTCAGCACGGGCGACAAAGGATCCCTGGAAATGTATGAATGGTAGCGCCGTCAAAGTGGGCTTTCAACAGAGGCGCAGAAGGTCGTAGACTGCTAATAGAGGCGGTAAAGAAATTGGAAAGAGAGGTCAGTGGCCCAACGACTTCCATAAGGGATGACAAAAAAGAAAACAATGGCGGACGCTTTTATTATTATTATTATTATTATTATTATTATTATTATTATTATTATTATTATTATTATTATTATTATTATTATTATTAGCCAGGAAAAGAACCGTTTTGGAACGAGCGCACAGGGGCCATTAACTTGAAATTCAAGCTCCCAAAGAAGAGTATGGTGTTCATTGGAGAGAAGTTACAGAATGTAATAGGAAATGCAGAAAGAGGAGATCAGTTATTAGAAAAAAAGATGAATCAACAAATTAATAAATAAACAGATAAAAATGCTAATAAATTCTTTACTTATTACACACATAGGCAGAAATAATTGTCCATGTAAAACAGATTCGGGAAAAGTAAGTACAAAAATAAATGTGGAGAAGTTGAACTGAATCAGGTAGTACAAGTGCGTGGTAAGCAAATACGTTTATAAGATTGATAGGCAAAACTAGGTGATGGTTAGAATAGTTAGGAATAAGGTCGTTGGACAAGTTAGGGATAATAGTGGTTACACAAATAGGAATAAGGTGGTTAACCAGAGTTAGGAACGAGTTAAATAAAAAATAAGCATGGCTTGGTTAGACAAAGCTAGGTATAGGGTGATTAGGCAAAAGTATAAGTTATTTAAGTGAAATTAGGAATAAGGCGATTACACAAAGATGGTTAGACAAAAGCAATGATAAGGAGATAGGTATAATGTGCTTAAGCAAAAAATACCGAAGTTAAACAATGATAGGTATAAGTTGGTTTCATAAATAGTAGGCGTAAGATGCTTAACCGAAAAATAAGTAAAGTGGATCACACGAAAATAGGGCTAAGGTAGCTAGACAAAAATGAGGAAAAGTTTGTTAGCCTAAAATAGGTAGAGATGCCTTTCGGGTTTGATACAGGCGAATGGTGTCGTGATTTCCCGCTGTATGAATCCCAAAAAGTTCAGGTCAGATACGCTTGTCATATGTTATTTCCTTTAGCTGTAAGTAATTCTGAATGTAAACTAAATTCGATATGAACAGATACGAGTATTTGCTACCAAATATATATATATATATATATATATATATATATATATATATATATATATATATATATATATATATATATATATATTATATACATATATGTATATATAATTATATATATATATATATATATATATATATATATATATATATATCTATATATACAGCATACATATATATACATACATACATATATATATATATATATATATATATATATATATATATATATATATATATATATATTTATATATATAAATATATAAAGTTTATGCTTTTTATGGTCAACGAAGAGCATTTAATTCTCTATAGTAATATGTATATATGTAACAGTGATATATATATATATATATATATATATATATATATATATATATATATATATATATATATATATATATATATATATATATATATATTAAGCACTCATATCCAAACTCATTGTGAATTGATATATGAATAGATTCATTTCGCCAAGAGGGTGCATTAGAGAAAATACTGTAAAGAAGGGAAAGGCAAACACTCCAGCTAATAGCAATGTAAACAGGCCACGGAATCGATTCCAAGAATCTTAATCTATCTGTGGCCGGAAGCACTTGTAGAAAAATCCTTTTATTTTCAAATTTAACAAAACCCCAGGTATCCTTTTATCCCTTTGTTTTCCATCACATTTCATATTCGGGAGACCTTGCGTAACACATGGGTTTAGATTTACGCTGGACGTTTTCGTTACTTATTATTCAGAAGCTAAACCCTTATTCATGTAGAACAAACCTACTGGAGTCATTGACTTGATATTCGGGCTTCCGAAGAATGAGGTGTTCCTTTGAAAGAAGTTACAAGGATAATAGGAATACAGGAAGAAGATATCAGTCATTAGAGAAGAAAAAAATAAAGACAAATTAATGAATTAATACATGAACGGATAAAAATGTGAATGAATTGTTAAAATACAAGGTGAATCGTTTTAGGGTTGCACCTCCGCTTGGACGTTTGAGGTTCATGAACATAATACCAAAATCAACATAGATATGTTATGTAACAATATAAATTTAGATTCTGATTGGTTTGTTTATATTGAAGCCCGCCGGGGTCGTGACTTTTTCTGGGTCATGTAAATCGAATTCAAATTCGCTAAGAGAGACTCGTTTAGGGTCATGTAAATCGAATACAAATTCGCTGAGAGAGACTCGTTTAGGGTCGCGTAAATCGAATCCAATTTCTCTGAGAGAAACTCGTTTAGGTTCGTGTAAATCGAATACAGATTCGCTGAGAGAGACTCGTTTAGGGTCTTGTAAATCGAATCCAAATTCGCTGAGAGAGATTAGTGAAGTGTCGTGTAAATCGAATCCAAATTCGCTGAGAGAGACTCGTTTAGGGTCGTGTAAATCGAATACAAATTCGCTGAGAGAGACTCGTTTAGGGTCTCTTAAATCGAATCCAAATTCGCTGAGAGAGACTCGTTTAGGGTCGTGTAAATCGAATTCAAATTCGCTGAGAGAGACTCGTTTAGGGTCGCGTAAATCGAATCCAAATTCTCTGAGAGAAACTCTTGTAGGTTAGTGTAAATCGAATACAAGTTCGCTGAGAGAAAGAGACTCGTTTAGGGTCTCGTAAATCGAATCCAAATTCGCTGAGAGAGATTAGTGAAGTGTTGTGTAAATCGAATCCAAATTCGCTGAGAGAGACTCGTTTAGAGTCACGTAAATCGAATCCAAATTCTTTGAGAGAAACTCGTTTAGGTTCGTGTAAATCGAATACAAATTCGCTGAGAGAGACTCCTTTAGGGTCTTGTAAATCGAATCCAAATTCGCTGAGAGAGATTAGTGAAGTGTCGTGTAAATCGAATCCAAATTCGCTGAGAGAGACTCGTTTAGGGTCTCGTAAATCGAATCCAAATTCCCCGAGAGAGTTTCGTTTAGGGTCTCGTAAATCGAATCCAAATTCGCCGAGAGAGTCTCGTTTAGGGTCTCGCAAGTCGAATCCATATTCGCTGAGAGAGACTCGATTGTTGACATTCCTCTTGAGAATATTTTTAAATGCAGTTTAACTTGTTTCATAGGCTTCTTCACAGATATATTTCCTACAGTGGTTTCATTTCATTCGTGAATATTTTCTGTTAACATTTGTCCCACTCCTATATTCATATGCTAATTATTCTTCTCTTCACAATAACTTCCGTTAAACTGTGATGGCTCATTTTAATTTCTGTTACACATTATTATTGTCCCACTCCTATATTCATATACTAATTATTCTTCTATTCACAATAACTTGTGTTAAACTGCGAAAGCCTTTATTTTAATTTCTATGAATTATTATTATTATTATTATTATTATTATTATTATTATTATTATTATTATTATTATTATTATTATTATTATTAGTATTATTATTATTATTATTATTCAGAAGATGACGCTTATTCATACGGAAAAAAAGTAAGTGTACCTTAGTTTTACCAGACCACTGAGCTGATTAACAGCTCTCCTAGGGCTGGCCCGAAGGGTTAGACTTATTTTACGTGGCTAAGAACCAATTGATTACTTAGCAACGGGACCTACAGCTTATTGTGGGATCCGAATCACATTATAGCGAGAAATGAATTTCTATCTCCAGAAATAAATTCCTCTAACTCTTCATCAGCCGGCCGGAGACTCGAACTCGGGTATTCATACGGAACAAGCGCACAGGGGCCACTGTCGTGAAATCCAAGCTTCCAAAGAATACGGTGTTCATTTGAAAGAAGTAACAGAAGGTAATAGGCAATACAGAAAAAAAAGAGATCAGTCACTAGAAAAAAATCGTTAAGAAATGAGTAGATAAATAGATAAAAATGTAAATTATTAAAATAAACACGTTATTAAAGGAATGTATGCATACCTTACATGTATATATGTATGTATGAATGTATGTATGTATGTGCTCTTCAGGACAGTAAATGTATGTATGTATGTATGTATGTATGTATGTATGTATGTATGTATGTATGTATGCGCTCTTCAGGACAGTGAATGTATGTATGTATGTATGTATGTATGTATGTATGTATGTATGTATGTATGTGCTCTTCAGGACAGTGAATGTATGTATGTATGTATGCATGTATGTATGTATGTATGTATGTATGTATGTATGTATGTATGTATGTATGTATGTATGTATGTATAAATGTATGTATGTATGTGCTCTTCAGGGCAGTGAATGTATGTATGTATGTATGTATGTATGTATGTATGTATGTATGTATGTATGTATGTATGTGCTCTTCAGGACAGTGAAAGTATGTATGTATGTATGTATGTATGTATGTATGTATGTATGTATGTATGTATGTATGTATGTGCTCTTCAGGACAGTGAATGTATGTATGCATGCATGTATGTATGTGCTCTTCAGGACAGTGAATGTATGTATGTATGTATGTATGTATGTATGTATGAGCTCTTCAGGACAGAAGGCAGCAGAAACAGCACGTATACTGTATACATATTTCCTCAAAACATAATTCAGATTTTAATGAAAATAAACGACGCAT
The DNA here is from genome assembly GCA_039081455.1 of Macrobrachium rosenbergii. Lineage (NCBI taxonomy): Eukaryota > Metazoa > Arthropoda > Malacostraca > Decapoda > Palaemonidae > Macrobrachium > Macrobrachium rosenbergii. The sequence continues at coordinate 8,825,892 of JANJGK010000011.1, read as the reverse complement.
GATGCATTTGTAAAGATCGCTTGCTGTGCGAAGTAAATAAAAAAAAAAACCCACCGAACTCCTGTTATCAAATCCATCTCTAGAGCACGAAACCCGGAGAGAACATTTTTGTGGGGTCCTGAAACTTCATTCGCATAAATTACCCTTTAGAACGGAAGTTGAGATTTCGACCGTCAGCTAATCCCTTTTCCAAAGCATCGCTTTCCCATTCATTGTGTCTACAGCCCAGTGGACGGAATGGAAAGCAAAACGAATTGTATCACAGTTCAGCTGAATCACACACACACACACAAACACACACACACACACATATAACATTATCTTACCAGACCTGAAAAAGCATCGGGGTACCGGAAGGCAATTGCAAGGGATTATCACACTGTAATGCGATTTCCCCTCTTGCTTAATCCTTTAATAAGCGGTCTGGTGAATTTACTCTAGCGAGAAGGAGAGAGAGAGAGAGAGAGAGAGAGAGAGAGAGAGAGAGAGAGAGAGAGAGAGAGAGAGAGAGTGACTTCTGTGCGAGGTTATGGTAATAAGATTAATATAATAATAATATTAGTGCTTTATTCACGGGTCGTGTAACGTGCTCGACCTGGGTGGCGTTCATACAACTCCAGATCATTATACCCAACGATTATTGTTCCGCTAATCTCTCGCTTTTGCCTTCTCTCTCTCTCTCTCTCTCTCTCTCTCTCTCTCTCTCTCTCTCTCTCTCTCTCTCTCTCTCTGCGGCATTACTTCAAGTAAATTTAATGATGTGTACACGAATGCACACGTTTTCATGCATTTAGAGAATGAAATATTGCCCTATTTTCATTTCTTTTATGTAATATGTACAGGATAAAATTCATCCTATCCGATCGTTCGTATGGGAGAGACGACGGCGGAAATATAAGAAAACTAAAAACTATTTCATTTTCATTTTTTAATTCCCTTATTTCTACCAACCGTATTTAGCAGAACTCACAAAATCATGTTTTGGTAGATTGTGAACAAATAAGAATTTATTTTCTCTGTTACCAACAAAACCCTTATTTCAGTATATTTTTTTTTTTGTAATGAAATATCATGCACATTGATAATCGTATTTCGCTGGGCATAGAGAGACTTTTTTGCAAGATGAAACTACAAGCGCATTACATGGTTTCATAACTTATTAAAGTAATTACACAATTTCATAACTTATTAAAGCAAAAACAGATTTTCATAACTTATTAAAGTGATTACAGATTTTCCCAAATTATTAAAGTAATTACGTTTTTTCATAACTTATTACAGTAACTACGCATTTTCATAACTTATTAAAGTAGTTCGTAATTCATATAATTTGACAAGATTCTGTGGTCGTTTTCATGGTAAAGATCAAGTGTGTCCGCAGCGAGGGACAGCTAAAAAAAAAAAAAAGCATTATTGTGCGCAGAGCATAGGAAAAGCCTCAGTAATCCTTTTATACCTTCCTCCAATTTTGTGGGATTAACGAGACTATAATGTATATGCATATGTGTGGTTTCATATATATATTTAGATATGAATATAAATATATATATATATATATATATATATATATATATATATATATATATATAAACATATACGTATATGTATAAGTATATATATATATATATATATATATATATATATATATATATATATATATATATATATATATATATATATATATATATATAGAGAGAGAGAGAGAGAGAGAGAGAGAGAGAGAGAGAGAGAGAGAGAGAGAGAGAGAGAGAGAGAGAGAGAGAGGAGAGAGAGAGAGCATATATAATACATACATTCATACTTTACAACAAGGAGGACCCATTAGCTGAAAACTTCTACAAAACAAGCTGCCTTGTAGACATACATAGGAGTCTCATTATCAGCACCTCTATCTACCCTTTATAAAATGCGCCACTTCTTTCGCTTTATTTAGTTACCACTTCTGGTCTCCTTCTCCATTCTCTCCACGTGTTCAAACCACCTCCGAGTACTGAAACGTAATTTCTCCTCTTCGTCGTTTCTCTGTACTTTTCACCCTTTTGACCTCCCTTGTCACATAGCTGGTCCGCTGGTATAGTGGTTAGTGTCGTGGCATGCCACTCAGATGTCGCGGGTTCGCTTCTCCCCCAGGGCGATGAAAAATCACCGGCTCTGTATCGTGATCAGTTACTGCTGCAGTGTGGGGAGTCTGCAGTGGGAGGTTGAAACCAACATTCTTTGGAAGCTTGAATTTCAAATCAATGGCCCCTGTGTGTTTGTTCCATGTGAACAGGTTTCATGTACTTAAATAATAATAATAATATAATAATAATAATATACGAACAGTTCATCCTAACCTTTGCTAATATTCCTTTCAGTTATACTTATCATTCACAACTCAGTTCTGTGAAGGAGAGTTAGAACACCAATCACTTCCCACACTCCAACTGTTACATCGACCTTTTCCAAAGACCTTCTCAATAGACCCTGTCACCTTCCTTGCTTCACCTTTCCTGTGATTTATCTCTCCTGTCATCGACCACCATCCTTTACATTTGTCTCTTGATTCTTTTAGGTATAAACCACGTCCATTCTTCCACCTGCTTCACTAAAATTCATTGCTTCATCATCTTGGTTTTTATTTTCCCTCATGACCTTAGTTCGCCTAACATTCACTCAAAGTTATTTCTTACTGACACTGAAATTCCTTCACTAGTCTCTAAAGCTTCTCCTCACTATACTCCGTAACTGGCGAACCTTTACTATCTGCAAGCACCTTCTCTTATGAATATCTTCCGCTAAATACTCCGTTCTAGGCTGATATTTTTTTGTTCTCTCTCTCTGACTCCTCTCATCCCTCAATTTATAAAGTAACTGAGTAACCTTAAAATCATAACAAACGCTTGTCTAAGAACCATTACCAGAGCTAAATAGTTATTCAGACTTAGATATACTGACACAAGCTTCGCTTTTTTTTTTATAAAAGATTTTAATCACTCAGTAAATCATATTCGACTTCTGCTTGCTTATATATTTGTACACACATATATGCACTGATGTGTTTAAGTAGAGAACTGTATGTGAGCACGTCTATATGCGATCAAAATTAAGTCCTGATATCCAATCACGTTCCTTAAACATGGAGTCAGATTTCCTTAGTTTGTTGAACTTCCTGGAATTTTGCAACAACCAACTTCGCCCAACATTTTACACTATTCATTATAGGAGTAACTCTCTTTGTCAGATACTTCAACCTCTTCAATGTGCAGTAATGAGTTTAGAGTATAGCTGTTCACCTATAACTAATAAGACATCAAATTATTTGAGGCATTTCTTGATGCAGATTTTCCTTATAGTGATAAGAGGGATGTTGATATTGTTCATGCTGTCTGTAATAATAAGAAATTATCTTGCGTATTTAAGGTTAATTCGACATAAGGTGATGAAGTATGCGGTCACTAGGTTTTATAGTTATTATTCCTATATAATATTCTTATACTATATATATATATATATATATATATATATATATATATATATATATATATACTGTATATATATATATATCATCACAAAGCTTATACTAAATTCAATATAAAAAACATTCTTTTAAGAAGATATTTTATATTGTCGAGTCGAGTTACGTCAATAAAAGTTCAGGTAAAAATAGGAAATTATTCAGAGATAAGTGACTCTCTCTCTCTCTCTCTCTCTCTCTCTCTCTCTCTCTCTCTCTCTCTCTCTCTCTCTCTCTCTCTCTCTCTCTCTCTCTCTCTCTCTCTCAGTCATTTCCGGACTACACGAATTTTCCTAATTATTTTGGTAGATCAATGCTCTCTATCTATCTGTCTATCTATCTGTCTGTCTATCTTGATGAGGAAATCAGTGATCCTCAGTAGATCCATCTCTCATATTTTTAGCCAATTACTAATAGGCTACTCTGGATTTGGGGCCTCACAGACCAGTGTGAGTAGATAATATACTCACACGCACACACACACACACACACACACACACACACACACACACATATATATATATATATATATATATATATATATATATATATATATATATATATATATATATATATGTATAATTGTAATCACATTAACACGTGATTTATTTATCACGCATAACAACGGATGAAAAATGTAAGGGACTTGGAAATA
>JANJGK010000011.1:8812563-8821641 GCA_039081455.1 Macrobrachium rosenbergii | reverse complement strand
CTAGTTTGACGAACTGTCGTAGGCCAATTTTTCCTCATTCTGAGAAAATGGGCTTCAAAGATATTGATATTATTCAGAGGTTCTAATTGGCTCATCTTCTGTGGAAATTTCGTTGGAAAATCTGACAACATAGACAGCTGAAATTTTTATTTCTGATAGAGTATAAAAAACCGAGACAATTTGACTGGAAAACTCAAAACCGTGAAAGAAAAGGGATACGCCAATTAGTCAAAACAGGGACGAATTGTTCTGTATCAGAGACAAATAGATAAACTAAAGGCTAGTTTTTTTTTTAGTGAGTTGTGAGCTAAATTCAGGACATTGGAACTGGGGATGGTCAGCTTTGCAAAAATATGTAATAAAATGTCTCTCTGCGATAATGGTTTTGCACTGCATTTGGAGTTGTACATTATCAGAATCCCACAATCTTCTGAAATATCAGTTCCATAACTCCTGGGAACATACCAGTTCTATAAATGTCCCCTTGATGAAGAGTAATCTCACTGCTCATGGCTTTAAAAAAAAGTAAAAAATGCGTCGAAGTTTCTTCGGTGCAGTCGAGTTTTCTGTACAGCATATAATGCTATACGAAACTCCCAGCCACGGCCCTTGAAACTCTCAGCCGTGGCCAATGAAACTTTCAGCCACGGCACGGTGGTGGCCTGTGTTGTTGGCACCTATAGCGGTTCCACACGCATGATCATGGCTAACTTTAACGTTAAATAAAATAAAAACTACTGAGGCTAGAGGGTTGCAATTTGGTATGTTTGATGATTAGAGGGTGGATGATCAACATACCAGCTTGCAGCCCTCTAGCCTCGGTAGTTTTTCAGATCTGAGGGCGAACAAAAAAAGCAGGGAGGTAGGAAGGTGATTTTTGATGCCGTACGGTTTTTAATCATTTTAATTTACTCTTTAGATCGACCTTTACATGGCTACAAACGTAGGTTAAGTAACCAACCACACCTAATACAAAAACACAGATTGTTATAAATTATGAGGACGATTTATTCAACGAAAGAAAACTCGTGTCGTGAATCATAAAACCTTTGCTTTCACGTCTTTGCTTCCCAGGGGGACCTCTGCGCCTGAAATGTTTTCCCGGCGAAACCCTTCAGAGCCCTCCCGGATTCTGCTAAATGTTTACCACCGCCCAGACCCTACGCCTGAAAGAAACGGGCGAGAATTTTTTTGTCGTTTTCTTCGAGAATTTCCGATATATTAATAAAAGTCGGGGGCGTGGCGGTGGGGGGGGGGGCTGTCTCGCGGATTTCCGAAAACACAAGGATATCAGCGAAATGGAGAAATGTTTTTAAGGGGTGAGAAGTGAAAAGGTCGAATCTTGCGCGATTGCGTCCTTTCCTTGACCTTGACCTTGTTCTGGAGAGGGGGTGGTCCTACCGAGTTGGCCAGTTCTGTTGCTCTGTAGAATTAACATTACATCATCCTTTAATCTTGAATGCTTTGTCCTTTTAAACAAGTACTCTTATCCATTAGAATGGTAGAATTCTATTACATGTTTTGGTTGAAACTCTTATCCATTAGAATGGGAGACTTCTATTATATATTTTGGTTGGAACTCTTATCCATTAGAATGGGAGACTTCTATTATATGTTTTGGTTGAAACTCTTATCCATTAGAATGGGAGGCTTCAATTACATGTATTGGTTGAAACTCTTAGCCAATATATTATATTGGTTGAAACTAACACTCTTCTTGCAACATTTTCAAATGATGACTTACAATTTGCCCCAAAACAAACAGTAACCTATGTTTGGTGATTGCAAATTTTAGTTTAAACTGAATTCTTTGTCCGGAATATAGTAAAATTCAAAAGATTATTTAATATACTTTATATATATGTGTGTATATACATACACACACACACACACATATATATATATATATATATATATATATATATATATATATATATATATATATATATATATATATATATATACACAAATGTTGACTTACAACTTGCCGCAAAGTAAACAACTTTGTCTATATTTAGTGATTGTTATTTGTAGTTTAAACTGAGTTTTTAGTGCGCAGTATAGTATAATTCGGAAGATTTTTGAATTACATATATATATATATATATATATATATATATATATATATATATATATATATATATATATATATATAATGATACATATAAATTAAGTAGCCACATCGGGTTCAAAACCAGGTCGAGGGGGCTACCAACTGAACCACACAAGTCATAAAAGGACTTGCCTATTTACCTGGTCAGGCTTACTGCCTACCATACCAGCGAGTTTTACCCAACTTCCCGACCCAGCAGTGCATTTCATTTAACTGGGTCACTGCTGGGTCGGGAAGCCGGGTAAAACTCGCTGGTATGCTGGGCAGCAAGCCTGCCTTAGGTGCAGTGGTACTCAGGTTTCAATTCTTTTATGACTTGTGTGATTCAGTTGGCAGCGAGGGCCCTTGCCTTTCAATTGAAAAACTTGGGTTCGATCCCGATGTGAATCAGAAACTTATTTCTGTAACAGACTTGATTGTGAGTTGGTTACTTCTGATTATATATATATATATATATATATATATATATATATATATACATACTATATATGCATATATATATATATATATATATATATATATATATATATATATATATATATATATATATATATATATTAGACACACACATACACACACGCGTATATATATATATATATATATATATATATATATATATATATATATATATATATATATATATATATATATATATATATATATATATATATATATATTTATATATATATATATATATATATATAAGAAATTGTCTTCTGAATCTCCATTGCGAAACTTCTTGTACGTAAAGTTCGTGTCAGGTTTTGTATTTTTAATGTCTCGAAGTTTGCTCCGAATATACCATTCTCTCTCTCTCTCTCTCTCTCTCTCTCTCTCTCTCTCTCGACGCGGGTTGTCAGTACGCACAGAAGTTCGTCATCGTATGTAACCTAATTTTATATTTCCCGTATTTTAACTTCCGATGGAGAGTTGCCGATTTATCTCCGGCCTTGAATTTACGTAATGGCAATTTTGAGAAGAATAGAAGATTTTCATATTAAATCACCGTTGCTCTTTTTTCTTGTCAAAGTTATTATATATATACATATATATATATATATATATATATATATATATATATATATATTATATATATATATATATATATATATATATATATATATATATATATATATATATATATAGTACTTTCCTGGCCTTATTATTTTCATTTCCTGCATTCGTATCGATTTTCATCGCCGTATTGTTGTTGCACTCTTTATTGTATAATCTGGTTTTGCCTTTCTTTGCTGCCATTATACCCATATTTATTTTTATATATCTGTTGTTGGACGTTAATGTTGTTTACACTCTGATATTGTTTCTCCTTCAGAACGTCGGTGCTTTACTCTGCCTAGCATCTTTAATGTTGTTGTTACTAAGTTTTTTTTTTTTTTTTTTTTACTGTTTTTGTTGTTCCTTCAACATTGTTTGGGCACCCTTGATAATCATTTTCCGCGAATCGGGTGGAAGTTCATGCGACCATCATTTTTTTTTTTTTGGTTCCACAATTTCGTTTTCCAAAACTACAACTATTTCCATTTCATTCACTTTTTTTTTTGTTTTTTATTATCTTATTTTTTGGGACGTCAGTCTCCCACACTTCAGAAAATTCCAGGAACTTTTGTGCGTACTGAGAGAGAGAGAGAGAGAGAGAGAGAGAGAGAGTGTGTGTGTGTGTGTGTGTATCGCAGTAAAACTTTGAGCTATTAAAGATTCAGAATCTGACTCCTAGAACTATACATGTAGGAAGTGTCGCAAAAGAGATTTAGTACCTTATTATTTTACTAGTTTTAGTCTCTGTTTCCACACACACACATATATATATAAATATATATTGTATATATATAATATATATATAAATGTTTATATATATATATATATATATATATATATATATATATATATATATATATATATATATATATATATATATATATATATATTTATATATATATATAGAAGTTGGGCGACGTATGTTCGTTTGAGAATATATATATATATATATATATATATATATATATATATATATATATATATATATATATATATATATATATATATATATATATATTGTGGCTATTAGAATTACATATGTGTCTGGTAAAAGTGACCAGTAGATTCTACACACACACACACACACACACACACATATATATATATATATATATATATATATATATATATATATATATATATATATATATATATATATACATACATATATATATATATATATATATATATATATATATATATATATATATATATATATATATACACACACGTCTTCCGAATTCAGATACATTTTACTAGAGATGGAATAGACCATCCTCATCATTGCACTGCAAGATTCTATTGTCTATAGCAGTTTAAGTTCAACTGGTTACGGTGATCTATTTTTCGCAACTTCTTCATACTTCTCTAATACACTTTACTACAAGCCTTGCATCCGGGTGGGGAACAAATGAAGAAACCCTACCGCCAACGGCAGGTAGCCCATTCTCTCACCTTGAGAGAATAGAATAGAATATAAAATTTAGTCCAAAGGACAAGCGCTGGGACCTATAGGGTCATTAAGCGTTGAAGGGGAAATTGGGAGTGAAAGGTTACAAGGGTGTAACAGGAGGAAAACCTTGCAAATGCACAATGAAACAATTATTAGAAAGGTCGGAAAGTCAGATGGGAGAAAGAGAATGTGAACGGAGGTACAATAAAAGGAATGAAAGGGGTTGCAACTGGGGGCGAAGGGACGCTGCAAAGACCCTTAAGTAATGCCTACAGTGCACCACGTGAGGTGCACTGACGGCACTACCCCACCCCCCCGCTACAGGGCTCACCTTGAGGAACGAACGTCTAATTTCAACTTATATATATGGCTATTGAGAGACTCCCCATCCTCCTCCGAATTCAGACATGCAAATTACGCCGGTTCCAGCTTTCTTGGACCTCCCAGGGACAATGATATGTATGTTTGCATGTGCCGGAGTATATAGGATAATTTTGAATGCATTTAAACCTTTCCATGAATTGAAATACCAGTATAAATTCGTTAGTAAGAATTCATAACAATTTACTTATTCGACTTCGAAGAGGGACAAGTAGTTACAGTGTTAATGAGCTGTATTATTATTATTATTATTATTATTATTATTATTATTATTATTATTATTATTATTATTATTATTATTATTATTATTATTATTAAAAATACTCATAGTAACATGAGACTTAAAATGGAGAAGCAAATCCACAGTTATGTATATGTACATATATTTAAAGATAAATTTGTACTGATTTATCTTAAAATATATGTGCATATACGTAACTGTGGATTTGTTTCTCCATTATTATTATTATTATTATTATTATTATTATTATTATTATTATTATTATTATTATTATTACCAATACGGGAATTATAGTAAGGAATTTCCCTGTCATAAATGACTTTTCCCCACTCGACTGAAATCCCCATAAGCTCTTCTTCCAATTACGGGAATGAAAATCCCCTTTAATCTGATCTCAGGAACTGTAAGTACGTTCCCATGAATTCCTGAGGGGAGGGAGAGAAGAAGACCCCCTTGGAGGACCCCCTGCCTATCCTTCCCTGACCTGTCAAGATGTACAACACACGATTTTGGGGGAAATAATTGGACAACGAGGTAATGCTCATTAGCGACCCTGGTTGGAAAAAAAATCGCATGCAGTTGAACAAAGGAAATTGGGAGAGGGATCTGCCCTTGAGTGCAGCACTCTAAGTTCCTGAGAGAGAGAGAGAGAGAGAGAGAGATCTTATTGTCTATAGCATTCGAGGCATCTCTCTTGCCTAGAATTGAAGAGTGGCTGTGGGTGTAATTTGGCGACGGCATTTTTAGGACATTCATTATTAACGTGTTTGTACTTCAATTGCTGGTTGTCAATGAAATTTTAATTCAACCATTACTATGCGTATGTATTTGCGTATGTGTATATGTATATACATACATACACACGTACATATATATATATATATATACATATATATATATTAACGTATGTATGTATGTGTACATACATGTATGTATATATATTTAGATATGTATACATACATATATAAATATGTACATTATATATATGTATATATATACATATATATGCATGTCTGTATGCATTCATATTTTTTTTTCTGTGAGAGACTGTTCGTTTGTAACTGATCACATTCTGATGTCGATATCCAATCAATAAGGGACCTCTTTGCACTTGATACCCTTCCGAGGAGAATTATGCTGGAATCCTTTAGAAAAAATAATAAACGCTTAATCTGGCATTGTTGCAGTATTGCAATTCCCTAATCCTTGAACGGTAATGAAAGTAATTCCTGAAGTAATTTTCAGCTGGAGTCATTACGATTCGTCATAGTGTAATAACAACAGTAATTCGAGCATCGTTTTGTAATGAATACCGTTCCTAAAAAGTAATTTAATTACAATTATGACACTTATAATGAGGATAGATCGAGTTGAATTAATTTCTCATCATTATTCATTAGATTAACACAATGAAAGTCTGAAATCTATATTCCAAATGTCCACCGTTATACAGAAGTGATTTTTGGATGTCTAAATTTACTTTAGACAGTAATTGTTATTTTATACACTTTTTTTTGTTCCTTCATTTAGAATCTACGCAGCTATTGTTTCCGTAGGGGGGGAAGTGCCGTCTGTGCGCTCATGCGGTGCACTGTAGGCGTTACTTAAGGTTCTCTCCAGCCTGTCTTCGGCCCCTAGTTGCAACACCTTTCATTCTTTTTACTCTACCTCCGTTCATTTTCTCTTTCTTCCATCTTACTCCCCACACTCTCCTAACAGTTAATTCATAGTGCATCTGCGAGGTTTTCCTCCTGTTACACCTCTCAAACCTTCTTTCTGTCAATTTCCGTTTCAGTGCTGAATGACCTTATAGGTTCCAGCGCTAGGCCTTTGGCCTAAATCCTATATTCTGTTCTATTCTATACAGTTGTTGCAGAAGGTCTTCGACACGCAGCCTACGCCCTCCCCATTCCTCCCCCCCCCAAAAAAAAAAAAAAAAACATTTAGGAAAACGAAAGTATTTTTCGTCGCTTCTCCCTGACCATCGATTAGAATGTCTCTGGAAACAGCGTCGGTGCTTAATGAGGCTTCTCGGGTCCAAAAATTTTTTTTTTTTTTTTTTTTTTTTTTTTTAGGGATATATTGGGTCATTATTTTAACCATTTTCTTTAGGGCGGGAAGGAGGCCACTCACCCTATGCCTAATTGCTGGCCGAAAGTATATCATGTCCCATAGGCTTCCTCTTATTATTATTATTATTATTATTATTATTATTATTATTATTATTATTATTATTATTATTATTATTATTATTATTTATAAAAATTTGATAATGGCATGAGTCACTAAATTTGTAAAGAATTCCCTAGTGATGTCAGCGTGAATATGTATTAAGAATTTATATATATATATATATATATATATATATATATATATATATATATATTATATATATATATATATATATATATATATATATATACACATATGCATATGTATATATATACTGTATGTATATCTATATTTATATTTACATATATAAATATACAGTATATATGTATACATTATATACAGGGTGGGGCAAATCAAATGCCCGAGTTTTGATAGGCTATTAGGAAAAGTAAAACAATACTTACAGAATTATTTGTTGTTTTATTTTAATCAGTATACAATGCCGTGTGTGTGATCACTTTTTGAAGATGGCATCAGGAAGATGGTGGCCATCTGTAGCGATGCACTGTTGAAGGCGATGTCTGAAGTTTTCGGCTGCTCTTTGGCACATCTCAAGGGGTATTGCAGCAATTTTCTCCCGAATGTGGGGATATCTGAAGGAGAAAGTGTTCAGAAGTCGGCCACACAATTTGGAAGAATTGAAGATGCGAATTCGGGAGGAAATTGCTGCAATAGCCCTTGAGATGTGCCGAAGAGCAGCCGAAAAATTCAGACATCGCCTTCAACAGTGCATCGCTACAGATGGCCACCATCTTCCTGATGCCATCTTCAAAAAGTGATCACACAAACGGCATTGTATATTGATTCAAATAAAACAACAAATAATTCTGTAAGTATTGTTTCACTTTTCCTAATAGCCTATCAAAACTCGGGCATTTGATTTGCCCCACCCTGTATATGTATATATATATATATATATATATATATATATATATATATATATATATATATATATATATATATATATATATATATATATATATATATATATATATATATATATATATATATTGACATCATTGTGGATTCCTTCACCATCATCCTTATCTAGAGCCTTCAGCTTTTCAGCCATTCTTTATGGATGAGGTTGTGAGCCAAGGTCCTTTCCTGAAGCCAGTTTATTCCAGTTTATTCCGATTCATAGCTGGATCGGCTGCTGAGCAATAGTAGCAAGGGATCAAACCACGGGACTTGCGAATACGATCCAAGTACTCTACCACGGAGCTATGGCACCCACTTTATTATTATTATTATTATTATTGGTGAAGAAATCCACAGTGTTGTAAGTGTAAGTATATATTAGAAATATATATACAGACGAGAGCTTTTGAGAACCTGCTCGATTCCCGTTCTCAGTTTGACTAAAACGTTAAAGCATTCATGGAGGTAAAAAGTTTTTAAAAAGATAAATAACAATTTAAAACGTTTTGTTAACAGAAGAAAACCGGTCGTTATTTGAATATAGCCAATTTCGACGTTCAGGTAATACTATCGTTCTCCATAGATTATTATTATTATTATTATTATTATTATTATTATTATTATTATTATTATTATTATTATTATTATTATTATTATTATTAAGCAGTTTCACAATACCATTAGGTCGTAATCTTTAAATTTCACAATGTTGGTCCAATGGACTGTTTTTTTTTTTATAAG
>JANJGK010000011.1:8780063-8807563 GCA_039081455.1 Macrobrachium rosenbergii | reverse complement strand
ACCTTACCATTATATTTGATGAGTATTTAGATCCTTTTGTAAAATTGTCAACATGTTACATTTACCTTAAGAAGCTCAAGAAAATATTCACAAAATTCAGGATATCTCAATGTGGTCATCTAGAAATACTTACAAAATTCATGTTACGTGTAGGCTCCGCTTTTGAGAGGTAATTTTTGCAAAATTTTTGCTTTTTTTTTTTGTTGCAAAGTGTTCCTTTGGCCTAGCAGAATGCCGTGGTACATGTGGAATTCGTCTGCAGCCCCTGTAATGGCCCCCATGGACATCAACGCCCCCCCCCCCTCCAACACTCATTACTGGCTATCGGAAAATAAAGCGATTTTTTGATGCTCGGATGGTTATTTACCATGTTACTAGCTCATAATAGTAATAATAACTCTTAGTAAATCATAATACATGTGGAATTCGTCTCCCGTCTCTATAACCCCCCCCCCCAAAAAATGGTCGTCAACAGTCACGCCCCTCATAATTTTCCATTACTACGCACTGAAATTGTCCGAATATCTCTGAAAAAATTCACTCATTTGTAAGGCAACACTCTAAGACCCATCACCCCCATATCCCTCAATCCCTCCCCCAATCCCCACATTCCCCTTTATCCTCTCCCCGCTTCATCAGTTACCACGACGGTCATAAGTTTCCATTACTACGCATTGAAATTGTACGATATATCTCTGTAAAAAATTCACTCGTTTGTATGGCAACACTCTAAGACCCATCACCCCCATACCCCTCGCCCCACTTCATCAGTTACCACGACGGTCATAAGTTTCCATTACTACGCATTGAAATTGTACGAAGTATCTCTGAAAAAATTCACTCGTTTTATGGCAACACTCTAGACACGTGATTTCCTCCTCCAAAGCGGCCATCATTCGCCTCTCTCTTGCCTGACGCGCAAGACTGATGCATGAATGCTCTCTCGTCATATTGCTTTCCTGTACCATATTTTTCGCCTAGTGACCTTTATTTCCAGTGACCAATCCTGAACCCCAAGGGCAGTGCCACGCGGGGGTAGCTATAGGGGAGGTCGGAAATAAAGTGGCAAATTAGGATAGGATAGGTGTTTTAGGTGGCTGGCCTTCTTTCCATAACAGCCTATCATTATGGCACCCAGTAAGAAGAAATTGAGAATGAAAAAATTGCGAGAGGCAAAAGCACAGAAAAAACTTGAGAGAGAGAAAGAAAAAATGAACCGCAGGCCAGTACTTCCAGGGAAGGGCTTGTGTGCGAGGAAGCAACGGATGACACTTTTTCCCCTGCCATAATGAAAAGGCGAGAAGCAAAAGCTGGGAAAAAACTTCAGCAAGAGAACGAACAACAGCCGCAGCCCAGCACTTCCACGGAAGGGTTTGCAGACGAAGATTATGGAAGTGATGAAGAATCAGAGGGCATTGTTTCCCCAGCTCTAATGAAAATGCGAGAAGCAGAAGCGCAAGGTTCTCCTGCTATAGTAAAAAGAGCGTTGAGACGTTATTTTCAAAAGAAGATTGAAACAGAGCGTGATACGCCCGCATACGTTCTTATTGATAACAACACATTGACTGAAAATTATTCGCCAAAGTGTAAGAAATGTGGGGGATATAGATCTAGTTGGAATGAAAAGCAAACTAGAAAAGGTGCGGCTGTATCTCTGAATTTTACCTGCGCCACATGTAATAAAACAATAAAAGGCTGGAGTTCAACACAAATAAGTAGTAAAGGACGATACGATGTCAACGTCAAAATAGTTGATTTCGCATTACGAAATCAAGGCTACAAGACATTGCAAGATTTTGAAATAATATTCAATACAAAGATCATGTCAGAATCAACATTCTATATAATTGCCAAAGAAATTGAAAAGAAGGGAATTGAAGACACTGAGGAGTCTCTTCAAAAAGCAAGGGAAGTGGTTCACCAAGTCTTGGAAATAGATAATCCAGAGGCTGGAGAAATAAAAAACATAACAGTTACCTGTGATGGTACTTGGTCCCATCGTGGATTTGTAGCCAAGTATGGTGTAGTGCCAGTGATCCACTATGACACCGGTATTGTCCTAGTTTACGAGGTTCTGTCAAAATTTTGCGCTGTGTGCAGCAGCCACGAAAATGATGAAGACTTGGAATGGTATGCTGCACATGAAGCAGAGTGCCAGAAAAATTACGACGGTAGCTCCCCTGCAATGGAGGTGGAAGGTTGGAAACGGCTATTTCAGCGATCTGTAGAGAAATGTAAATTTAGATATACCGAAATTATATCCGATGGAGACTCAAAAGCTTTCACTGCAGTGAAGAAAGAAAATGTATATGGAGAGGAAATTCCAATAAGAAAAGTAGAATGCATCAATCATGTTAGCAAGAGATTTGGAAAAGCTGTGAGGGATTATGCACAAGATCAAAAAAAGATAGGAGTAACTGGTGCATTGACAGGTGAGGTTATCACGGGACTTGAAAAATATTACAGAGAAGCCATTGAAAACAACCTGGGTGACGTCATAGGAATGAGAAAAGAAATGTTTGCCACCCTGGATCACTGTGCCAGCACTGACAGCAAGCCAAAACACGAGAATTGCCCTGAGCGATGGTGTTTCTACAAAAAGATGCTTCGGGATGGGCGAGATGTGTCCAAGTTGAAACATAAAGATCATGTGAAGCATCCCATTCGTCAAGACATAAAAAATGGCCTCGTAAAAATATATGAAAGGTTGGCAAAACCTGAATTGCTCGAACGATGCACGGGAGTGACACAGAATGCCAATGAGTGCCTAAATAAAGTAATGTGGTCAAAGGCCTCTAAAAATATCTTTTATCAGAGCAGCAGACTCAAATACCTCGTCGCAAGTGGGATTCGACAATTCAACGAGGGCATGTTATCTGAAACGTCGTACCAACCAATGGGAAAAATTAGTTATTCCGTACTAGATAAAATCGATAAAAAGAGGAAAGCAAGATGGGAAGCAATACTAGGGAAAAAAGAAGAAAAACGCATGAAAAGAAGAAAGTTATATGCAGAAGAAGCTAAGAAGAAAAGGAAGGAGGGAAAGGCCTATGAAGCTGGAGGATTTTAGCATCTTTAGGGAAAAAAGCACGTTAAAAGAAGAAGAAGGGGTAATAGTAATAAGGTATATAATAATAATAATAATAAATGTCTTACAAACTCATTATTGTAATTATATTTTTGTAGATCATATTTGTAATAAGCATTGTCTGTTGGGCGAAGTGCCCGATGCTCATATAGTAAAAATAAAAATTAATAATAGTAATAATGATATATAATAATAATAAATGTCTTAGTAACTTATAGTAGTAATAACTATAATAATATCTTTGTAATTCATAATTGTAATAAGTATAATAAATCTAATTGTATGTTGGGCTAAGTAAAAATAAAAAAAATAGTAATAATAATGATGTATAAATAATAATAATAATAATAATAATAATAATAATAATAATAATAATAATAATAATAATAATAACAAATGTCATACTAACTCAGAATAATAATAATATCTTTGTAAATCATAATTGTAAAAAAAAAAAAACATATACAGACGTCGAAATTGTATTGAATATATATATCCAATATAATTTTTTCGTCTGAAGTCTAATTTTCATGGTCGACCTCGCATAAATGAGTCGAAGTAGTTTTCTATGATCACTCTCATAAGAAAGAATGGATTTTAGGGGGTCCTATATGATTTTAGCTGTACTATGATATAAAATTATTCTTTCTCCAGTGCCTCGAGACAAATCGCTATTTCTCGGGTTTTTTTTTTTTTTTTGGAAAATGGGTGTCATTTATTTGCGTGTTAAGCTTTTATGCCTTATATAATATGATTTCTATAGGTTTTAGGTTGTCAAGGGACACACTAACCACAGAATGTCGGAAGGATTTCTTTCTAAACCGAAGGATAAAATTTAGGCGAATTTTTCTTTCAGACTAATTCCGATTTCTCCACCGAATTTTCGATAAAATTGTTGCTCGTTTTTTTCACTTTCTGTACTTATATACTGTTTGATTTTGATGATTTTTTTGTATGCATGTTCCATGTGGATATACCAACATATTCACGGACAAATTCACTCCAAATAATCTTGATTCCTTGCAGAGCTGAATTTCACGTTTTTCTCTATAAAACCATTTATTTTCACTGTAGAATCATACAAATAACAGAGAATATGTGTTATTATAGTAGTAATAACGCCTGAAAATTTCATGAGCCTGTCTCGATTAGAACATTTTTGGCAATTTTTTTTACAATCAGCAGGGCTCAAGTGAGGAGTCTTCCCTTACGTCAATATGGTCATCTAGAAAATATTCACTAAATTCATGTTATCTCAATACGGTCATCTAGAAATATTCGGCCAGTTCATGGTATCTTAATATGGTAATCTGGAAAATATTCACAAAATTCATGTTATCTCAGTATGGCCATCTAGGAAATATTCTCAAAATTCATGTTATCTCAATATGGTCGTCTGTAAAATATTCACAAAATTCAAGTTATCTCAATTTGGTCATCTAGAAAATATTAACAAAATTCATGGTATCTCAATATGGTCACCTAGAAAGTATTCACTAAATTCTTATCTCATTACAGTCATCTAGGAGATATTCACAAAATTCATGTTATGTCAGTATGGTCATCTATCTGCATTGATTATTCATCATTCAATAAATGGGACTGCTTCCATTTCTCTTCTGATAGACCCAATGTCCATTCGATTCACCGTTACTAAGATCATTATCCCATTAGCTCTGTCCATTATGGAAGCGTAATGAGATCTACTTTGTGATGAATAAGTTCACGTGATTTGCGTACAGAGAGCGCTGCTGGGTCCCACTAGCATGATGAGGCACATTTCTTCGATCATTTGTGTGTTAATTTCTACCATGTTCATATTTCCGGGGCATATAAAAACTCCATTTGCAATTTGGCAGGATGGAGATTGAAGGAAAGTATTGATACGTAAAGAAATGCTTAATTAGGTGGAGGAAAACCCGAAAGATCGAGAACGGAGTAATCTTGTCGTTGAGACTTGACAAATCGGTAAATGTACGAAGTGGACAGCAGATTAGATGCTTTGAAGAGAGACAGTAAAAAACTTAAGCGAGAAGCGTGTGGGCAGAGCCTGACCGGAAATGTGTGAAAGTTACCCAACCTCTCCCAGGGGGAAAGTGCTGATAAAAAGAAAGGTAAACTGAATTGACTTCGGCATCAAAGGATGTTCCGGATAGAGAGAGATACAAACCACAGGACTTGGAAGATTCTCTCGCGCTATGTGAAGATCTGTCAAATCTTTTCAGCCGTCTCCCTCTCTTTATTTTTTATCTCTCTTTCGTTCCCTCTGTGTCCCATTCCTCCCATCTCTCTCTCTCTCTCTCTCTCTCTCTCTCTCTCTCTCTCTCTCTCTCTCTCTCTCTCTCTCTCTCTCTCTGTGGATCTCTTTCCCTCCCTGGAAACTGGAAGCTTGAAGTGCATTTCCATAGCCAAAATGTTTCCAGAAATAAATGACTTGGTACGCTTTTAGGTGTAATATTTGATTCAAATCACACCATAGAAGGTTTAAGAACTCTTTGTTTCTTTTACAATTTCTAATAAAATTAACGGGGTCTCCTGAAAGTGGTTAGCCTTGAGGCTCTCAGCTAATATTTTTAGATGAAGTTGCATGTTTTGTGCCCTTCACTACGTAGGCTGCGACCATCCACAGCCGTGTAATTACTAGACACCTGATACACCTTGGTCAACAAAGGGACAGTCGATTTGAATGATACGTGTTTAAATCAACCACTTCCTTCTGGGATCAAACCCGGTTCTTACACCCGACCCATTTCCCCCTTAGCAAAGTGGCTCCAGAAGATGATAGCTTTCTGGTTTTCAGTCTCTTGAGATGGGGTTGCTAGCCCCATGCCTTCCTTAGCTCTGGTTTGGACCAGACTCGGTCTTCTGATTACCACGTACTCCGTCCAGTCTGCCGTGTTCGGGAATTGAACCCAGCTCTTCTCGCTGGTGAGGCTAGCGTTCTACCCACTGATATATACAATATATATATATATATATATATATATATATATATATATATATATATATATATATATATATATATATATATATATATATATATACATACACACATAAAGAGTGTCTACTCGCGTGGATATGCGTGTGTTAAAAACCGTGAAAACATATTGAAGAAAGAAATGCCTGTACGAATACAGTAAAAGGAAGACCGGAAGAGCATTATAACTATATCGGGTAGTATTCCCAACCCCTTGACGAATGACAAAGGTTTTGTTTGTACACACGAGAACTATTTACACAAGGAGTTTCCAAACGACAGGCAATTTAGGGCGATCTAACTGCAAAGGCAGGTGACAGAGGATGAGAGATGAATGGTATTGGTGTGTATGGGGCTCCCGGGAAAAATGAGAATGGAAAGTATTCTGTGGCAATGTGGTTATAGAGGCTTCATTGCCGCTGGAAATTCATATTTTCTGTGTTTCTGCGTATACTTGGGAGGATTATCTGATCATTATCTAGTTGAAGTGAAACTTTAGGTCGGTAGAACGTTAGGTTGAGAAGAAAAGGATGAAAATGTCGTTTTTGAAGTAACTGAAAACATTCTCAATCTGTGCACCTTACATGGTGCCCTGTAGGCATTTACTGAAGGTTTTTGCAGCGTCCCTTAGGCCATTAGCTGTAGCCACTTCTTAATCTTTCTCTTTACCACCGTTCCCACACCCCTTCTTCCATCTTGCTGTCCAACCACTCCAACTGATTATGTGAAAGTGCCCCAGTTCTTGGCTTGATACCCAAACTTTCCCAAATCAAAATCAGATCATATCAACAATGTTGATTGAAACTTTCCAGTAAGAAATGTTAGTTAATATTATTATTATTATTATTATTATTATTATTATTATTATTATTATTATTATTATTATTATTATTATTATTATTATTATGAAAAAGTACTCATAGTA
Source organism: Macrobrachium rosenbergii (assembly GCA_039081455.1). NCBI lineage: Eukaryota > Metazoa > Arthropoda > Malacostraca > Decapoda > Palaemonidae > Macrobrachium > Macrobrachium rosenbergii. The sequence continues at coordinate 8,800,573 of JANJGK010000011.1, read as the reverse complement.
GCATGATTCTTAAAATGGAGAAGCAAATCCGCAGTTATGTATATGTACATATATTTAAAGATAAATCAGTACAGATAGCTTTCGGGAACTTGTTCGGTTCCCCTTTTCAGTCTCAAAAGGGGAACCGAACAAGTTCCCGAAAGCTATCTGTACAGATTTATCTCTAAATATATATACTTACACATAACTGTGGATTTGCTTCTCCATTATTATTATTATTATTATTATTATTATTATTATTATTATTATTATTATTATTATTATTATTATTATTATTCAGAAGATGAACTCTATTCATATGGAACAAGCCCACAGGGGCCAATGACTTGAAATTCAAGCTTCCAAAGAATATGGAGCTCATTAGGAAGTAAGAGAAGGTAAAGGGTAAAGGGCAAAGGGAAATTCAGAAAGAAATCTTGAACGAAATAAGGAGTCACAACGAGACACTTGCCTTACGTAAGTCCCTCTCGACCAATTTCTTTCCAGCACAACAACTTCAACGTGGTCTTGGGGGTGGGGGGGCGGCGGCCCTGGATGTTTTGACCATCTCTCAAAAGCTGATTGCGAGCCGGATTTATTGCAAATCCAATCAGAGGTAACCGCTCGGTGCCTTTCGCCACTCGGGGAAGTTATGTAAAGTTTACCTTTTATTTATTTATCTAGTTTTCTTCCTTTTTTTTTTTGCTGAGGAAGTATCGCGTTCTTGCTTTTATTAGTCTTCTTTTATATGATGTTAGATACCGGCATTCGAAAATAAGTGCGAAGAGACGAAATTTGTAGCGTACGTTAGGCTATGAATGATGTCGACGAATGTTATTTTTCTCATTATTCGTGAATTCGTCAGTTTTCTTTGCTGTATTTTTCCCTTTATACCAAGAAGGAGGAGACTTATGATTTCGAGACATGCCTCGGATCGATGAGACATTTGTAGTACCTGCAGATATACTAATGCATGTGACAGATTAGATTTTAGATATATAAATGATGTTGAACCTGGAGCATGAAAAATAATACAAGCTCAACAGACTGAATAAAGATAATCACTATTACTGCTCATCTGGTTCATAATTATTACATAAACAAGCAAAAAATGCGCCGGAGTTTCTTCGGCGCAATTGAGTTTTCAGTACAGCCGCTACAGCGTATAATCAAGGCCACCGAAATAGATTTATCTTTCGGTGGTCTCGGTATAATGCTGTATGAGCTGCGGCCCATGAAACTTTAATCATGGCCCCGTGGTAGCCTATCTTATATCGTTGCCAGAAGCACGATTATGGCTAACTTTAACCTTAAATGAAAAAAAAAAAAAAACTACAGATAAGCTAGAGGGCTGCAGTTTGGTATTGTTGATGATTGGAGGGTGGATGATCAACATCCAATTTGCAGCCCTGTTGCCTCTGTTGTTTTTAATATATGAAGGCGGACAGAAAAAGTGCGGACGGAAAAAAGTGCGGACAGCATAAAGTGCGGACGGACAGACAAAGCGCCCAGAATAGTTTTCTTTTACAGGAAACTAAAAAGAAATAAAGGTAAATTAATTTTCCAGTATCACGTTCTAGTTGAAGTAAAAGTATACAGCATAACCGGATATTGAGAGCACCCTTCAAAGTTCTTAGAAATTAAAAGGGGAGATTAAAGTAAGTTTTACTGGACGGAAGCAAATCCAGATTTGAGGGCAGGGGAAGGTCACCGACAGAGTCGATAACTGGAGATGATGTGTGTGCGTATGTGTATGTGACGTCTTAAGCAAAGGTGCTTGGCAGGGTTTATGATCAGTGAAGAGGCTAGAAATGACTAAATATCCATAAATATCTTTGCCAGCAAGTCTTAAGCCAATTTCTTTCAATATTATCGAAATTCAATAACATTTTGTTGATCAGCCAGAGTCTTCCGAACACAGCTTTTATTATCTTTTATCTGCTTTTGTTTGAAGATTAGAAACTGGAAAGATTAGTAAAATTGATAAATTGAAGGCCCTCTTCGAGTAAAAAGCTAGCAAACGAAGGCTCGTGTCCGGCCATTTTTATCTTTTAATATTTTCACTTGTCTATTTTTTCCCTGACCAATCCCAAACCTTTCTTTATCTGTCTGTGGTAAGACATGATACCAAATGTTGTTTTTCCACCTTTGGCAGGTTTGTTCCCTCGCCCTGATCATGCCATTCTATCGCCAATCTCCTTCAGCCCCTTCCTTCGCCGTCCTTCGTCGCTTCCTTCATTTCCTCCTTCGTTTTAGCGTCTTCGGTGCTTTTGACTCCTCCTGAGGGTGGTGGAGAGACTTCCTGGTACATTGTTTTGGAGAGGGGGGGAAACCCCCTCACGTCTTTTGGAAGGCAACAGGAAACTGGATGGTGATGAAAGTGATGAATGCATTACATTGCTACAGTCAACAATTCTCCTTGTATTTTAATAGTTTATTTATATTTTTATTTATTTATTATTTTCTCTTTTTTTCCTTTTATATTAACTGATCTCTTTTTTCTGCATTTCCTATGATCTCCTGTAACTTCTTTCAAATGAACACCATATTCTTTGGAAGCTTGAATTTCCAGTCAGTGGACCTTGTGGGCTTGTTCCATACGAATAGGGTTCATTTTCTGAATAATAATAATAATAATAATAATAATAAACTGTTTCCAGGTTGGCCAAACCTGACAAATCAATTGTTTTTCGCTGGGCCTTATCGTTTCTCGTATTGTACTTCTTCTGTTGATTTAGATACTGGTCCAACATGGCAGACAGAGGAAAAGTTGGATCATTCATTCCCACTCAGGAAAATATTTGAGCATAGAGACACATGAATTAATTGGCTATAAAAGGAATTTTCATAACGAGTGCAGCAAGCATTTATCGGGCTCTGATAGTAGAAGTGTTAATTCTGCCATTAACTTAAAATTTACTTTAATAGCCCTTAATAGAGGACAAACCTCCACTACACCACAAAACCCTTGGTTACCATCAGACTTTGACCTTGACCCAGTGATCAGTGGGTCACCTCGCATGCCCTAAAACCATTTTGTAATTAAATACAGGTCCATCTGTTCCCATTGCTTCTTCTTTTTTATTTGCAGTTGACGTAAATATCAGGACCATGACTGTGACCTTAATTTGCCTCTTAAAGGTCAAACTTGGTAACTTTCTTTCGCTCTTAAAGGTCACAATTGGTAAAGCAAATTAGTCATGGGATGACCTTCATAGTTTATCACTATGGAAAGGGCACTTAATGACTTTAAATTTCTTTCTCATATGCTTGGCAAGATGGTTTCCATACCAACTAATTGTCTACTCTTAGGTGATTTCTTTTTTGCTGTTGTTGAGCATCTATAAAAAATTATCTAGTGAATACAGATGCAAAGTTTCATAAGCGTCGTGGTAATATGTGTAAACACAAGTGGACACTGAGTACATAACGCTCATTAATGGAGATAAGTTTGTGAATATTTTATACTTTCTTAACCATAGTATTTCCTTTCTTCATTGGTCAGCCAAGCTAGAAAAGTTCCAAATCTCGATCCAGGTTACCCCCATATCATTCATTTTCACAAACACTAGCAGTTGTTTTGACATTTTATTCTAGAACAGAGTATGTACTACATGGGGTACAGAAGGTGGATTTTCCTCAGTCATGCAGTAAGAAAACTGAAGTGGGTAATCAAAATCACGGTGTCAGTCGACTAACAAACAATTTAGTGAACTGTGTGACTAGAATTACGCTTCTCTTTCTCTTTTACTTCCTCTACCAGAGGGAGTTGTAAGGAATGCCTTCAGTGCAACCATTTTGTTGTTCTTAATTAATGCAAATAATTTCCTCTTTCTTCATCTTTCTCTCTCCTCCCCTCCCCGCCACCCCCATGATCAAGGGGACGCTCCACGAAGTCTAATGTCCTTCATTGTTCCCTCGGGAACCCTGACCCTGGATCCTTCATCACATCGCCGCAAATCCTTCCCCTTTCGTCTTCTTCCCTTTCTGCCTCAAGACGTGACGCATGAAATTGTTATTCACCTCTACCGAGCTTCTTCCTTCACCCTGATCATGCCATTCTATCGCCAATCTCCTCCAGCCCCTTCCTTAGCCGTCCTTCGTCGCTTCCTTCATTTCCTCCGTCATTCCAGCGTCGTCGTCGTCGTCGTCGTCTGTGCTTTTGATTCGAGCGCTGCCAGTTCATTCTATTTGTCCTCTCGATGCTGATTTCGACGACGAGACGAGACTTCCTGGTCCATTTGCTTTGGAGGGGAAGATCACGGCGCTTGGAAGGGGCGCAGGAAGCTGCGAAGGTGATGAGGGCGATTGTTTGTCTCCCTCGGTTTGTTGGAGATAGTGTGAGGGGAATTTATATTTCTCTTCTACCCTTTCTGTATTAAATGTTCTCTTCCTCGTGAACGTATCTATGATTATTAGGTGCCACGACGTATCCCATATTCCCTTTGTTTATATGAATGATAACCTACTCTTTGTGAAAAGTGGAATGTCGTTCCCGTAAGTTTACATAGAAATCCAATCAAGGGTGCGTCCACGCTGCAGTAGAAAGTCATAAACATTGTCAGCAACTTATCGCATACATATCACAAACAGGTTGAAAACAGTCAGCAGCGACCCTGAATAGAAAACGAAGCTTTGTCCAATGCTGAAATACCATATGAAGCGCTGTTCATCATATTCAATCTGGTTGTGATATCTGTGCAATGACAAGTCCATGACATGTCTTACTGCAGCCATTAGTGTATCAAATAAGAAATAGACTGAATGTTAGGGTAGGTGAAAGGATGGGTCTCAGCAATCCTGAGTTATTTGAGAAAGTTCAGACGAAAGAAAAGACAGTGATAGGCTGGAGTAAAGGATTTATGTAATTCCGAAGCGTCAGGGAGAAAGACGAGAGGAAGAAGACTTAGAAAGCACTGGATAAATAAGAGTGAAATTGATACTGGAAAGGAAAGATCTAAATGTTTAAGAAGCGCGGGAATGGTTGCAAGAAGCTGTGAGTGGCCCAGAGTGTGTATGGGGTTTGACGTGCTACTGATGAGGCTTCTGTTAAGGTGTATGAACGAGCTGATGTTGTGAAAGCTTTGCCTCATAATGCGATCATCCATGATTCAGCAGTTTAAAACATGAATGGAGCTGTTTTTTCTTTGGACACGCGGTGTTAAGGAAAAAAGTTTGATGCTGATATATATATATATATATATATATATATATATATATATATATATATATATATATATATATATATATATATATATATATATATATATATATAATATATAATATATATATATATACATACATAAATACATATATATCTATATATATGTATGTATATATATGTGTATATATATACAGTATATATATATTTATGTATGTATATATTCATACTCACAGGTATATACATATAGTCCGCGTATGTATGTATACATGTAGGCGTGCAGTTCGATAGCCTTTGAAGAACGACTCTGAAACGAGATGGAAAACCTCATATAGAATTCGCGTGTCACATCCACGAAGTCGCGATGAAGTAACAACTGAATTCGGAAGGCGGTGGGTGGTGGCCTGAGCTGTCTACTATGACGAGATCAAAGGATCTTCCCCAAAAGGCAGAAGACGCCGCTAAATATGAACCTCTCCCGAAGACAAGAGACTAATGTTAGTTAGTCATGTTCCTCATCTCGACTTGCTTTCATCAAGGTAACTAAGGTTGAGGGAGGGGGGCGGTTTAATATTCTAATGACTTGCGTTGTTGAGAGTCACATTACTCAGGGTTTCTTTGCTTCGCCTTTTTTTTAGTTTTCTGTAAAAGGAAACTATTGTGCCGACTTTGTCTGTCCGTCCGCACTTTTTCTGTCCGCCTTCAGATCTTAAAAACTACTGAGGCTAGAGGGCTGCAAATTGGTATGTTGATCATCCACCTTCCAATCATAAAACACACCAAATTGCAGCCCTCTAGCCTCAGTAGTTTTTATTTTATCTAAGGCTAAAGTTAGACATCATCGTGTTTGTGGCAACGATATAGGACAAGCTACCTCCGGGCCTTGGTCAAGTTTCATGGGCCGGGGCTCATACAGCATTATGCCGAGACCACCAAAAGATATGGCTATTTTCGGTGTCCTTGATTATAAGCTGTACAGAAAGCTCTATTGCGCCGAAGAAACGTCGGCGCATTTTTAACTTTTTTTTTTTATAATGTTTGTATTGAAATGTTAATCATTAGTACAAAATACTGTTTGAATTACATGAATCTGAAATTATTTAGTAAACATCATTTTCATTCTCTTTCCCCAGTTTATCAGTAATGGTGCATCTCTCTCTCTCTCTCTCTCTCTCTCTCTCTCTCTCTCTCTCTCTCTCTCTCTCTCTCTCTCTCTCTCTCTCTCTCTCTCTCCTTGTTGTACGTAACTCTTCCAGTTTTTTCCCAACACCTCATACGGTCTCCCTCTTTCTCTCCTTGTACATCTCTCTGTCTGTCTGTCTCTCTCTCTCTCTCTCTCTCTCTCTCTCTCTCTCTCTCTCTTGGTATCCTTCTACGACACTGGAATATTCTTCGTATTGAACTGTTGATTATTCTTGCAAAATATGGTGTTTGAATTTAATGAGTACAATTTTCAATGAGTATAATTTAGTGAGTATAATTTTTAATTTATCAAGTGATCAGTAATGAGGCATTATCTCTCTCTCTCTCTCTCTCTCTCTCTCGCTTCCACTCTTTACGATACTGGAATATTACTCGTATATTGAACTGTTAATCATTTTTACAAATGCTGTTTGAATAAAATGAAATTCTTATTATGTAGTGAAGATCATCTTCAATTTCTCCACTGATCAGTAATGTGGCATTATCTCTCACTGGAATATTCTCTGTATTGAACTGTTATGTAGTAAAGATCATCAATTTTTCCAGTAATCAGTAATGTTGCATCATCTCTCTCTCTCTCTCTCTCTCTCTCTCTCTCTCTCTCTCTCTCTCTCTCTCTCTCTCTCTCTCTCTACGACACTGGAATATTCTCTGTATTGAACTGTTATGTAGTAAAGATCATCAGTTTTTCCAGTAATCAGTAATGTTGCATCATCTCTCTCTCTCTCTCTCTCTCTCTCTCTCTCTCTCTCTCTCTCTCGTTTACTCAGCTGTAAGCGACCCTCCTGGACCCGGGTCGCAAGCAAGCATTAGCTCCTCGTCCAGACATTCCCTAAGTCGTGTGTTGTAGATAGATAGATAGATAAATAGATAGATAGATAAAGAGTTACATAGATAGATAGACAGATAGACAGATAGATAGAAGTTTACTGACCACATAACCGTACAGTACATCTTGAAAGGTCAGAGAAGGAAAGGGTGGTGTCCTTTCCGTTATGCGAATTCCTGAGACCACATTAAGATATTTAATATTTTTGTAGTGAGTTTCTATGAAGAGTTTGTGGATCCAGCCTCAGTCAACTAGGGATTATATGTGAACCTTAACCTTCAACAGCAGCAAAAAAAGAGGAAAAAAAGTAAAAAAAAATGCGCCGAAGTTTCTTCGGCGCAATCGAGTTTTCAGTACAGCTTCTAATGCTGTATGAAACTCTCAGCCGCGGCCCATTAGACTTTCAGCCACGGCCCGGTCGTGGCCTGTGTTGTTGGCGCCTATAGCTGTGTCAGACTCACGACCTTGGCTAATTTTAACCTTAAATAAAATAAAAACTATTGAGGCTAGAGGGCTGCAGTTTGGTATGTTTGATGACTGGAGGGTGGATGATCAGCATACCAATTTGCAGCCCTCTAGCCTCAGTAGTTTTCAGATCTGAGGGCGCACAGAAAAAGTGCTGACGGACAGACAAAGCCATCTCGATAGTTTTCTTTTACAATAAGAAAAAAACACACACACGGAAATGTAGGATTTCAGTTCGCTCTAGGATTTAAGTTCGATTTAGGATTTAAGTTCGATCTAGGATCTAAGTTCGATCCACTAATACTTTCCTGCTAGTGCTCCAAGAAAGGATAAGAATTCAATCGGAGCTCAATAAAAAAAAGTATCTGAATCGTAATTTTTTTGCCCCACTGGCGATAACTTCCATAGGGGATTTCGTTAAAGTTTTTCTCAAATTTAAGAGATAAAAAAAAATTTTTCATAGGCAGACTTTCTTGGCAGGCGTATGGAAATCTGTTCCCATGATGCCTTTATTTTCGGTGATTGTAATTGGTTATTATTTCTCTAATTACCTGAAAAAAATATTTTAGGAGAGGTTTTTGAGACGTACGTTACAATCAAACATTTCATCCTGTTTTCTTTTAAAGACATGTTTTAGCTGAAGCCACAGGGTAAGTTCAAATTGAAACGACAGAGTGCCAAGTATTTCGTGTATTTTAACACACCTTCGGGCACAAAGACACTTATGTATATCTCTGAAATCAGCTAAGCAGCTTTACCTAAGAGCCTTATGTACAAGCGTTTCAAGTTTTTTTTATTTTCCTGAAAGAATTTCCAAGAATCTTTCGAGCATACGGCTCTTTGAAAGTTTTCTAAAGAGATGTTTCTGTGATGGTTCCGAGGTAACTTTTCTAGGAGGCTTATATAAGTGTCTGTGTCTACAATATTTCTAGTGAGGCTTTTCTGCTAGATTCATACGCTAGTGTTTCGCAGATTCCACTGAAAACGCTTTCCCAAGAATAAAATGGAATGGAATATAAAATTCAGGCCCAAGACAAAGCACTGGGACCTATGAGTTCATTCTTCGCTGAAAGGGAAATTAAGAGTAATGAGATTTGGAAGGTGAACATTCCCAGGAATTGAATGGAATATAAAATTTAGGCCGAAGCAAAGCACTGGGGCCTATGAGGTCTTTCTTCGCTGAAAGGGAAAATAAGAGTAATGAGGTTTGGAAGGTGAACTTTCCCAGGAATTGAATGGAATATAAAATTTAGGCCGAAGGCAAAGCACTGGGGCCTATGAGGTCATTCTTCGCTGAAAGGGAAATTAAGAGTAATGAGGTTTGGAAGGTGAAACAGGAGGAAGGCCTCGCAACAGTTGCACTATGAAAAATTGTTTAGACAGTGTGGAAAATAAGAGGGAAGAAAGAGAATATGAATGGGGGTACAGTAAAAAAAAATGGAAGGGGTTGCAGTTAGGGGTCGAGGGGACGCTGCAAAGAAGCTTTCCGAAGAGGCTTACAGACAGAGGATTTGTCATCATTATACGGCATCTTGTTTTAGATACTTATAGACGAGTGTTTTTTAAGATCATTACAATAATTACATGTACTGTAGACTCTTCAGAAAGACTTTGAAGACCAGTCATTTGGAGACGTCCTGAATTTCCTAAGAGTCTTATAGACGGTTATCAACATCATCACAAGCAGATTTTCCTTAGAACTTACAAATAAGTTTCTTCAGGTTCATTTCATGTTGACACTTATAGACAAATGTTTTAATGAATCTTCATATTCAAACCTTTCAAAGAGACTTAGGTACCCAACTTTTCCTTTTCAAAATCGAGTCATGCTGATTTTTTTTTATGCCTACATACAGAATTTTCTGAGAGACTCGTGGATAATTTCCATCACTACATGTCCTGATCATCAGACTTAGAGTTTCCTGAGATACTTATGTTTAAGGTTACTGCAAGGAATCTTATCTGAAAGGTCTATAAGCCGATTTTGTCAGTCCGTTTGCACTTTATTCTGTCCGCACTTTTTCTGTCCGCCCTCAGATCTTAAAAACTACTGAGGCTAGAGGGCTGCAGGTTGGTATGTTAATCACCCACCCTCCAATCATCAAACATACCAAATTGCAGCTCTCTAGCCTCAGTAGTTTTTATTTTATTTAAGGTTAAAATTAGCCATAATCGTGCTCCTGGCAACGATATAGGATAGGCCACCACCGGGCCGTGTTAAAGTTTCATGGGCCGCGGCTCACACAGCAGGATACCGATCCCACCGAAAGACAGATCTATTTTCGGTGGCCCTGATTATGAGCTGTAGCGGCTGTACAGAAAACTTGATTGCGCCAAAGAAACTTCGGCGCATTTTTTACTTGTTTTAATTATCGTCACATACAGACTTTCTGAGAGGCTTACAGATCACTTTTTTAGGATCATCACTATCAGATTTTTTTGTTTGTGCTAAGAGGCATGTATTTAAGGCAATAAATATTTATTTCGATGATATAAGCTGCTTCATCGTGGAATCAATTTCCTTATAATCTGGTGTCCTGAGGCCTTTCCAGATGAAGTTAGTGAACCTTTTTCATTACGTTGGTACTGGCTTCATTCGTTGACTTTTATACCGCACTGGTTAAGCGGATCACATTGAACTATATATAACCCAACATTATAAATGTTTAAAAGCTGATTGGTGTCCTTTAATCTTTCTCAGACAAAAATCCTTCTTCGATGTGTCTAGCATTAACTTACCACGTTTTATTACCCTCACCAACTTTTCACATTGTGTGTGTGTGTGTGTGTTGCAAAGATATCTTAAAAACCTTTGAGAAGAATTCAGTGAAATCTGTCTGATATATTCACCAGGTGGCCGTCTCGAGACGGTTAACTTAAGGAAGAAATTGGTTCAGACGTTGATCATTTGTCGAGATGGAAACCATCTCAGCCTTGAGTTTGGGTCCTACAAAAGTTGTTCACATCCAGAAGGTCACTTGATGAATGTATGAGCGAATTTCCATCAGATTCTGTGCACCCTTTCTTGAGATATCCTGCTCATATATACACTCACTCGAGGATATCTGTTTCACCCGTTTCAGAGCTTCATTGAATAGCCTTGGAACAGTTATACTCTTTCCTTAGTGCACTGGTTTATTGCTCCGGCCAGTGGAATTTAAAAAAAAAAAAAGTTATGCTTTCACTCGTTTGTTAGTTTGTATGCGTGTTATCAAGGGATTTTCAAGTACAAAAGGAATGAGTTTTGGTGAATCTTATGAAATAACATTTATTTGGTGACCTTTCCAGATGACTAACTTTCTTGGAAGCCATATTACTCTTTATCAGTTCAGATACTGACTGCCATTTAGAAAGGGAAACGCAGGATGATTATTATTATTATTATTATATTATTATTATTATTATTATTATGGAAACAACAACGATCTGTTTGTAGTGATTCCCGTGAATCAGCAAACTACTCTCGCATAGTGCGACTTAGCGTAGGTACGATCTCTGTTGGGCGATTTTGTCTAATAAGGACAAACTTTTTATTGTCTATAGTAAAGTCCGGATACAAGTAATTCTCTCTCTCTCTCTCTCTCTCTCTCTCTCTCTCTCTCTCTCTCTCTCTCTCTCTCTCTCTCTCTCTCTCTCTCGCTGGTAATAACGAGCCAAGTATTCAGTCATTTTCTCGTGACCTTACTATGTTCATGTATAATTTCATGTATAATTTACATTCCATAATCATGATCATCCTTTGTCAGCCTTCGTATTAAATATTTCCAGGATCATCAGCCGTTTTTCTCAGGCCCTGAAGGCTCCATTAACCAATAATTTTCTTCTTGGGCGTTCTCACTTCTTGCCCTTTCTTTCCTCATTCCTCTCCTTCATAAAGGCTCCTCGGTCCTCTCAGTCTGATGACAGCCACAGTGCCGTCAGTGCACCTCATGTGGTGCACTGTAGGCATTTCTTCAGGTTCTTTGCAGCGTGCCTTCGGCCCCTAGCTGCAATCCCTCTCGTTCCTTTTACTGCACATCCTTTCATATTCTCTTCCTTCCATCTTACTCTCCACCCTCTCCTAACTATCGATTATAGTGCAACTGCTTTGAGGTTTTCCTCCTGTTACACCTTTCAAACCTTTTACTTTGAGGTTTTCCACCTGTTACACCTTTCTAACCTTTTACTGTCAGTTTCCGTTTCAGCTCTCATATGTCCCAGAGCTTGGTCTTTGGCCTAAGTTCTATATTCAGTTCAATTCAACAGTCTGTACCGCATTGGGTCATCCCAGCCCCTAGTTGTCTTGTTAACAGTCCGTCTCTTTGATCTTTGTCAGTTATTGTCAGTGTTCTTCATTATCATCATTTGCCGCCGATTCCATTCGCCTTCATCACAAATTGCCAGTGCTGCTATCCACGAAGTTTATCATTAGTTTCCTCTTTCTTATATTTCTAATCTCTCTTCATCTTCAGCATATTTTTCAGGATTTTCAATTTTTCTTTTTTTTTCCGTCCATTGGCTGTCGTAATGACTACCATCTTGTGCGTAAATGAATATGTAGTGTCGTCTCTCATCATCAGTATTATTCTCGTTTTGTTTTTATTAATTTTCAGTCTCCCTGATTCGAAAACAGTTACTAAAGAGGTCACTGTGCTGTTGCAATCCCTTGATATGACGCAATGTGCATTATCTGTCCCAGTTCAGTTCAGTTTCGATTGCATTTAGATGCAATACACATTTGCTGAGCTTGAAAAGGAAAGGCAAGCCGTTGAATTATTATCAGAATACAAATTTCTTAGTGTCTGATGCAATGTAAATCCTCTTAAAATTTCGAAACACTGTGCATACATTGGGCCGCATTAACGCTCCAACCCCATTAAGATTTCGGTGCAGTAAGTGATTGAGCACTTAGCTAACGAGTAAAAAATGCGCCGAATTTTCTTCGGCGCAATCGAGGTTTCTATAAAGCGTATAATCAAGGCCACTGAAGATGGATCTATCTTTCGGTGGTCTCGGTACAATGCTGTATGAGCCGCGGTCCGTGAAACTTTAACCACTGGCCGGTGGTGGCCCGTCCTGTATCGTTGCCAGACGCACGATTATGGCTAACTTTAACCTTAAATAAAATAAAAACTACTGAGGCTAGAGGGCTGCAATTTGGTATGTGTGATGATTAGAGGATGGATGATCAACATACCAATTTGCAGCCCTCTAGCCTCAGTAGTTTTTGAGATCTGAGGGCGGACAGAAAAGTACGGACTGACAGACAAAGCCAGCACAATAGTTTTCTTTTACAGAAAGCTAAAAAGTGACCTTTTGATACCCTGCTAAGTCAGTGACTTCTCAACGCTGTGCCAAGTCTCTGAGGTTTAGATGCAGTACAAAGACACTGAACAGTTCACACAATGGACACTTGCTGAGCTTTCGACACAATGCAAAGTCATTTAAATTTCGGTGCGATGCAGACGTTCATGGGCTAATTCAGTGGAAATACAAATATTTGTCTGAAGAAAGCTACTGCAAGAATAAATGAATAAAAATTGGAAAGTGAAATTTCCCGTTTTTCTTTCAGAAAAATAAGTGCCAAAAATGCGCAGTTATTAGGCGTTCATGACTAAATGCCAAGGAACTCATTTTAGCAAAATCTTAAAAGGGATTTGCTTCGAATTTGTAGGCACGTCTGATTTCACTAAGGTCACTCCTGCTTCTGCCTTGCCCGAAACCCTTACCCAGTCTGAGGCGTGGGAAGGTATACGTCACTGGGCAGAAAAGGTAGCTTTATCTTTCTGTATTTCTCTTTACCTTCTCTTACATCCTGATGAGCACCATGTTCTGTGGAAGCTTGAATTTCAAGTCAGTGGCCCCTGTGGGCTTCTTCCATATGAGCAGGGTTCACCTTCTGAAAAATAATAGTAATAATTATCAGTCCGCAGTGCACAGACCTTGTTATTCAATATCTTTCGTACAACATAAAAAGATATACGCATCTAGGTCCTGATTAGAAGGGAGTGTGGGGGAATATTTGGGTTGATTTTTCGAGACTACGGGTAGTTATTTGGTGAGCAGTATTTGCAAGCTGATCCGTCGAGAGTGCACCCTTTGTATGTACTTAGATGCCAGTGTGTTACTGCAGGTTTACATTAGCAAGAGATTTCTACATGGAACAAAGCTAAGAAAAACAATCACATGAAAGAAAGTACTGGTCATAAGAGTATGTTTCAAACGTAATTTTTTCCCATCTCTGCCCCAGAACGGAAACAAACGTACAGAACAAAACAAGTTGAGATATTCATTAGAGGTGCTGGATTGTAGAGGAAACTTACAAAGTTATGATATATTCCAGATGTACATAAGGGGATGTGTAAGATTTTAAGGCTGAAGGATAATTAGAGATCGAGAAACTGTTTTAAGGTGTCAGCAGGCAGGCCATGGTCCAAGATAATGAAGGACTGGCTTGCTGTGCGCCAAACAATTTATTTTGACTAATTGGCAGTAAGCCTTCTCGTAAGTGTCTTTGAGTAAGGTTGTTTTGTGCCATAATCATGTTATTGTAGTCCTCCTGTTCAGCATCGTATAACAAGTAGAATGTTATCCCAGTCTTCCAGGAATGGAAATTATGTAGGTCTTAGCGAGACTGACGACTCATTTCACGTGAGATCGGCCGCCTGCTCTGGTGATTAGTGAACGGCCACCTGAGGTTATTGTCCATTCCTGTAATTGTCATTAGCACCAGTATTCGAGGAAACGCTGCTGCAAACTCCACTTTCAGAATATGTGAGATTGTCTCATTACCTCGTGATGTGGGTGTTTGTCGCTACGTGTGAACAAAGGCGATAATCAGTCTGTGTAAACATCTCCCATTGTTCTGGGTCCTTCTGTCTGTTAGGTCATTCCTGGGGAAAACGGAAGAGAGGACCTCCACCCTAGTATGGTTACAGTTGCAGTAAATGAACAATAATATAGATGTCAAGATTTAAGTTGTTTATTTTTTGTCGGGACAGACACCTTCAAACGTTTGTCTCTCCTGGGCCTTAAGGGTTAAGGAATATGTTTTAGGCCAGAGGCAAGAGAGGAAAGTTTCGAAATCAGAGAACACAAACACAGTGATAGGAGGAAAGAAGTAGTCATTGGTTACAGGACACACAATCTTGCTGTCCAACCTCTTTAACTATTATTTCTTAGTGCAGCTGTGGCGTTGTCTCCCAGTTCCACTTTTAGCTCTTTATACTTTATGGCTTTTATTGTCTGGATCTTGCAGTCCAATAACTCCAGTTCCCTCTTTTCACTTTCTTAGGCGCTGTATGATCGAAAGTGCCCCAGTGCTTGGCTTAACAGCCTAAATTTCTTAAAACCAAATCAAATGTAAGAGAAACAATGCAAGTTGACAAAGGAATTTTGTAGTTATTACTCTTGAAATGTTCTTTACCACAGAACACAAGAAGCATAATGAAATCCAGTCTCTCGCCATCGGCTCTCAGCAAATAGTTGTCTCGGGTATCAGTAGGCTAACATTTCTTTTGGTAATGCCAAGTTAATAAAACGCAATAAATCAACTGAGTTCTTAGAGGTAACCCCGGCGGCAAGTATTGTCCTTTGGGTTTTTCTTTATTCGATCAGTTGCTAATCTGCTGGAAATGTAATGGATTTTACATGTCTTGTAAATATATCCTCTCGCGCTTGTTAATTTTGATATTTTCAGTTGTATTTCATTACCATTACAAGTTTCTTCTCTTTTAATATACCAAAGAATGTTTTCCTTTTGAAATAGATAAAGATTTTAGCATACAATTATCTAATTTAATTACGAGAATACGTAAGATTCCTAAACATCCGTAGACCTCCAGTTTACAGTCTCGTGTTTATTTATGTATATAAATGAACCGATGATCATAGTTGTTGCGATGCAAGTTGAAATAAATCAGTAAATTAGATAAATGGGAAAATTGTTCTTGGAATTCTGGAGCTGATAAAAAAAAAGTTAATCTTTCCTGAAGCTTATGAAAGATGGCAGGTTTAAGACTGTACACTGATATTTGAGATAGGAATCACATAGGACGATTTAGTTGAAATAACTGATTCATTCTTAATAATGGAAAGTAGATTACTGTGATTTGGTGTCAGCAGAGGCTCATGCTCCATGAAAATCCCACATAACTGAGCGTAGATTTGCGGGAAACAAAAGCGCCAGTTGTCTTAACTTACAATGAAAGAAACAGAAATTCAAGTTAAAGGATGGAACTGCGTCAGGTAGAACTTTGTTTTTTGTGATTACTTAATGCATCTTATTTTCCGAGCTAGAAAGTGAAGTAAAAGGACGTTATACGAGAGCGTTATTTGGAAACGTGACGAATAAAACCAATAGAAAGATTGTAATCTTTAGATTAAAGCTAAAATTTACATGGTGACAGACAGCTAATAGCAAGTAAGCGCTAACAGTACAGTTTCACACTAAAGCCAAGGCTGCCATCAAGGAATCGGACGCACTGCTGAACTGTAGTTGGCCAGGGCACGATAATGAGGCCCTCAGAATGGTTAGCCTCGCCTACGGAAAATTAAAGTAAGCTAGATTTCCTTAATTTGAAATAGGCCTCTTAACAGACCCTTCTTTGTTCTCGTAACCTTGGTCTCGTTTCTCTTTCATTTCGTTCAGTGACGGTGCTAGACTTGCAGTCTTTCACCAGACTCTGCAACTTTTATGTCTAAAATCAGTGACGATTTTAGCATCTACATGGACCAAGCACTTCACTTTCCTTTCACAAAACTTTCTGTTTTATATGAAACTTTCACCTTCGTATATTTTTCTATTTTTACTTTTTTTCGTCAGTCCAGCTATACAAGTAATAACCATAAAGAAATGGGTTTTTTGCTGTCTGCTATCTGAACTTAATTGCCGTGGTGGCGCAGTGGTAGGGTTCTCGCCTACCAGTCGAGATGACCGGAGTTCAAATCCCGCCATTCACTGGTGGCTTGGGGATGGCGCCATTGCATAAACCCGGTGGCCCGCCAACCTAGCAGTCTAAAAACCCGAGAGGGGAATGGGAGAATAGGTACCAGCCCTTGGGCTGGGACGTTGAACAGTGGACCTAGCGACACACTGGCCACGTGTCTTAGGCATCGGGACCTGTCCCCCACTGGCTGTCGGCCAAAGAAACTGGAGATCAACGCTGACCCTATGAGCCTCGCAGAGGCCCTGAAAGACTTTAACTTTTTTTAACTTTAACTATCTTGACTCATATATGTATTAAAAACTGTTCTAAAATCGCACGTTTTGATGCCATTTTCCCTTAGCGGATTAAAGCAGAAAGTGGAAACAGGAATAAAAGTGTAAATGTCTCTGACAGAAGTCCAAACCAGTGAAAGGGGTCCGTAACTATGCATCGTATTTCATTAACAGTACTGTACTTTGGGAGAGAGGGAGAGAGAGAGAGAGAGGGGGGGGGTGGTGTAGCGGGGTAGTGCCGTCAGTGCACCCCATGCGGTGCACTGTAGGCATTACTGAAGGTTCTTTACAGCGTGCCTTCGGCCCCCAGCTGCAACCCCTTTCGTTCCTTTTACTGTACCTCCTTTCATATCCTCTTTCTTCCATCTTACTCTCCATCCTCTCCTAACAATTGATTCACAGTGCAACTGCTGTGAGGTTTTCCTCCTGTTGCACCTTTAAAACTTTTTCACTGGCAGTTTCCCTTTCAGAGCTGAATTACCTCATAGGTCCTAGTGCTTGGTCCTTGGCCTAAATTCTATATTCAATTCAGTCAGTAGAGAGAGAGAGAGAGAGAGAGAGAGAGAGAGAGAGAGAGAGAGAGAGAGAGAGAGAGAGAGAGAGAGAGAGTATAATTCCGTACGATGCTCCGATTGATATTTCAAATTGATTTGCAAACTTATTTCTAGGTTTTACAATTCCAGATTTTCCAGTTGTATTATCTGTTACTGCCATGAATATTGCATTATATAATATATATATATATATATATATATATATATATATATATATATATATATATATATGTTTATATAGCATAACCAATAATATTTATCAGGACTTTGCTCAGCTAATATGTACATCATTCTTTCCTGTTGTTTTTTGCTTACTCAGTATACTTCACACAGTATCATCTCCGCAATTTCCTTCTTTTATTCCATTTTCAAGGCACAGCCAATAATACCCTCCTTGAAAAAGAAAATTACTCCTGTAATCCCTTCATGTAATCCACCTTCTATTTCCCTAGATACTTCTTCCAAACTTTTGCGAAAATCCTGAATCCTTTCATGCTCTTCCTAACATGCGACAAATCTTTTTCTCATATGGCCTTATCCGTATCCTTCACTCCCAAGTGCCAGCACGAGTCAGCCACTTCCATCTCCCAAAGATCCATCTCCCAGAGTTCCATTTGTTCTCATAACTTAGTCTTGTATCTATTTCATTTCGTTGAGTGACCCTGCTGGACTTGCAAACTCTTTCACCAGACTCTGCAACTTTTCTGTCTAAATTCAGTGAAGACTCCAGCATCTACATAGATAGGCACTTCAACTTCCTTTCACAAAACCTTCTGGACTTCTATGTATTCTATGTATTTTCACCTATGTGTATTTTTCTCTTTTACTTTTTTTTTTTTAGTCAGCTATACAAATAATAGCTAGCCGTGAAGAGATGGTACACCTTTTTCACAAGTTAATTTTCATCCTAAAATTTTTCATTTAGTTTTTTTTAATAGACTTACTCATATTCCATATAATCTTCACCACCTTCCAAACAGCTTCTTTGTAGACTTCTTCATATCCTTTCTCTAGGCCTATGTACCATATATACATCTTTAATCCTATTACTCTATTTTCAAACTTACAATCGTTCCACCACCTTTTGTTTACCTTGCATAAATCCTCACTAAATAAATCATTACAAATACTAGGGGCCACATCAGCCCAAGATTTACCTCTGTGAGCTTAACATGTAACTCTTTGTCTTAAAGTTGCCCCTGGTACTTTAATTATTCGTGTCAGGTAACTTACAAGCAAACTATTATAACACTAAATCCATGCGTTAACTCGTGGTATCATATATTATGAGAATCTTTCTCTACTTCTCTCACTCCCAAGAGCGTTCTCTATCATTTAGAAACAACAGTTAACCTTCCTTGCATATCTTCACTAACCTTTCGCTTTCATAATCATTCAAACAGGCCCACAATACATCTCAATTCACGCTCTCCCTCAGAATTCAGATATGTTTTCGCTAATTTGGTCTTGACGCCATACAGTTTTCTTCCACTTCATCAATATCAAATTTCCCCGAGAATGTTGCGTAGAAATTTTGACCTAAATACAGTCGTCATGCTTGTCGTTTTGCATGGGAATTCCTTGCTTATGGCAGGTCTGACTTGCGTTTAAACCCATTGTTTTTCTCCTAAAGATGCCTTATGAATACGTTAAGAGTTATCATTGTGTAGTTTAGCATCAAAACACACTGTTATCTCGTTATTGACGTTTTGAGTATTCGCGTAATAACGTGCTTATCCGTCTCTGCAATTGTTTCACCGTCCGCTTGGAGAACATTGTACCAACGCGCGCTCCCTTGAGGTGGGTATGACTTTTCCCCCCTTCCATGTGAGTTTATGCAAACTTCATTTTCGTGTGCGCTAGTCCTGGTTTTTGACGTCACGTTCCCTTTATATCTTCCTTTCGGCAGACAAGAAAAATCATGCGCAAGTTGACGTGCTTTAAAAGCGAGAGAATTGCATAAACATTTCAGTTCACCGTTCTTAAAAATCTCCGGTCAAAATTATGATACATCCACCCCGAGAGAATTTTCACTCTCGCCAGCGCTTGTCGGGTCGTTTGTCTCCGGAAATTGGGAAACCGAGCTTAAAGACAAAAAAGATGGAGAATAGTCTTCGTTGCTTTGACATTCTCATGACGTTGGGCAATACCAAACATGAGCTCGTATTTTCTGCTTGGGGATAAACCAGGCGGGATTAACTAATGTCCAAATAAAAGCCGACTGCCAGCTGACGTTCGCTCATCGTCTGGTACATCAAAAGGACGTTTTTGAGGCTGCAGCCTTCGAGGCGATTACAGTGGCGCAATATGTTTTCATCTTCGTTGTTTGTGACTGACATTTTATGATAAGTTGCGTCCGCTGTGAAGAGTTGTGGGGGCGCTTATAGACTGCAGTGGGATGTTAATGCGGTGTAAATTGTTGAATGTATATTTGCATGCATGCACACACACACACATACATATATATATATATATATATATATATATATATATATATATATATATATATATATATATATATATATATATGTGTGTGTGTGTGTGTGTGTGTGTGTGTGTGTGTGTGTGTGTGTGCATTCTTCTTCTTCTTCTTCTTTTAACGTGCTTTTTCCCATTTTTTGTATGGGGTACGCACGATGCCTTCTTTTGAAGGACTTTGAATTGGCTTTGGGGTAGACCGTAGTCTCGATCGGCTGCCCTGCCTGACATCGCTTAGACCCCGGTAGCGCATGTACATGTATCGTACCAAATCCCCAGCTCCCTTTCTCCCAGCAGCGAAGAGAGTTGAGCGGTTAGGTTGACAGTTCGAGACGTGTGAGGTGTCTGTTATGTTTTTAGAAGATGTTGGAGTGGCTTTGTTTTGTTTGTGTGTGTCTCAGTCTGTATATGTATATATATATATATATATATATATATATATATATATATATATATATATATATATATATATATATATATATATACAGTAATTCACCTAGCTCATCGCTTTGACATTTCTCTATAAGCTTTTTCAGCTATGTTTTCCAGAGGTTTCTCTTTTGTCAACCTAGTATATATTTTCCTTGCATTCTAACATATGTGTGTAGGTATGTACCATTACATGGTATGCGGGTCGATGCC
>JANJGK010000011.1:8770063-8775063 GCA_039081455.1 Macrobrachium rosenbergii | reverse complement strand
AATACTTCTGCTAGTCTCTTAACATCGTCATCTTCAATATACAAGCCATAAATCTTGGTGTTTGTATGTGTCTGTGTGTTTTCTGGCGGTTTTCTTTTCGACGGTATTTGTGCATCAATTTGCTAAAATGTACTCCTTTCAAATGGCCATGTCGTATATAATAAGATATCTTTTGTTTCTATTCATTGTTTTTACTCAGTTAATGAGGACCCTTATATTTTCCTCCAAGTGTTCATTGTATCTGACAATACAGCTCTACCACCCCCTGCCCCCCCTTAATCTGGCAATGTGACTCGAAACTACTAATCCATAACTCATTTTTCATTCAAAATTTTGCTGCTGAACCTTCAGTATTACCAATGACCATTATTAGCGCTCCGTGTCTTTTTCCGAAAGGTACCCAGATTAATAGCGCGCATTACCCTCTAGAGACCAAAATTGTTTCACTCCACATGTTTGTATTTAAAACTCAAGCTTTCAATAATTATACGATCTCTTTGCCTATCGAATTGAATGTCTGGCAAATCTCTTCGATGTTGTCTTCTATGGTTTTGTATTTTTAGGTTATAGGAGCCTTGTTTACAACTTCATGATGTGAAAAGAATGTGAGCTTATATTCTTGGCCTGTCTACAAAACAATATTGTACTATCATAAATTCATTATTCATCTGTTCGTTTTGTTTCGTAGATCGTTCTGGCCTTATGCCAGCCGGGGGCTTGTTCGTGAAGCAACAAGTAATAGTTCTTAGCAGGTCGTCATTTTTTTCAAAAGCTAGAAACGGGGCTCACAATGTGCTTGCATACCCATGGTGCTTGATAAAGGTAGCTCCTCAGATTATTTTTGTTATTGGTATATTGAATTACGATGGGAGTGAAAGTCCATTTTCTTCTCATATTTGCTCATGTTACCTAAAAAAAAATCTTAAGACTAGCTGACTAGCGTTTCCCATAATTACAGAAAATGTCCATTTTCTTTTCCGTTAAGAAAACTAGAGTTTTGTTGTATAAGGATAACTTCTCTCTCTCTCTCTCTCTCTCTCTCTCTCTCTCTCTCTCTCTCCTCTCTCCTCTCTCCTCTCTCTCTCTCTCTCGTAAGCTTATCGATTATTTGTATCTTATAAGACAGTCGGCATTCTACGATTAACCAAGGCAGTAACTAAAAAAGAAAAAAGCAGCCCTCCAGCTTGACAATGGATAAAAAAGGTTGGCTAAATGTAATAGTCTTTTATTTTAGCTAAATAGCCTATGTGACGATACTGTGTATTACTTTCGAATCTGTGCTTTCCTTTTCACCGAGCTCATTTCAGCTGAATTACAGAGCATTCATACAACCCCTGCCCGAAAACTGTAATTCAAACATCGGTCTAAATTAATCGGTGGCTGCATGCCATTCTTTAAGTCAAAGTAATGATGCTGCATGTCCTTCTTTTCATCTTTTACAGGTAAATGACTAGTGAGCATTAACTGCCATATAACACACATCATAAGTGTACAAAGTAGGGATAGGTCTAAATCAGTAATATCCTTGTGCGGTGCTATTTTACTTTAGGCTAATATCACAATTCGATATCGAAGTCTTTAGGCTGCGCTCGTGTCTCCTTAATATGCCTAACGCGCAAATAATACTGAAATTTATTGCAAATTTACTGTTACCGAGATATTTTTCGTCCATGGGGAATACTAAACACTGCTCTTAGCCTATGGGAATGGTTGTGATATTAAAGTAAAAATTTCCCCATATTTTTTTATGGGCCATTTGAGACCATTCATCATTATCAGTGGCAAGATCGATGTTTATCTAGGCTTTATTTCCAAGTAAGACGGATTTTGTATAGATCTACTTTTTGCTTAGTTAGTCATTGAATTGTTGCTTTTTAAGGGTTGATTCACACTACAGGTCCGGTCGCGCTCCGCTCTCGCTCCGCTCCTGGTCCTGTGCATTCACACTTCCGTCTGGTCTCGCTCCGCTCTCGGTCCCATCATTTCCTCTCTCTCAACACCAGTGGAAGTCTCACCACCGGCTGCGGAGGATGTGTGACTTTTCTGTAGCTGATTTGGCAATAATCGCCATTGCACTTGATGAGGAAGAAGAAGAAAGAAAGCAAAGTCGAAAAAGAAAGAGATTGTGGGGTTCATCCTATGTTGCAAGATAGGAATAGTAAAAGTGGAATTTTTACCATTCCAAACTTTGCAAATACCTGGATGATGAACAATTGCATGTACCAGAAGATGTTGCCCTTCCTGGCACTGATGTGCTTGCACCATATGTTATAGTGGGAGATGAGGCTTTCCCTCTGAAGAGAAATTTAATGAGGCCCTACCCAGGTTCACAGACTGAACATAATGTAGAAAAAAGGATTTTTAACTCTAGATTATCTAGAGCCAGGAGGATAGCTGAGTCTAGTGCAGACCTTCAGAATATATTTAGAGAAACTTAAAGCTATGCCTTCTAATGCTAATGCAATTATTACAACAACATGCATATTTCACAATCTGATACACCCAAATATTGTTGCAATACCAGATACTGTTGTCATGCCTCCATCAAATGCAGTGCGTCCAATGAGAGGAAGAGGGGAAATGCTACAAGGGAGGGCTTTTGGCGTGAGAGAAACACTTAAAGATTATTTCAGCTCCCAGTTGGTTGAGTGCCTTGGCAAAATGATAAAATATAAATAAACAAACATAATTGTATAGGAATATTGTTTAGTGAGGCTAGGAAATACATTTCCGCAGTGACGTTAAGCTATTATTATACATATTGAATTTCTTTCTTCTATTATTAAATATATGTAATTTCTTTTCTTTCAGTGCCTTGGCAAAGTGATAAAGTATAAGTATGCAAAGATAATTGTATAGGAATATTGTTTAGTGAGGCTAGGAAATACATTCGCACAGAGGACATTAGGATACTGTTATATACATTGAATTTCTTACCTTCGCAACCCAGCTGCCTGCTGACTTTCCACCCAGTTTATTCTTTTCGTCACATTATATTATCACTATAGTGCAGCGAAGTCAGGTCGTATAGTTCTGGTTTTCTTTTCACTAATTCCATTAACATTTCATGTGAAACCACCAAGTCAAAGTAAGCTTTGTAGATTAATTTTGTTCAGTTTGTGCTTAGGTTTATGCTAGGTGTATGCATTGTCCTTATATCTGTGATAAATAAAAGGAAAACTGTTTTTAATAATTTACCTACCTTTTGCACGATCCCACTGTGGTGTTTTCTTTTGATTATCCATGTTTTTATAGAACAAAACGTAACACTATTGCTTATATGAAGGCTGAGTCTCGACTTGAGTGGGGCAGGGGCTGGCAGGATCGTGGCAATTGTGTTCACACTGGCGCTCACAGTCCGCTCTCGCTCCGCTCTCGCTCCAGTCAAAATATCTTTGAAGGGACCGTGACTGGAGCGAGAGCGGACCGTGGACCACCAGTGTGAATGCTTCCATTGAAATTCACGTAACATTATTGGACCGGACCGAGACCGGACCGAGAGCGGAGCGCGACCGAACCTATAGTGTGAATCAAGCCTAAAACGGCAACGTATAGAAAACGTTAATGACGGTCCTGGTCGTTTCGGCCGTAAGACACTTTAGGCCTTAACATCCAAAACAATGTAAGTCGTTATGTTTATGGTATTTACCGTTATGTTTATGGGTATTATCCATTATTATTTCATGTTTTACGTACATCCCCAAGGGGCTGGTACTAAACACGGCGCCCATTTTGCACGTAAACGTGCTTACGGCCGAAACGACCCGAATGTGTTAATGAAGTATGAGCTTACGTCTCTCCTTAATGTAGGAGTATAGAAAATGTATTCTATAAAGAATTGATAGAAAATGAAATCTTTGGGGTAAAAGGGGAAACCATAACATTTTATTAATTCGCTCAGCAATCAATCTGAATGTGGAGTTACCGAGTGTATAGTAGGCAGGCTGTTAAGTATTTCATGATATCCCAGGCTTAAGGAAATTCATATTTGCATACCACACTAAATTAGATCTCATGTTTTTTTCTCTTTCATGATTTTGCACTTTTTTCATACTTAATTTCTTCTGATGACCTTGAAGTGGAGGATGGGTTTCGCTCATTAATAAATGCAGAGGGTCAATTTTCCTAATCCCCTTCGTAATGCGTACAGCCAAAAGTATATATGAGCCATCCTCATTGCCCTTGACATGAATATAAAGAATTTTTCCACCACTGTGAGTACGCATGATTTCCAGATTATGGGTATTTTACGCATCTCTACGCCTGTGATTTATGAGGACAAGGCCAGTTGAGATTTTTTTTTTATTATTGTTAGATTTTTCTATTTATATTCTTTTCACAAATAAATTTCCTCTTCTGTTAAGCCTTGTTAGCAGAACTAAAGATCTTCTGAGTTACTCCATAAAAATGTAATCACAATATTTATTATTTAAAGATAGTGTACCCATGCGGTAAAAAATGACGGTAATTTAAGAGTGTCGAGTTTTACAAGATATTGTACCCATACGATAAAAAATGGCGGTAATGTAAGAGTGTGTCGAGTTGGCTAGAGGAGATTTATTATCCTCAGACTTCTCCATTCTGTGGCTAGAGAGGCTAGTTTAGAGCTGGTTAACCAGTGGACTATTATGGTTACACATAGCATTTCGTCCTAAGTAAGTAAAATCAGTCATAATCAGCCTGCTGGACACTTGAAAGCAATGACTGAAGCACCAGTGTAACTACAAGGACTTCAGATTTCAAAGTATGCCCTTGGTCCCTTATGGCAACTGATTTCGGGGCATTTCAGTACTGGTCCTTGCACTCCAGCTAGAAAACCAGTGATTGAAATTGCAGATAAGGAGACTGAACATCCCTTGGACCTGACGTTTATTCCTTTTGGACTTTGGATCTCTGCTTTTTCTGGCAAACCTGGACTTGCTTATACCCTGTACATGTACACAGATACTTTAGGGTGCCACATTTTCTTGCTAGACTGGTCATGGCCAAGGATTCCGAAG
>JANJGK010000011.1:8760063-8765063 GCA_039081455.1 Macrobrachium rosenbergii | reverse complement strand
ATTTTTCACATTTTTAATCATATACTTGTGTGTCACTGACTCTGGGCACAAAGTAGCAAAAGGAACAAAGACTGAACATCGAACGGGTTACTTAAAGGTAACTGTTATATTTGCGTAAAACGGGAGATCTCTGTTTTATTTAACAGGTCTGTGTTACATTACCGTCGGTTCCCGAGACACAGAGAGAGAGAGAGAGAGAGAGAGAGAGAGAGAGAGGAGAGAGAGAGAGAGAGAGAGAGAGAGAGAGAGAGAGAGAGAGAGAGAAGAGTAACAGCAGCAACAAGTACTTATTTTCTCATAAAGAAACACACGGGAGATGCATTTGGCAAATGAAATTGGTATTATATTTTTATCTGTTTATTCATTAATTCATCTTTTCTTCTTTTGTAATAACTGATCTCGTTCTTCTGTATTTCCTGTTATCCTCTGTAACTTCTCCAAATGAACACCAAATTTTTTGAAGAAGGCTGGAATTTCAAGTCAATGGCATCCGTACCCCTTGTTCCATATGAATAAAGGTATATCTCTGAATAATAATAATAATAATAATAATAATAATAATAATAATAATAATAATATAATAAATATAATAATAATAATAATAATAATATAATAATATAATAATAGAGTATCCTCCTTGTGATAATTTCGTCATGCGAATGGTCATTCCCGATGGAAAGGTAAATTTATACGTAGATGCAAATGTCAGTCAATGCATCAGCGGTCATATACCATGGAACTGAACCATCTAGGTATAATCTCCTAGTAAAAAAAAAAAAAAAAAAAAAAAAAAAAAAAAAAACTGAAAATGGGCCCGAGAAATCGAGTTTTCTGTACAGCGTATAATCAAGGCCACCGAAAATAGGTCTCTCTTTCGGTGGCCTCGGTGTAATGCTGTATGAGCCGCGGCCCATGAAACTTTAACCACGGCCTGGTGGTGGCCTATCCTATATTGTTGCCAGATGCACGAATATGGCTAACTTTAACCTTTAATAAAATACAATCAACTGAGGCTAGAGAGCTGCAATTTGGTATGGTTGATGATTGGAGGGTGGATGATCACCATAACCAATTTGCAACCCTCTAGCCTCAGCAGATTTTAAGATCTGAGGGCGGACAGAAAAAGTGCGGACGGAATCAAGAGCGGACGGACAGACAAAGCTGGCTCAATAGTTTTCTTTTACAGGAAACTAAAAATATTATGAATATTTTTTCAAACGTTGATACTTTATTACTCTATTACTCATCTGAAAATATATAAATGAAATGAAGGTGAAACGTCCTTCAGCCCTTTTTGTAGAAGATGATGATTTATGGTTACTAAAAACTGGCGTCACGACACCTACGTTATTGACGCCTTGTAGAAGATAAAAATAGGTATATTTTTATAATTTTATAATTCGCTCATTAAACTCGTTTTGTTACGAAGTTTTTTCGAAGATACTTTTCATAGAAGTTAAACGGTGAAAGTAATTTTGTTGAATAGCGGTTTGACTTTTCATAAAGTTATTTTGTAGTAGCATTACGGCTATTTTGTTCTATGTAAATATATATATATATATATATTATATATATATATATATATATATATATATTTAGTATATATTATATTATATATTATATATATATATATATATATATATATATATATATATATATATATATGTATGTATGTATAAATATATATAATATATATATATATGTATATATATATTATATGTGTGTGTGTGTGTGTGTGTGTGTATGTATGTATAAATATATAATATATATATATATATATATATATATATATATATATATATATATATATATATATATATATATTATACATCTGTATGGAAGGGAGACAGAGAGGGGAATTTGTGTATATTATAAACGTGCAGTATCACTTGCACCACTAAGGAATTTGCAGTCAACATGGCATAACAATTACCCTTCTAAATTCCTCTGCAACGCTCTTTTTTCTCTCTCGCCTTCTTTATGCAACGAAACTCGTATTTCCGATCCGGATAATTTGCCAGAATATCCGATATCCGTTACCAAATGATGGTGTCTTCCGGTCACACTCCAACCCGACCGTGAATTTGCCCGGGTTTAAAGGTTATCCCGGGCGTGCCCCTTTGTGCCGTTGAGGAGTCCACACGTATTTATATGTATGTATATATATATATATATATATATTATATATATATATTATATATATATATATATATATATACATGCATATATATGTGTGTGTGTAATACATTATACATTATATAATACATATATTTATATATTACATAATTTATATATATATATATATATACACTGTATATATCGAGAGAGAGAGAGAGAGAGAGAGAGAGAGAGAGAGAGGAGAGAGAGAGAGAGAGAGAGAGAGAGAGAGAGATATTTATAAACAGATAGAAATTTAGACTGGAGTAAACATATCTTATCTTCATGGGTTAGATACTAATGTAACTTAATAAATCAAATATGAGAAAAACACTGTATGAGATGTCTCACTATATCTCTTTTTTCCACGATAAACGGCTCACTTCTCGTTTTTCACCGAGAAAATTTTATGCTTGGAAAAATGGATTTGTCGGGCCCTGTTAGTAAAGTAAGCACCATTTCACTTCCATATAACCAGTCGTATTTATTTTTAGAGGCTCCCATATCGTTCCTTGTTTGGTCCTCGTGTTTAGGAATTTAAACATTAATTACCTATTGTTACTATTATTTTTAATATTATTTTAAGTTTTTAAGTATTTTCTTGCGATTAATGCCAAACAGATTGCTCCATGCATTGTTCTGGTTGGGCTGACGAAGTAATGTTCACAAAGAAACAGGAAGACTTGAACAAAGGCTGCGTTTTGTTCATTTTCTCCCTCTTTTTCCGGATAACTACTCTTTCTTTCATGAAGCTGGCGACCATATGATTTGGAGCCTGAAATAGTAAATTGTCTCAAATAAAAAAAAGAGAAAAAGAAGAGAAATTCAGTGTTTTATGGAATACATCCCCCCCTTATCATGCAATTTAACATCAGGTTTATTTTGTGTCATTTTACTTATCTAATTGGTCAGTTATGTTCAGACCCCTTATCCCTCAAGCCATTAGTTAAATTCACAATTAATATTTAATATATGAAGGGGCACGGGATTTGCTAACTTCTTATGACCAAATTATTATTTAACTTCGTCTTTCTTTTTGGTCAAATGGACTTTCTTTTCACATTCTGTTTCTTCCATCTTACTTTCCACCCTCTCCTAACAATTGCTTCATAGTGCAACTACGAGGTTTTCCTCCTGTTACACTTTTATAACCTTTTCACTCTCAGTTTCCCTTTCAGCGCAGAGTGTCCTCATAGGTGCCAGTGCTTGGCCTTTGGGGTGAATTTTATATTCCAATGCCAATGGTCTCTCTTGAAATTGTTATGCAATAGGTTATCTTTCTCAGCTTTTCACTGCTGGCGTTAAGAATTATGTTAGTCACACTTTGCTGGTAACAGACCCTTACCCATATCTGCCATCTTGGCTTGACACACTCCAGTGCTCTGGAAGAGCTTAGAATCATTCACCTCCAGGTACTATACCCCTTCCCTCATCCGGTCTTGTTTCCCACTATTACGAATTAAGGCGGGTCCAGGACATTTAAGGAGTACTGTCCTTGACCGAAATATCCTGCAGGTGAGGCAGTAGGACATTTAAAACAGGAAAAGGTTGCTACTTAAACGTCCTCAAAAGGAAGTAAGTCATGTCCCGAGGCAGCTGCCGAAAGAAAACGGAGATTTTTAGGCGGGAAATTTCGGTCGTTTAAATCTGTGGACGTCACTCAGTAACGGAAAAATGAAAATTATTACATATAAGAAGGTAGGTAGGGACGAAGAAAAACTGTTTATGTCTTCCTGTTCTTTAATGTTCTTTCCTTTGTTCGTCTGGTTCTCGTTTGAGTGGATTTTAAAGTAATTTTTTGTTAACAAGACAACATTTATCAAGCATTAAGAAGGGGAAGAAGGCATTTAAGTGTAAGAGTTTTTTGAGTTAAAAAAAAAAAATCTGAAAAAAATTTAGTAGAAAAATAGCCAATGTTTAAATTTTTTACTATTCACTAGAGCTTTCTGTATGTTTTAGTAAAACCTGTAAAAGATTTACCAGCGACAAACCTGAAGGAATATCTGTAATCATACTTAGAGTTTCTGGAACCTTTCATATTATATTGGCACATTTTACGGTACCACATTCGGCGCCATTCCATAAAATTGCTGGGCCTCTTTAGCACTGATTTTATTTTTGATTGATTCCAAAGTTCTTTAAATTTCGGCAGATTTTTCAAATTATGTACTAATTACCATTATCACTTTTCTTTTGTTCTCTTTGTTTATGCATGTGCATATTTCTTCCCCATACGCTTTTCTCTTCAGAGTGGGTGGCGCCAAAAGGTATTAATCTTCTGGTTGTTAGCGAGTCTTTTGGTATGAGACTGCTGGTCCCATGCTCTGATTCACTGTTTAGGAATGTTGAGGAATGGAAGTAGATGATTTGTACAGCTATTTCAGAGTAAATATAACTGGATGATAGGGTGAAAGAAGTGAGTCCTCAGAACAGGCTAAGCAAGGAAGGTAGCACGGTGTTAGCCAAAAGACTGAGAAGATTATCGAGCCCAACTCTCCTTTATATAAGTCAGGTTTGGATATTAAATATGAGCAATAGAAAAAAATTTGAAGCTGTTTATATGGATTGGTTGCATAGTATGTGTTTGTTTGTGTTTGTGACGTAGAGAGAACTTGAAGCTTCAAATACATTTGTATGTTGGGGATAAATATGCAAAAGTAGTAAAACCTTAGCTTGGGCAAAAGTCTAAATCAGAATGTTTTGAGATGGTTTGGTCATATGGAAAGAATTGAGAGCGATACATTGGTAAAAAGTGTGAATAATTCTAAAATGATAGGATGGAGGAGAAAGACCTAGAGAGTGCTAGATATAGGTTGTGAAAGATATTAGAAAGGAAGGGTCTC
>JANJGK010000011.1:8729457-8759963 GCA_039081455.1 Macrobrachium rosenbergii | reverse complement strand
GTTTCACACCATTTCCTTTCCGAGGCGTTCTTCCTATCCCACGATACTTCATTTACATATTTCTCCCTTATTTCTCCCTCATTTCCAAATCCAAGTGAAACCTGCCTCCTCATTCCACCTGCTATAATTCTTTTTGGAACCAAGGCTTTTCCGTATTTTCGTTTCCCGTCTTTATCTTACCATGCCACTGCTTCAAACTTCCAAAGATCCTACTCTTTCTTCTTCCTGACGTATTCCTCTTAATACTCGTACTGATCTTACTTCTTTTTCTTTCACTGTAGCTCTTCTGCTTTGTACTCATTATCTGACTCATTATCTTACTCCTTTTTTCGCTGCGACGCCAATACACAAACATCGATCAATCATTCAATCAAACACTGCTACAGCTCTTACATATTTTTTTTTTTTACTTCAATCGTATTTAAATTTATTTCTTATTCTATTCCATCCCCCTATTCTTCATTCATGCTCTCACTTTTACTCCCCCTCGCCGTTCCTTTCCTTTTACTCCTCCTCCTCTTCCTCCTCCTCCTCCTCCTCCTCCTCCTCCGCTCGTCCCTCTCCTTAGCATTTTCTTCCAAGTCCTCCAACCGTCTTGGGTGGTACCTTCAAGAACATGCTAATTACTACTGCAACGTTTAATTACGTGGATGCTGTCCGTAATGGCTAGCAGCCTGCCTCTCTCTCTCTCTCTCTCTCTCTCTCTCTCTCTCTCTCTCTCTCTCTCTCTCTCTCTCTCCTCACAGCTATGGGTATGTCAAGGATGCCCGAAGGACACTTGGATTAATGGGGCCTGGCAGGATGTGCCCTCCTCAATTAGGATGGTATGAAGAATGTAGATGGATTACTCTATACGAGATTTGTGGGTATAGAGGGAATTTGGGGATTTCTTTCTCACTTCTAGTGGGCATGGCACCCTCAGAGGGAGACGCAGGGTGCATGGAAGGCATAGCTCTTATTCTGAAAGAGTTTGTTTTATTTTTTTTTTTAAGAGGGAACGGAAGCTCTGAGACAGTTTCGACTAAGAGTTACAATGTTTGCAGTTTAATCCTGTTTAAAATTGGGAGAAAAATCGTATATAAATGTGGCAGAAACGTTAAATATGAAACAACGCTCGCCGTTCCTGAAAACCAGAGACAGATACACATGTCACTGCAAACAGATATGGGACTGACTCGCTGTTGACGAGATTTATGCGCATGCGCGCGGTGAAGCGGCTCTGAAACTTGAGGAATTCGTCTACTCACGCCTTCATCCTTAGTTCCACAGGTTTATGATGAATGTGGCACCAACTATCGCATTACTTTCATCTGTTGACGGGTTTGTCTTTCTTAGATAATGATGAAGCAACTTCTCGACTGAGGCATCCCTGTAGGATGGTAGTGCCGTCAGTGCACCTCATGTGGTGCATTGTATGCACTACTAAAGCGTGTTGCAGCGTCCCTTAAGCACACAGCCGCACCCACTTTATAGCCTGTCGTTTGATCGCCATTACCGCCTCTTTTACTCAGTCTTGATGTCCAACCTTTCTAACTTTTATCTCTTAGTGCGACCGTGGGGTTTCATCCCAGTTCCTCCTTTAGATCAGTGTATTTCATCTCCTTTATTTTCTGTATCTCTTCATCTTGATGTCCAAGCACCCCAACTGCATCTTTTCACTTTACTAAGAGCTGAATGGACAAATTGCCCCAGTACTCGGTTTGACAGCCTCAATCTCATAAAATCAATCAACTGAGGCATTTTACAGGATCCATGGAAGGTAGCAGGGAGAGTTAGGAAACTGATGTGTGGGGAATTCTGTCATTTTTGGCAGATGGGGATTGAGGATAGGTCTAACTGGAATTTGTGGTTGCAAACGGTCAAAACCATTTCAGAGAGTAATGACCATAATACTACTGATATAGAGGATGATTAACAGCCTGGGTTTATAGTTCGAAGGTCAAAATAAACCAAACGGGTATGCCCCTTAGTTAATCTTGGGCTGGACTTAATCTTTACTAATTTCTTTTTACTATCACCCTTTCTTTTATTCTAGTAAAGATAACTATTGGCAGAGTAAACAGAGAACCATGATGTTTCAACAGGCTGAAGAAAAAGGAGGCTAGTAATGAAATAACGGAAAAAACCAGACTCAACTCTGTTCTTGACGAGCAGGGAAGAGAAGGCCTCCCTAGGTAAAAAAAAAAAAAAAAAAAAAAAAAAAACAGATCTTGAAGATGGGTCACATCTTCAACACGAACATGCTGTTTAAATTTGAACCACTTGCAACATCTAAGAAGCACACCAAAATTCGTGTTGCCAGACGCTGCGATAACCATGACACAAGGGTTCTAATATGTGTTAGTATTTCCTCTAAGGCCTAGCAATGATCACGACAAAATATGTTTAAGATATGTTAATATTTCCTCCAACTCCTAAATACTAGCACACGGAAGATGCTAAATTTTAGAGTTCCCCAATGCTGCTTGGAAACCTAATGGAATGTCAAGAAAAGACAACAAACAGAATTTTATCTTGAAAGAACTGAAAGACTAAATACTGACACACATAAAATGCTAAATTACTCCAATTTCCAACGTTGCTTGGAAACATGAGGGAGTATGAGGAAAGAGACAATCAACAGAAATTTATCTTGAAAGAACTGAAAGACCAAATACTGCCGCACATAAGATGCCAAATTTCTGCAGTTTCCAACGTTGCATAGAGGGAGACTGAAATAAAAAAAAAACGAAGAATTATTTGTAAAGAAGTATTATGAAGGGATAGCTGCTGAAAAAGAGCTAGAGAGAAGATAGGTGCTGAAATCAACTATCAGTTCGGCCATCTTTTTAATTTTTCTTTTTAGATTCTCATGTACACAGTTCATTCATGTACGAAGAATAGTGATGATAACTTTATCTAAACTGAAGATTCATCTGATTATGTTATGTTTATTTGTAGCTTCATATGACCATACGATCCTTGTTGAATCCTTTTGCAATATATAAAAAATCAGAGATGAGAACAGATGATGTAACAGGTAATGAAACAAGCCATCATGCAGTATGTAGAAGGGTGACAAATTAGACTAGTCATTTCAACGAAGAATCACTCAAAAACTGAACAGAGAAATTAAAGATTATATTGTGTATACAGTAGGATAGCATTTACGTAATTTGGGCCATTATCATTTAAAATAAAATGGACACACACACACATATATATATGTGTGTGTGTGTATGTATGTATGTATGTGTGAATACAATATATATTATGCATGAATGTATTCTTTTTATTTTATATAATAACCGACACGAATTACGTAAATGTAATCCAATTATATACACTATAATCTTTAATTTCTCTTTTCAATTTCCATGTAATTCTTCGTTTAAAACGGCTGTCAAATTTGTCATCCATATGCATGCTACATCGATACCTGTTTCTCGACGGTGTTACTTCATCAATACTCCGCACTGATTTTTTATTACAAATTGTAAAAACAATTCAAGAAGCATGTATGTATGTATACACATACATATATACACATATATATACTGTATATATATAAACACACAAATATATGTATATATATATATATATATATATATACATGCATATATACATACATACATACATACAAACACGCACGAATATTTACACAAAGAGAAACCGGATATGGGATGATTCTTATATCAGATTTCGTGCAAGAATATCAGTTGGCATAAAATCGCACAGATATCATGTGAATCCCATCAACTGAATAACTGTGAAACTCATTTCCTGCAGGAAAATATCAGACCGTTACGTTGATATTAAAATGGTTTCGATGTTAAAAATCACTGACCTGAGAGATTATTTTAATGACGGTGACAATATTAGTAACGCTAGCAACAACAGCAATAATAATAATAATAATAATAATAATAATAATAATAATAATAATAATAATAATAATAATAATAATAAATCTGAAACTGTATTCCATTTTAGCTTGTGAAGCGAATCAACGCTTCCCATATCTTTCTCTCTCTCTCTCTCTCTCTCTCTCTCTCTCTCTCTTTTCACACCTGGTACCAATTCTTCTACAAAGCTCAGTGGCCAAAAGTTAATGCGCCAAACTAACTAGATAATAAGCCTTAATTTCCTTAGGCAAACCTATAGATCTATAAGTAAGTATACCTTAGTTTTACCAGATCTATAGAGAGAGAGAGAGAGAGAGAGAGAGAGAGAGAATGATATACAAAACAATTCACAAGACCAACAATAAAAAAAGCATGCCTCAATAAGCATCTCAACACCTTTTTAGAAAAAGTAAATCAGCAATACTCAGCTAAAAAAATTTTTTTAAAGTCACACCTGAAGAAGCCTATTTGTTCACGGCTCACGTTCATCGCGAAAGATTACCTCAACGTGTGAGATTTCCCCTTTTTCCTTTCTGATTTCTATCACAGGCAGCAAATGTATGCGAATCTTTATAGCCCGATACACATCATTGATTCATGATGTACGAGGCTGCTAAGTGGGTCGCTGAATACAAGAGATGTTTCTGCTTGCACTGGTCATACTTGCAATAAATCAAGAAAATCGCAGTCTAGATGTTCAGTATCGTATCTGTTGTGTTGATGATTCTCTGACTATAAATTTTCTCTCTCTCTCTCTCTCTCTCTCTCTCTCTCTCAAGATTTTTAAGCTATTCTGTACATACAATTAGTTAGTGAATTTACTTACTTTCAGTGGTGGTCATTTAATTTTACTCAGTGTCCATTAAAACTTAATGATAATTTAATGTGTCCGTTGCAATTTAGTGATGAAGTTACGATATCTTTAGGATGTGCATCCTTTCCAGTGCAAGAAATGTAGATAAGGACGAAGGATGGCATGATAAAACGAGAATCAGTAAATCCTTTCAATATTTAAATTTCTGATAAAAAGGTGACAAGGAATAAAAAGGAATAAAAACAAATTTTACAGTGCAAAAATGCAAGTGCTGTGCAGATTCTTTCGAAGATATACATGTTTCATCTTGATCACTTTTTCTGTTTTTTTCATCACTAAACCTACCAATCGGCAGTTCTTGAAGGCTTTATCTACAATAGGGAGCGGAAGGAAAAAGAGAAGAGGATGAGGATGAGGGTGAGGAAGAGAAGGAGAGTGATAACGTGGATGATGAAGAAGAGAGAAGAAAGGAAGGGCGAACAGTAGAGGCAGGGATTCTCCCCTGAGAGAGAGAGAGAGAGAGAGAGAGAGAGACAGAGAGAGAGAGAGAGAGAGAAACCCTTGAGGTTTCCAATGGGAAACTAATGTTCCTTAATGAAGACGGCAATCTTAATCCTTGGATTGAAAGACCATTTTCCTTGTCGCCAACGGCGCAATTATGATATCCTCTCTCTCTTTCGAAAGTGTGCAGTGGAATTGTACAAGGATCGGGGTCGGGCGGGGGGGGAGTACGTCTCACAGTTTTTGAAATAAAATCCTCAGAGTTTCTTAATCTTACGAAATGCGAAGGCTGAAAAATGTCTAAAGAATAATTTCAGCTTGTACCTAAACAACTGCTTCTGGCGCCAGCCTCTCAATGAGGAAAATGTGTTATTCATAACATACACTAAAAAAAGAATGTGTTTTTAGAATAGGTTTGTATATTTTTTTTTTTCGACAGTCTGAATTCCTATAATTCGAAATCTCTCATCCTTTGTCAAAATTTTTTAATCAAAGAAAATCTGTACAACGACACTTTTATGATACGCTTCCATGTCAAAGAAGCCTCTCGTGTTTTTTGGTAAATAAATGACAGAATTTAATCTCCAGTTTCAACTCTCTCTCTCTCTCTCTCTCTCTCTCTCTCTCTCTCTATGAAAATTTTGTATGTATTTATTAATCAAGGCCAGACAGGCCAATAGGTCAATCTGAAATAAGGCATACAAGGCTTGGATAGAAAAGCAGTGACGTCAGAGCGATTAAGACACAATATCACACTGAAAGGGCCTCAAGGTATCTGAATTTTTATCGCAATTTTTCAAACAGCTTGAAATTTCCGGCATTCTTACAATTCAAGTCTTCTTGAGAAACTGATAAGATACTGGAGTACCCTGGCTACCGAGGAATTGAAAGAATTCTACTGTTGGAAGAATGTGACTGACTGAGATTTAGAAGATTATATAATGTATAAAAAGGGGGGGGGGTGGGGAGGAGTGGGCTACCGGAGCACCGTAAGAATTACAATTAAAAGTATGAAAAATTCGGACAATATCAAATAAGAACATTGAGAAAAATACGACTGATTGATTTGATGTTATTTAGGCCGTCGGTCACTGGGGCACTTTCGTCCATTCATCACTCAAGGCAGTCTAAAGGTGGAGGAGGGAGAAAACTCCACAGCTGGACCAAAAAGTAATAGTCTGAGAGGTTGGAGAAGTTGGACAGCAAAATTTAGGAAAGGAGGGGGGTAGTGGAGGTAAAGTAAAATAGTAAAAAGTAGGTGTAGCTACGGGCTAAAGGAACACTGCAACCACCCTTTAGTAATGCCTACAATGCAACACGTGAGGTGCACTGACAGCACTAGCCCCTACGGGGCAAAATATGGCCGGTACGTTGGAAAAACACTGATGGTTTAATCACTAAGAAAATGTGGCGACCCTTACATTAGCATAATTCGAATAACTGACGATTCTGTGACCTGAACGCTGACAAAATTCTACTAACATACTGTTAAAATAAATCTGCCTTCTAGAGTGCCAGACTGTTATCTCCATGAAAGCTATGGATGGATCTGAATTCCATAAAATGAGATCAAATTCGCCGCTGGGAAAGATAAATGCGTAATAGTTAATGGAAGATGCAAACAATGGATGAACGGGGAAATTAGGAATGGGTTTTTATGTAAGGGCTAAGACACTGGTCAGAATAATCACAGTCAGCATCGGGTCGATGTTAGGATGACAAAGATTCAATTTACAGTACGCCATCTCTTAGTACTGAAAAAAGATATTCAAACATGATAAACTGCAGAAGTGTGATTCTCGTCTCGGGGAAGATAAACAAGAATCTTTTAGGCAAAATTCCGGAACGCCATTAACTAAAAAAAAAAAAAAAAAGTACACTTTCATTAAGAAATGGAAGAAATAAGGTACCAGGGCAATATATGACTGAATAAATCTGATATTTCGGCCAAATGGCCCGGTGCTGGGGAAGGGGAAGCCATTCAGCGCCCAGGGTGACATATGAGAGGGTAAAAGCCCTTGGATTTGAAATGAGTGAAGGTAATGGCGGATGGCACTCAAGTAAAATTGAAGGAAGAACTGGCTGAAATGGCGGAGGAAGAGTTATCAGACAGCGAGATGTGAGTGAATAAAAGATGAATGAGACACGAAATTAATCTGAAGATACATTATGAAGAAGAGCATATGATACATAATAGCGATTTGCATTATAGCTACCCAGACGAGAGTTCATAACGGATGAGACGACAAGGATAAGACGTGAAATTACTGAACACTGTACTTGTTAAACACAGAAGGGAGACAAAGAAGGGCCCTAGGTCCTACAGTATCCTCTGACAGGATAACAACAAAGGGGAAAAGCATACATGGGTAAAAGGCGCGTATCCTCAGAAATGAAAAGTGAAGTTGATAAACGATATCTACAAAATAAATAAATAGAATAGGTATACAACAAAACGAGTTAAACCAAATGGGGGGTGGGGGAAGATCCCTAAGATCGAATAAGAAAAGATGACCCACACTGTGACGTTTAAAGGTTCTATGTGTAACGTTAACGATAAAAGCGTATATGTTACTAAGGACAAACAGTCACAGTGTAAAGTTATCGCTTGTCATAAAGAGTCCCAAGCAGGATAGGGATGGGTAACTTACAAGTCTAAAGAGGGAGAGGGTCTTATCCTAAGGTAAGGCAAGGAAAGGAAAGGACAGGACAGGGATGGGTAACTTACATGTCTAGAGAGGGAGAGGGTCTTATCCTAAGGTAAGGAAAGGAAAGGGGAGGACAGGGATGGGTCACTTACAAGTCTAGAGAGGGAGAGGGTCTTATCCTAAGGTAAGGCAAGGAAAGGAAAGGACAGGACAGGGATGGGTAACTTACATGTCTAGAGAGGGAGAGGGTCTTATCCTAAGGTAAGGAAAGGAAAGGGGAGGACAGGGATGGGTCACTTACAAGTCTAGAGAGGGAGAGGGTCTTATCCTAAGGTAAGGCAAGGAAAGGAAAGGACAGGACAGGGATGGGTAACTTACATGTCTAGAGAGGGAGAGGGTCTTATCCTAAGGTAAGGAAAGGAAAGGGGAGGACAGGGATGGGTCACTTACAAGTCTAGAGAGGGAGAGGGTCTTATCCTAAGGTAAGGCAAGGAAAGGAAAGGACAGGACAGGGATGGGTAACTTACATGTCTAGAGAAGGAGAGGGTCTTATCCTAAGGTAAGGAAAGGAAAGGGGAGGACAGGGATGGGTCACTTACAAGTCTAGAGAGGGAGAGGGTCTTATCCTAAGGTAAGGCAAGGAAAGGAAAGGACAGGACAGGGATGGGTAACTTACATGTCTAGAGAGGGAGAGGGTCTTATATTAAGGTAAGGAAAGGAAAGGGGAGGACAGGGATGGGTCACTTACAAGTCTAGAGAGGGAGAGGGTCTTATCCTAAGGTAAGGCAAGGAAAGGAAAGGACAGGACAGGGATGGGTAACTTACATGTCTAGAGAAGGAGAGGGTCTTATCCTAAGGTAAAGCAAGGAAAGATAGATTAAATCTCATGTCCTACAGGAACGGGGAGACCCACATAAAATATATGATGGAGCTGAAAAAAAAAAAAGGTCAAGACTCAAAGCTTGGATGACCAAAAACAACTTAAATGAAAAATGAGAATTTACAAGAAAGATATCAAGAGTTGTGCTAAAACATGGCAAGAATTCCACAGCCACATATTAAAAGGTATCTTCGGGTCGAAGTCACAAAAAATGTTACAAGAGAGAATGTACTGTAGATGGCCGTATAAGATAAATTACTGTAGAGTATTTGAAATTAGGAAATCCTCAAGGTAAGACGTTTAAAGAAGTCCTGAGGTATAGACGAATCAAGGTGAACTTGCGAATTTTGTTTAAAGCAAGTTTCTGGTGAGCATACATAATAATGGGATCCTCATGGTTATTGATTTGAAACGCTCTGATAACAATGTTTGAAATAATGTAAATACGCGTGGTAAAATATCTGATGAAAGAAAAAAATAAAAGGCTGCAGATCCTTCGGCACATAAAAAACCTGAGATCCTACAAGGATGACACGGACGGGAAAGGACCCTAGTTCAAGTAGTTAAAGGATCTGTGTCCTATGGAGCTGAGAAAAATATGACCAGATGACTATTGTGGAAACTGATCATACTGCATTGAAAAGGAAAGAAGTATCAAAACAAAAGGATTAGAAATGTAAAATAGGAATACTGGATAAAAAATTGTAAATATGAACAAAAATATTATCGTAACTTAAGTGGCCCTAAAAATGTAAAAGTAAGTCAATAACTTTCCACAAAGCAAGTTATAGTTTCTCATGAATGAATGTACCGAGTTCCTTCTTAGAGAATCGTCATAAAGTAAGACTTCTTGGTTAAGAAAAAGCATAAAAGAAGATCCCCCCCTTCCTCCCATTCCATTATTCATGACCGTTAAGTATGAAAAATATACTTACCTTCAAGACGTACCGAGAACGACTTCGCGCTTGCGCAACAAGGAGAAGAGAGAGAGAGAGAGAGAGAGAGAGAGAGAGAGAGAGAGAGAGAGAGAGAGAGAGAGAGAGACTGAAGATGACAGTCATTGCAAGACTTGCCAAAAATAATAAGAAGAAAAACCAAGGTAAGGATTCACTCACGGGCGGAAACTCCAGCCCCTAAGAAGTGCATCTGAGAGTGATTGCATATCATTACAGCGTACCAGAGCATTTTTATGCCATGTGTAAAATGGTCATAATTTCTTGTTTACGACCGCGGCGCAAGCTTGGATCACCGAATGTGCTGCGAATAAAGGAGAGAGAGAGAGAGAGAGAGAGAGAGAGAGAGAGAGAGAGAGAGAGAGAGAACGGGGAAAAACCGGCAGTAAACCAACGCCAAGGAGTATCGCAAATTCATCGTTTGAGATGAAAACGAAAGTTGGGATTTTCTTTGCATTCACTTACCTGCTGGCGCGCACGCACGCACGCACGCACACACACACGCACACATACACACACAACCATACGGTAAAGCATGGCATGGAAGTTGAAACCTGTGTATCTGTTTTCTACGTGATTAGAACTGTAATATTCACAGAGTATGATTATGGCGATAAAATATTTGCAGTCTGCTTTCTACGCTCATCTCTGTCGAAGAAGAACAAAAACAATAACAAATGCAACAATAACGACACAAAGAAAGGTAAATGTTTACTTGTTTTGCATTTGTGTTGTTCCCTTCTACTTATGCACCCAATGATGAACAGGTAAAAAAATATAAGCAGTACTAATAGATGTGACTTACTACCATGACAAAAAATAAAGGAGAGAGAGAGAGAGAGAGAGAGAGAGAGAGAGAGAGAGAGAGAGAGAGAGAGAGAGAACAGGCTATCTACCACGAAAGGTGATCATTTTTGCCTTGGTGCAACGCCACGTTTTCTCATAAGAAAACGCTTGCCGAGGGATCAAGGATATTTTGCGGTTTCCTTGTGTCTTGAGAAGTCTCTCTCTATCTCTCTCTGCACGAAGAGCAATCTTCAGGCAAAGGACAAAGTTTAAGGACACAGATGAAAGGAAAAGACAAAGAGTTTTCATCGACGGAGACAAAAGCAAAGGACAAAGTTTAAGGACAAAGAGAAAATGTAAGAAAGAAAATTACAAGGAAAAGACAAAAGAAAAGGAAAAATCTGGGACAATGGCGAAAGGAAAAGACAAGTTTTCAGGATACATACAAAAGGAAAAGTCAAGTTTAAGGACACTGACAAAGGGAAAAGGCAAATTTTTAACGACACTGACAAAACCAAAATACAAATTTTAAGGACACGTACAAGGAAAAGAAATTTTAAGAATACGGACAAAAGGGAGAGACAAGTTTTCAGGATACGGACAGAAGGAAAAGGCAAGTTTAAGGACACTGACAAAAGGAAAAGACACATTTTTAGGACACAGAAATAACGAAAATAATTTTAGGGACACGTACAAGAAAAAGAAATTCTAA
This sequence comes from Macrobrachium rosenbergii, assembly GCA_039081455.1. Taxonomy (NCBI): domain Eukaryota; kingdom Metazoa; phylum Arthropoda; class Malacostraca; order Decapoda; family Palaemonidae; genus Macrobrachium; species Macrobrachium rosenbergii. The sequence continues at coordinate 8,748,785 of JANJGK010000011.1, read as the reverse complement.
GAATACGGACAAAAGGAAAAGACGAATCCCAAATACACGGACTAAAAGACGAGACAAATTTTGAGGACACGGGACAAATTTTAAGGACAAAGGAAAAAGGAAAAGACAAACTTAAGGTCATTGACAAAAGGAAAATGCAAAATTAAGACCAGTGACAAAAGGAGAAGACAAATTTTGAAGACACTGACAAAATGGAAAGGCAAGTTTAAGGACACTGTCAAAAGGAAAAGAAAAGTTTTCAGGACATGGACAAAAGGAAAAGGCAAACTTTAAGGCCACGGACAAAGGAACAGAAAATTTCAAGGACAATGACAAAAGGAAAAACCAAATTTTAAGGACACGGACAAAAGGCAAGGACAAATTTTAAGGACAATGATTAAAAAAAAGGACAAAGCTTAAAAGGAAAGACAAAGTTTAACGGAGATAAAGGGGCAATGCGAAGAAACATAAAAAATACAGACGAATCAGCGTAGTATAATTAAGAGAGAAAATGAAAAATACAGAGCAAGTCTTGATTTAGATGAATGTAATCCTGCTTTGGTCGATACAGTTCTTTAAATATCTGCGACTGCGAGTTTCAGCATCGTAGTGATATTCCCTGGAAATTATATAGATATGTATGTATATGTATACATATATATATATATATATATATATATATATATATATATATATATATATATATATATATATATATTATATATCTATATATTATATATATATATATATATATATATATATATACATATATATATATATATATATATATATATATATATATATATATATATATATATATATATTATATTATATATCGGCTCATAAATAATACAGAATACCGCTGCGTATAAAGTATAAGAGAAAATAGACCAGGGGATGGGAGATGGAGGGGGCGGGGGGGAGTGGTTTGTAGAGCGAAGATACCTGGATAAAAGCGTTCGAGGTATCTCACAAGCGGTCTTATCTCCTTGGTCTGTGTGGGTGGTCCATCGACGAGTGGAAGGTCCACCAATGGTCCACCGATCCATCTGGTCCTACGGAGGAACATCGGAGGGACTCAGTTTTTCAAAGATTAAAACATTCCTGTTTTAGTCACATTCGAACTAAGGCTTCAAAAATAAAATAAATCATACTTACTTAAATTTACTTACACTCCCTTTACAGTGCCTTCCAGTCACTCTAAACCAAATTAACTTTATGTACTTGTTAAAAAAGAAGCTTCTTCAGGGCTCCTTCATGCTCTTGGCTCTGGAATATGACAAATATAGAGCCGGGGAGATAATGTGGTCCAGCAGGGGGTTTCGGGGGAGTTAAATATATGGTGTAATTAATGTGAAGTTATTAGCAACGCGGGAGAGCGTCAGGAGAAGCCTTTTGCTGGAAGGAGAGAGAGAGAGAGAGAGAGAGAGAGAGAGAGAGAGAGAGAGAGAGAGAGAGAGAGAGAGAGAGAGAGAGAGAGAGGTTCCTCAAGCGTATGAAATGAAATTACCGAATAAAATCACCGTCACGTTTAACTCTTCTTGCAAAATATGAAGAGATATGGTAATTACCATATATCTCTCTCAAGATAAATGCAGGTAAAGTAATTAACATATTTTTCTATGGGCAAGGATAACTCTCAACTATTGAGCAATGATAATAAATTCAATTAGTGACTTGAAAAGATTTCCGACGTATAAACCTCTCCAAGGAATGTCAGCTATGGTTATTCTTTACAAGAATTTTTATATGAAGAGAGTCGCTTCATTTTTGCAACAGTAGATTTTATTTTTGTTTACTAAACCTCAATAATGCTCAGACAAAATTTTAATGATAACAAAACAGACATTTCTAAATCCCTTTCGATACCAAACGACTTGATTTACTATTAATAATAATGTATCTCAAAGGAATATAATCATTTTTTTCACTGCAGAAGATCTATTTTTTATTCTATAGCAACAAATTGTCGTCATTACATTCGGAATACACAACCGAAAAGATTACTTGATACTGACCAGAGAGACAGTCTTTACTTTCTCTCTTGAGACTGAATGGAAGAGAAAGTGGTTTACACTCAAATAAATGGGATAAAATATTATCACGATCTATATCACCTAGCCTTAAGGCCCTGGTTAAAATACGACGTTCGTAGACACATGTTCTTAGCATGGTAAGCAACACAGATGTTATCTCAGATCATCAATATTACAGATTTGACATTATCTACTATCTATCAGTTAACCAATCTATCTATCTATTTATCTATCCCGTAATAAGGTGACCGCGAATTGTAATGGGACAGAGAAATCCAACTGAACTCGAAGCTAATCAATAACAATCGGTAAGAAGACAATCATAAATACAAAAAAAAAAACACACACAAGCAAACACTAATCGACAGAACGAACACAGCCCAGGAATAAAAAAAAAAAAACAGAAGAAGGGAAGAATTATCGCATTTCTCGCCCCATGACTCTTTCCCACAGAACCACAATGAATCTACGAGCGCTTCTAAAACCCTGACAAGATTTTTATCATTCTTAGACGGAAATAAGTGGGAGGAAAATGTTCTCAATATTTACATCTGAGAGAGAGAGAGAGAGAGAGAGAGAGAGAGAGAGAGAGAGAGAGAGAGAGAGAGAGAGAGAGAATTACCAGTTGAATGGTTCCACCCATGGGGGCGGGGTTGTGGGATTATCTTACCAAGTCTGTTCCCTGCGTGGATCGGGTCAATATTTGAACCGATCTTTGAAAATCAAGACACCAGATAAGACTTCGGAACTGAGTAAGTGTCAGATCGAGCCTGAATTACGAACTGTCTTAGGATCATTGAAACCATCAGAAGCAACAGATCTTGGTCCATTAAAAATGAGGCCTTAAGAAGTTGTTTTAATTTCTTTATAATACTGGAACAGGTTCATTTCTCATGACACTGAGGGAAAACTCCACTGGTTAAAGCCTGTCAGTTACAAATGCTGGAATACAAGTAACCTTATCTGAACTATGACATGCATCTGACAGCATCTGCCCACAGAACTAGAATTGAAATACAACAGTCTCTGGTCGTATTTACAACTGGGAAGGTTAATCTATAAACCACTCCTTGAAATGGCTGAATATGTCTTTAATTTGTCAAGATGAGGAAACCCTATTGGTAAGCTAGTCTGTGACTAATCTAATCGACATCTCCCATAATGTGCATTTCGCTTTGCTATCTTTCTTGGAAAATATTTTCAGTATCCAAATGGACTCTATACGACGGTCTGCTATGAATTCCGTCTATTTGGCTGTATCATCCAGGCGACTTTCTGTGTGAACAGTCCTTTTAAAATGGGGATTTCAGTAATCCTTTCAGCAGTTAACAGCAGGCCTCCACAGTTCGCATACAAAATGAGGACTTTGCTGTGCCTATACTGTACACCTTTATCCTTATTAGCACATCTTAAACGGACATGAGGTATGCTGGTATTTTCACTTGTAACCTGGGCGGTAGATGATTCGTTGATGCTGCGGTGGTAGGGATAAAATAAGGAATGAGAAGGAATTGGGTTGGGGTAGGTGGGTTATGGGGAGTGGCGGGTTTTGGGGTGGTGGGGGGATGGCTAGGCAGGATACTTATGGATTTGGGTTGACCTTGGTAATGGATGAGGGGCCTTCAAGGCCGTGTATTAGTTTGATTCTGCACTTGCCTGTTCCTCTGTCAGTTGGAATGAAACTAAGGCCACACTTGTTCAGCGAGAGAGAGAGAGAGAGAGAGAGAGAGAGAGAGAGAGAGAGAGAGAGAGAGAGAGAGAGAGAGAGAAGATTCATACTGTCATATCAATACCGTATATCGCGTGAGTAAAAAGAAAAAAGAAAGGACCAGTACTCTCAAACAGGATCGATGTATTCCGTACAAAAATAACCGCATCTTAAATATCAGAATGAACGACAAGTTGTGTCACTCTTTCTGTGAAAAGTATAAATTAAATACAGAACTTCTAAACAAATTAACCAAGTATTTGAAAAATGATCTATTGAAAAGATGCATATTGTTCTTCATGAAATAATCAGCTTGTTTCTATAGTTGAAAAAAAAAAAGATGGCGATCTATTAAAAAGATCCTATGATTTTTGGTTATTCAAGGATTGAAGAAAAGTAGGTGAAACTGTTTTAAACAGATAACAGGTTCAACAGAGATTTGAAGAAAAAGACACAAGAGTTATAGTAAAAATAAGACGTCGTATAATAGGAAAGAATCTTCACTCGTCAATCAGACTTCGATAGAGGACGTTTAGCAATCATCATTAAAATTATATATTACAGAAAAATACAAACGCTTTATGCATTTATTTTTGTTTTAAAGACGTACATCCATTAATTCTGTAATTTCGTCAAGTAAGGAAATACTGAGCATTTGCATTTGTGGAGGATTGAAAAGCACTGCTGAATATAAACAGATAAATGAAAAAAATAATTTCAACGACCACTCACAATGTAGGTCTGCTATATATATATATATATATATATATATATATATATATATATATATATATATATATATATATGTATACATATACCTATATATGACTATTTATCACATCACCGTGATTCATATACAATCAGAAAGCTACAAACGTCCTTTAATATCCAATTCACTCTACCTCGGAAATAATATATTTTCATATATGTTACCGAAGGGGAATTTTTAAGTTGATATATATATATATATATATATATATATATATATATATATATATATATATATATATATATATAAACCGAAAAACCATGACGGCCCGAGGCAAGATGGACAGATATGAACAAAAGACTAGCAAAAATTTTTGTTGTATTTTGACAGTTGAGAAAACGCAGTCACTTGAATTCGCCATAAATATTCTGCAGCCACTCATCATTCTCCTCACTGGTCTGTTAAATCAGATGTTTGGAGGTTTTGGAAGCTTGTCAGTCAAAACAAACACGGCATCCTTTCTCAAAATGATTGAGGTTTGCTCGTTGCCGTTGTGGGAGGGATTGAAGACACGCCGCCGGAGGTTGAGTGTCGGAGAAAAGATTTGGAAATTTGGAGTTTCCTGCGGTTTACGTTGCCAAAAGCATTATTCTAGATAAAAGTAATAACGTTCATGTTAACAGAAAATATTCAGTCTTCGTTTAAATTTCACAGTATTATTATTATTATTATTATTATTATTATTATTATTATTATTATTATTATTATTATTATTTGAGACATGAACATGCTGAAAGTTTGTTTATTAAAATACTCACCAAGAACAAATATGAGTTTCATTTAAATATTACAGCATTATTATTATTATTATTATTATTATTATTATTATTATTATTATTATTATTATTATTATTATTATTATTATAATTTGGCAGCAGACCCTCTTTTAAACAGGTTCTACTGAATATTATTGCTGCTTCAGCTGCATTTATTTTGTAGAAGACTTTTTCTATTTTCCCTATTGCGGACTTCTCTTCAGTGGAGGTGCGTGCTAACAGCTCGCCTATATTTGTCTTTCATGAGGGGAAAAGTAAAAAATCTGGATTCTGCTTTTTATGTATTCTATACAGTTAGAATATTATAACTTATACATTTGCTTATACAGATGTTGCCGCGACGTTTCGACGGACTCTTCTGTCATTCTCCAGCGGGAGCTAGTAGAGGACTGGCAGGTTGCATAGGTCCTTCCGAAGAGTGTGTCGAAACGTCGCAGCAACAAGTGTATAAGCAACTGTATTAAGTTATAATATTCTAACTGTATAGAGTATATAAAAACCAGAATCCAGATTTTTTACTTTTCCCCCATGAAATGGCAGATACAGGAGAGCTGTTAGCACGCTACCTCCAATGAAGAGAAGTCTCCAATAAGGAAAATAAAAAAAAGTCTTCTACAAAATAAATGCAGCTGAAGCAGCAATAATATTCAATAAAACCTATTTAAAAGAGGGTCTGCTGCCAAATTATTATTATTATTATTATTATTATCATTATTATTATTATTATTTAACAGCTACGACACATGAACATGTTGAAATTCGATTAATTTAAATACTTATCAAGAATATTGATATTTATGCCTAAGAAATTATTATGAATCCTTGAAACTCCAGTGACGTTGAATATATGAGGCAACAGCCAATAGACTTCTTTTCACAGATGTTGTGTGTCAAATTTACTTTTGTAAAGCCAGATGATAATGGCGTTATTTTGACTTTGCAAATAAAAATAATAAAAATCTTAAAGTGAAAACAAGGCAATAAAACAATAAAAACAACGGAATAACAAATTAATAGGTACTTTTGCCAAGCCACATGATAATGGGTTACTTTTGAATGTAAATATGAAAATAATAAAACGAAAAATAAAATAATAAAATGATAAAAGTAAGAAAATTGTGAAATAATAGGTAAAGAAAAAAGCTAACGATAAAAAACCATGGCAAAACCACGAAATGCACACGTTTTAGTAAACGATACACAGATACCCATAAACTCATACATTTAAACACACACACACACACATACACATGCATTCCAGCCCAATCTAAACGTTGGTACAGTCTTCTATGCGAAGACTAAGCTCCATTTTACGAGGTCTCTCGCCATATTTGACTGAAGATTTATCTTCGTCAGCCACCATCGAGGAGAAGGAAAGTGAGACGGCGCCCAAAGGGCGTCATGCTTTCACTCGATATTATCGGGAGGAGATCAAAGGGAAAGCCGCCCCTTTCGTCATCGGAGTCACAATCGCCAGCGCTATCGCCAGCAACAATCGCCAGCGTTTATCGCTAGGGGGATTCCACGCTGTCCCTTTTAAGAGAAGTGAAAGTTTCTTGACTGGATAATTTCTTCGTGAAAGAAATAAAAAAAATTTTTATAAAAGGGTTATTGATATACAAACTTTATTATTTAATTTATATTAATATTTTATTTTATTTATACTAATATTTTAGTTATTTTTATGTTTATGAAAGGGTTATCAATATACAAATTTTATTTAATTTATATTAATATTACATTTAATTTATATTAATATGTTATTTTATTTTAATATTTTATTTAATTTATATTAATTTTATTAAATTTATATAGATTTAATTTAATTTATATTCATTCTCTATCATTCAAAGCAATTGTTACACCTTTAGTTAAATAAAACGTTTTATTTAATTAAAGGTGAAAGTGCTTTGAACGAAAGGAAATGAATCATAAAAATTTTCACAATTATTCCATTTAAATTCCTATTGTAAAATTATCTATTGCAACACCCTATTATTAAAATGATTGACAGCTAAACCGCATTTAATTCGTTGCCCATCTAAAAAAAAAAAAATAAATAAAAAAATGTTTATAATGACTTTGTCATTTAGCGCAAAATAAAAGAATTTCGAAGGAAAAACTGATCAAAACAGAAAAACCCATTCAATTTTATTATTAACTTCCCCGAAAAATAAAAAAGCATAAAGAATTACAATGTTATACAATAACAAGTAAAATTTCGAAAGAAAAACTTTTCCAGAAAATAAAAAGCACAAAGAATTACAATGTTATAAAAAACTAAAATTTCGAAGGAAAAGCTGATCTAAACATCAGAAAAAAAAAACAGCCACTACTACAACTCTCCCGCACATTAAAGTCACATCCAACTTGGACAGAAGATGTAATGGAACCTATAAACATCAGTCTCCAGTCAGAATTGTTTTATATATTCAGTTCCGGCATCAAAATGACTATAATGAAAAAAAATAATGCGAGAGATGAGACACCTCCTTGGAATCAGCTGACACCCGTCTAAGCCTTGCACGTGCAATTTACGTCAACTGCAGACATGACTGAGGATAAATTGTTGACGGGGGAAGGAGGCAAATTCTGCAGGAAGCGTACCTATAATACAAGGAAGCGTAAATATCCCACGAGGACGCGTAAATGTCCTACAAGGAAGCGTGAATTTCCTACAAGGAAGTGTGAGTAACCTCCAAGGAAGCGTGAATAACCTACAAGGAAACGTAAATATCCTAAAAGGAAGCGTAAATATCCTACAAGAAAGCGTGAGTAACCTCCAAGGAAGCGTGAATAACCTACAAGGAAGCGTAAATATCCTAAAAGGAAGCGTGAATATCCTAAAAGGAAGCATAAATATCTTATAAGGAAGCGTATACATCGTAAGGGAAAAGTAAATAACCTACAAGGAAGCGTGAATTTCCTACAAGGAAGCGTGAGTAACTAACAAGGAATCGTGAATAACCTACAAGGAAACGTAAATATCCTAAAAGGAAGCGTAAATATCCTAAAATGGAGCGTGAATATCCTAAAAGGAAGCATAAATATCCTAAAGGAAGCATGATTATCTTACAAGGAAGCGTAAATATCCTAGAAGGAAGCGTGAATATCCTAGAAGGAAGAGCATCCTACAAGGAAGCGTAAATATGCTACAAGGAAGCGTAAATATCCTACTAGGAAGCACAAATATCCTACAAGGAAGCGTAAATATCCTACTAGGAAGCACAAATATCCTACAAGGAAGCGTAAATACCCTAGGAGGTGGAAAACTGGAGAAAATGCTGGAAAGGTTTTTGGCGTTTTTGTAATAGCTGATTCGTTACGTTTTTTCTCAGTTTGATGCTAAAAGAGATAATAACTTCCGTTCAATGGTAACAAAGAACATAAGCTGTTGTTATTATAATAATAATAATAATAATAATAATAATAATAATAATAATAATAATAATAATAATAATAATAATAATAATAATGGAAAGAGAAACCCACAAGATTCTTGTGTATAACTTGTTTACCAGTAAACAAGTTATACACAAGAATCTTGTGGGTTTCTCTTTCCATCTTCAGAAGAAAACTGAAAGAAGTTTTTGTTTGGTTCAATAATAATAATAATAATAATAATAATAATAATAATAATAATAATAATAATAATAAACTACTATCAAAGTTATTATCATTATTTTTAAAGAGTATCAACATTATCATTCTTAGGACACCCGTACCGTCAAAAATGACGGCGAAATGAGAGTCCAGACAAGACGTTACGTACCACTCGAGAGCTGAGGCCAAGGAATTTTCTTTCTATGTAATTTATAACGCATTTTATAATCTACATAATATTCGCTCTAGAATTCCACAAATCTGTTTAGTAATTTTATCTTAAGGTCTTGGCTAATTTATTAGAGAGCGGGTTTAAAACATTTATGAAAATAAGACAATTCAAAGAAAGAATGGTAATGTATATATATATATATATATATATATATATATATATATATATATATATATATATATATATATATATATATATATATATATATATATAGGGAAGTCGGAAAAACAAACCTATCAAAATATTTTATAGAGAAAAAAACAACATCCTTGCTGTCTATAGCTGACCTATTTCCCCCAAGATGAAACTCAAGATAACAAAAGTACGCACACCGGGTGTACATGCGCGCTCGCGCGAGTGGCCATAAAGACAACACATCAAAAAGGGTCTGAACCGATGGATGATTTTATGACTTTTTTTTTACTTTTACTTTTTTTTTTAAAGTTTCCCATAGGGCAATCTACATGACGCTTAAAAGAGACTTTTGAAAGTAAAGGTATTACCAGGTACAAGTTGAATTTACGACATTAAGTGGCGTATTTTTTTTTTACTGTAGTTTTCTCTCTCTCTCTCTCTCTCTCTCTCTCTCTCTCTCTCTCTCTCTCTCTCTCTCTCTCTCTCTCTTTTATCTGTTGTGAAGAAGGTACTGATATGTTAATGTAATAAGTCCAGGTCTCCGTACATCAGTTGTGCGTTGTGAGTTTTTGTGCTTTTGCTGTTTATGTTAATGTTGTTGGTTTACTTAATTAAAAAATAATTACCCTGTCTCTTGCATTTTCACTGTTTGTCCCTTCTGCATATATATATATATATATATATATATATATATATATATATATATTTATATATATATATATATATATATATATATATATACAGTATATATAAATCATCTATCTAGTTAGCTGATTCTGTATCTATGTCTAAATCTATATCTATACAATACCATACGCACATATATATATATATATATATATATATATATATATATATATATATATATATATATATATATATATATATATACATATGTATATATATACACACACACACACATATATATATATATATATATATATATATATATATATATATATATATATATACTGTATTTCTATATAAGTCAATGGCGTTATTTGCAAAGATTGTCTTTTTGTTTAGGCTCTGAACAGACTGATTCAGTCTAAAAAAAAAAAAGACAGTCTCTGCAAATAATTCCACTGACGTCAATAGAAATTGCGTAAGAGAAAAAATACGCCCAATAGCATATATATGTGTATATATATTTGTATACATATGTATACATGGTTTTGCCACAAACTAATAAGTGAGAAAATTGTACTCCCAGATACTCAGCAAATATTCAGCTACACATACCTCTTTGTACTGAATTCACTTAATCCTGTGATAACTTAAAAGTGAATGGCCGGGATTCAGACCTATTCCGTTTGGATTGATTCCAGACGTGATTAGTGTATCGAACCAGACAAAACAAGTCCGAATTCTAGGTAGGGTAGATTCGCTTATATATAATCCCTTTTGGATGAAGTTTATTCCCACAGTAAAGTGAATTCCGCAGTAAGGGGGAATTTCGGCTTAACACTTGAGAATATAAAAGAAGTCATGAGCGAATTAACAAAAAAAACTAGTACGTGTATAAATGTGCGTATATATATATATATATATATATATATATATATATACATATATATTTATACACACATATACATATATATATACATATATATATATTATATATATATATATATATATATATATATATATATATATATATATATATATATATATATATATATATATATATATATATATATATATGATTTCACTATTTCAGCGTATGCAGGAGCTTTTACGAACTTATATACTCTCTTATATACTCTCTTTCGTAAAGCTCATGCTTTTAGTTTCTTGTAAAAGAAAACTATTGGGCCGGCTTTGTCTGTCCGTCCCACTTTATTCTGTCCGCCTTCAAATCTTAAAAACTACTGAGGCTAGAGGGCTGCAAATTGATATGTCCATCATCCACCGTCCAATCATCAAACATACCAAATTGCACCCCTCTAGCCTCTGTGGTTTTTATTTTATTTATGGTTAAAGTTAGCCATAATCGTGCTTCTAGCAACGACATAGGATAAGCCACCACCGGGCGGTGGTTAAAGTTTCATGGGCCACGGCTTATACAGATTATACCGAGTCCACCGAAAGACAGATCTAGTTTCGGTGGCATTGATTATACGCTGTAGCGGTTGTACAGAAAACTCGATTGCGCCGAAGAAATTTCGGTACAATTTTTACTTGTTTTTTTTTCTTAGTTCTAAAAACATCAGTTTCCTGGTCAGTTCCCTAAAGTGAGAGAAAGACACTTTGAAAAAAATCTTTATAAAGGCAAAAGCCATGAGTATGTCTTGCTTATTTAGAAACTTTATGAAGTGTGATAAATTAAATATCTGTGATAAATTAAATATCTAATGTTAAATGTTTCTGTACCTAAAAAATAATGTGCTAAAACTTGAAATAAATAACTTGAGAGAGTTTACAAAAAGCAAGACTTTAAAAAATTCCAGAATTAAAATAAAATTTCGAAGACAGTAGTTGTAAATGCATTAAGGAGAATTCCAGTAATATCTGCAATATTCTCTCAATTGCAGGAATGTTGATGATGAACAGCAAGTTTATAGGACTGATTACAGTTAATTTTTGTCGAATGAAAATAAAGTAAATTTACATTTTAATTGTAAAAAGCCAAATATTTACCTTTAAAACATACCCTTCCCCTGTTAAGTAACGGAATTATTTCCTGTTCATTATCTTCTGTTCACCAACAAATGTTTGTAGTCTATTGCAATAGGTACTCTATGTATCATTAATAATAATAATAATAATAATAATAATAATAATAATAATAATAATAATAATAATAATCTTTATTATTTTCCTCTTTTAAAGGTAAATGACATGCTCCCAGTCCCATTAGTAATAATAATAATAATAATAATAATAATAATAATAATAATAATAATAATAATAATAATAATAATAATAATAATAATAATTGTCATTATTTAATGACAAGAGACATGCTCTCAGTGTTATTATTATTATTAATATTATTATTATTATTATTATTATTATTATTATTATTATTATTAATAAAAATAATAATAATAAAATTCATGATCTCAGTCTCATTTTATTACTAAGGGCAAAAGACATGCTTCCAGTGTCATTAATAATAATAATAATAATAATAATAATAATAATAATAATAATAATAATAATAATAATATCATTACCATTACTTACTGTAAATGTGAAAAGACATGCTGTCAGTCCCATTAAGTCCAGAGGCAAGCCGCATGGCTTCACTAACACGCTTATCTTTCGCCAATTACCTCATCTGGCCACGAGTTCTGTTTCAAAACATCTCTCCAGCAGCCTCCAGGCTGGTAAGCGTAAGAGCCAATTAGACGAGGGCCTCTTGGTTTGGTATTTCTTGCGTGTAAAAGCGGGCAGCTTCCATCTTTATATATATATGTGTATATGTATATATATATGTGTATATGTATATATACTGTATATATATATATATATATATATATATATATATATATATATATAAGTTAAGAGGGCATTGTGGCTATTAGAATTACATATGTGTCTGGTAAAAGTGACCAGCAGATTCTACATATATATTTCAGCCTAAAAAGCAATAAAAACGATTGCCCACTTGGCTACGATGGTGAGGATGGGTCTATTCCAGCTCTAATAAATATATCTGAAAACGACAGGTATATGTATGTACGAGAGATAATAGACTTTTATCCTTCTCGTGGTCAGGTCGGCAACGCGACCTCCTTGTGAATATGGAAATGCGGGTTCGCTTCCCGAGACCGGTGTTCACAGGCTCTTCAATTTCTTCTTCCGTTTGGATATTTCGGCTTCGTAGTTACAAGCATATCCAAAAAAAGCGCGAAGAATTCGAGAAGTTAAGAGGGCATTGTGGCTATTAGAATTACACATATATATAAATTTTCATCACATCACCGAGACATCTTATATCCATAAATATTAAGCTGCAAATTTCGTTTAATATCTAATTCGCTCTATCTTGGAAACGATACCGAAGGGGAATTTTATTTACTTATTAAGTACAAATCACTTTCGGTATTACTTTCGAGGTAGAGCGAATTCAGTCTTATGGCGAATGGAAACTCTTCTGCAAATGCATAAAATCAGTAGCGATATCAAGTATGTGAAAGTCTTATTTTTTCAATAATTCCATCAGAAGGAAGGAATTAGGATCGTTTCCTTGAAATCCATCATACCTCTGTTGAGCTAGGATGTGAATAACGTACCTGGTTGTTATATGTCTATAGTGGATCGCTTCCAGGTGAGAGAGAGAGAGAGAGAGAGAGAGAGAGAGAGAGAGAGAGAGAGAGAGAAATTAAAGATGGAAGACTCTCAGCGACGATTTCGATTTTAAGGACCTGAATTCAACAGGAATATGTACAGCCGAGTCGAACTCAAACTACATTTCTCTCTTGATAGCCGAATGAATACGTCCCTTCTGTTACAGCTCTAAAAAGCATCACTATATAGCCCTACTTGTGTCCTTCAAGACTTTCAAAAGCCAATTCAGCTCCTGACGTCATTAGAATGCTAATTTTTATCCAGAAAAGGTTTCGAAGCATTTAGGGCAAATCATATGAAAAAATGAAATTAAATAAAATGAGAGAGACCTTCCATCGAAGAATATTTCATAACCAATGAATGGAGGGAATCTTCAGTATAATTACGTAAGCGACATGAATAAAACAACGCAAGTCACTCTTGCATGTGTATGTTCCGACAAACGATTCACTTCCGTCGTAAAATCTTTTAACTGCTCACAACAACTTGTACGTTATACCACAACGCACTCCATATTGTCTCTCTCTCGCTTCTATCATCGGCGTTTTCAAAGTGTGTGTGTGTCAATCGAGCCTTTCCTCTTTCCTTCCAAAATTGTCTGTTAACTTGCATCACAAACACCAAACCATCTGCTAACGTCAAAAATTTCTAACTCCAATCACGGCCTATTTTCCTGACCTAATGCTGTGCAAAGGTATAATTTTGCGAATCACATCAGCAGATGCGGTCAAAATGAAGAAAATAAACTGCTCTTTTAGACAAACGCGTTCTTCCCCTTTCTACATCTACATTCTCATGAGTTAACTTATAGATCAGGCACAGATCGATCTAAAAACTCAGCTGTTCTTGGGCTGAGGACTTACACGATTTGTGAACACAATATAAATAACGCTAAGACATCTATGCGACTCACCTGTGCTTCAGGTATGCTTAAACCTTATTTCCTTTATGTATCTTAAATATTTCATGGTTTTCATTTAAATAAGGTAGTATAGTAGAACACTACAACTTGTATTATCTATATTATCTAAAGGAAAAACAATTTCGAATTACCTTCATCATTTAACATTATCACTGAGTCCTAATTGATCTTGGGTTACGTCTATGCGTTGTTCGCAGTGGTGGACGTTTTAGGAATAAGCTCGTAAACGGACAAATAAACAGAGCGATAACACGTAGTAAACACAACCCACCTGACTTGTATAGGGGGAGAAAAAATGACTAGTTTTTCTAACCAAGATATGATGACTGAATAAAACGAGAGCTTTTTCCCTCTCTCAACCGGAATCATATATATATATATATATATATATATATATATATATATATATATATATATATATATATATATATATATATATATATATATATATATATATATATATATATTATATTATATAATATATACTGTATATATGTGTGTGATAGAAATAATGATATTATTACATGTAGTACTGCACTTTCCCGTAATCATGTAATACTTAGAGCTTTATGTGAATATCGAGTATATAAATACAGAAAAAAAAAACTACTTCAGATACCGTACGAAGGCTCCCGGAAGCAAATTCCTAAGGTGTATGCTAGTATTCCACCAGCCCCTGGTTTTTTAGCCATGACCAGATTAGGTTAGGTTAGGTTAGGTTAGATTAGACTAGTAGTCCAATTTGGTTGTGGGAAACATAACGAGATTATTTCAAGAATTTCTATGGTTAGTTTTTAAGATATTGCGTCCCGCTTTTTTCAGGGAAAGGTCCCGGCACTCGGTTACATCTCGGGAAAATGCCTCCTGGAATGGTCACCGAACTCACCGCAAAAATCTCTGCGGGTCAAAAATCCTTTCCGAAATCAAGATTTCCAAAATGGGTCCAGCAGGGTGGTCTGACCCTCTAAATGATCCTATCCAGGCGGGTAAGCAGTTGGGGGCAATGGGAAACAAACCCGGCTGAATAATGAGGCTTCTTATAATACTTTTGAGCTCTCTCTCTCTCTCTCTCTCTCTCTCTCTCTCTCTCTCTCTCTCTCTCTCTCTCTCTCTCAGCTTTATTCATGTGGAAATGAGGCTTCTTATAATATTTTCTAGTTCTCTCGCTCTCTCTCTCTCTCTCTCTCTCTCTCTCTCTCTCTCTCTCTCTCTCTCTCTCTCTCTCTCTCTCTCTGCTTCATTCACGTGAAGTTGAAATAAGGATTATTTTTTGGCTATCGATTTCAGCAGGTCTGGGGATCAGTCATGAATTTTTATTTTATTTTATTTATATTACCAACGTGAATCTCCTGTAGTCTTCCTGAAGACATAATTTTATATTAAAAGATTTATTGAAAAAATAGTAATAGCTATGAATCCTTTTAAATAAAATGGTTTCATCATTATGCCGTCATGAAAAATGTTTGAAATCGTAACTCGTACCGGATGAACAAATTAAACCACTTGCAAATATGTTTGTGCTTCTAGAGCCTAGAGAAAGCTTTCTCTAGCTATGTTGACTAGAAAGGCGGGCTCCACTTCTATAGCATTTTCGAAGCGCTTTGCACGCACAGCCTTTGAATTCAAAAGGATATAAGGACGTAATTTGCATGCAAATATTAAAATTTACTTGTGCAGAACTACCTTCAGGGGATACGATTTAAAAAAGAAATGGCGTCTTAAGGAGAACTCGCTGACCATCACGCGAGAAAACTCCAATTTTTTTTTACCCGATTTTCTCTTCCCTATCAAAGCCACAGCTGAGACCACACCCTACTTATGCTGCGGATTGTCGGAAGGGAGTTTTAGTCAATCATGGCCGGTGATAATAACAAGAAAGTTGGCGATTTAGGTGAGGTTTTCTTCTCTCTTTCTCTCTCTCTCTCTCTTTTTTTTAAATGTTTTCCGTGTTGTAGTACGGAGTTATTTGTGGTCACTCGGCGTTCATATGGTTGCCTTCTTTTTGTGGTGTATATCTGGGAGAGGCTTTTTATTTATAGCTCCGAAAATTTCACGAATGATGTTGGCGCGGGGGTAATTTCTCCCAAGTTTTTCCTTTTAAATTATATCTGGGTGAGTGCGCGTGTATACAAATTTGATGTGTATATACTGGTTATGATAACCTAAACTTATACAAATATATATATATATATATATATATATATATATATATATATATATATATATGTGTGTGTGTGATATATATACATGTATATATACATAGATATGTATATACATACACATTTACATATATATATATATATATATACTACATAAAGTCTACTAATCACTTTTTACCCAGCTATATCTGTAATTGTAAAATACCCCTAATGCCCTCTTAACTTCTCGAAATCCTCAAACTTTTCGGATACGCTTGTCACAACAATTCAAAAGATCGATATTCTTCCATTTGGATTTTAGGCTTTGTAGTGACAAGCTTATCCAAGAAAAAAATAAGTGTGAAGAAAACGAGAATGTAAGAGGGCATTGCGGCTCTTACAATTTTTTACAAACATGTGAGGCTTATTTTTGCCTCACAAGATTGTTAACTTCCTGGTACTTTCGATTCTCGTGGGTGTGCAATCGAAACCATTCTTTCAAAGGGAATGTTCTTCATATATTTCCTTAGGCAATATTAAGTTCTCCGAGGAGAAGGCATCCAAAAGCGGAGGAAACCAGGAAGTTGAGATTTACACCTGGTTTATATATATATATATATACATATATATATATATATATATATATATATATATATATATATATATATATACATATATATATTATATATATATATATATATATATATATATATATATATATATATATATATTATATATATATATATATATATATATATATATATATATATATATATATATATATATATATATATATATATATCTATACATACATACACACACACACACGCAATGCATATATGTATTATGTGTGGGAAAATATGCTAAGAAACAGAAAATACAATGCAAAAGTAACGAACTATTAATAAAATTGCTAAACCACCGCTTCGACTAACTAATAATAATAATAATAATAATAATAATAATAATAATAATAATAATAATAATAATAATAATAACTTGAACATGCTCTTTTGAAAAATTTTAAACTGACACTGCCTATAAATTCTCAAACACCTTCTGACGTTTTCTAAAAAAAAAAAATTCTCTTAATTTTGGTATCGACTTTCTTGGGAAAACGCAATTTATACATTAAATAGAAAGATGACATTTCATCAGTGTCTAGCAAAATGACATTCCCTCAGTAAATGGGAAAAGAACGTTTCATTAAAGATGCCTCAACGTTTTCAACGTATGCTGACGCAGAACAAGTTTAGTTATAAAACGTATTAACAGGAACTAATTGACTGAGTGAAAGACTACCGTGCTGATACCTCGACATTATAAAAATTATGATATTTACCTTAACTATTCCTACTGATGTTGTTATCATCACTATTTCTTTTTAGTTTTCTGAAAGAAAACTATTGAGATGGCTACTTGTCTGTCCGTCCGCACTTTTTTCTGTCCGCCCTCAGATCTTAAAAACTACTTAGGCTAGAGGGCTGCAAATTGGTATGTTGATCATCCAACCTCCAACCATCAAACATACCAAATTGCAGCCCTCTAGCCTCAGTAGTTGTTATTTTATTTAAGGTTAAAGGTAGCCATAATCGTGTGTCTGGTAACGATATAGGACAGGCCACCACCAGGCCGTGGTTAAAGTTTCATGGGCCGCGTCTCATACAGCATTACACAGAGACCACCGAAAGATAGATCTATTTTCGGTGGCCTTGATTATACGCTGTACAGAAAACTCGAGTGTGCCGAAGAAACTTCGGCTCATTTTTTACTTGTTAGTATTGTCGCAGGAATTACCATTTCCACTACCATTATGTAATAACCATTTTTAAGGGAATAAAGAATTCTGACTTTGAAAGTTTGACTTATGATAGCAGAAATGGTAGTACTATCAGTACTAAAAGCAACAACAAAATAATGAGGATAATAATAATAATTACTTGATGATAATTATGATGGAGATTAGGGTATGATATCTGGAAATTATCTACACTACGAAATGTTCCACAGGATTTCACAAGGAACCGAAAACAGTGGACCCCCAAAAGCTTTGACAGATAAACTTCTGTCGGTAAACAATTTACTGCAAACAGGAGGTAATTTCCCATTGTCTATGGAAGGACACCTGTCCTGAAAAACCTCCTCTTTATTGACAGCTTTTTCCTTAGACTCTCACTGTCCTCTGTGAGAGACAAGTAAACCACCCTGAGCGAATAGAGAGAGAGAGAGAGAGAGAGAGAGAGAGAGAGGAGAGAGAGAGAGAGAGAGAGAGAGAGAAAGAGATAAATAAAAACGATGTGCCACAGGAAAGGACGACCAAGAACACCGATTTGCACCGAAAAGGAAGAGAGAGAGAGAGAGAGAGAGAGAGAGAGAGAGAGAGAGAGAGAGAGAGAGAGAGAGAGAGAAATTTTCGGAACTCAAATTCCCACACCATTTCCTTTTGAGGGAAGTCCGCTTTTAACAGGTCATTCGGAATGAAGTTGATGAACTGAGCACTTTTCATTACTTCTCATGTTTAGACAGCAGGTGGAATGCAGCTAAATGAGTCGGCTGATTCAACCCAATAGCCAAAATAAAGGAACCGATATACCAGTTAATTGCAAAGGAGGTAAGGCGCTAAATGACTGAGATTTCAACAGCTCTCATAGTTTACCAGTGTCTTCCATTGCACACAAAAGTTACAGCCGAATTATTTGTCCTGTGATTTGAATTTACCCTTCCAGCTACTGGT
>JANJGK010000011.1:8706441-8729357 GCA_039081455.1 Macrobrachium rosenbergii | reverse complement strand
TCCAGCCATATGAGACATTCAAAGTCCGATGAATTACATCAATTTTATGTCAACAAAAACTTTCACATCACTCCGTGTTTATAGGAATAGGAACTACAGTCGCTACATACATACTCGTATCTGTCTCATTTGTGCAACTTGAATACCATCTACAACTTAAGCAACACGCTTTTCAGCAGCTAGCCATAAATGAAGTAAATAATCTAGTAAGCACTCAGTAACAAGTGATGATTGCCTAAATAAATAATAACAAAATCAACATTAAAGAAGCGTTCTGATTTGAGCAACTCGAATACCATCTACAACTTAAGCAACACGCTTTTCAGCAGTCAGCCATAAATGAAGTAAATAATCTAGTAAGCACTCAGTAACAAGTGATAATTAACTGAGTAAATAATAACAAAAATCAACACGTTACATTTGAAGATACAGAAAAGGGGAAAGGTAGACAATGAATAAATAAAAAATAAATAAATAAATAAATAAATAAATAAAAAAATAAATAAATAAATAAATACGATATAAAGCGGACGAACGCAATTTGAATTATGTGCAAAATGTGACTGGGGCGGGGGCGGGGGAGGGAGGGAATGGTGTTGGGAGATGATACAAGGCCTCAACCGCCATCAAAGCCTTCAGGCCTAAATTTAAGAAAATAAAAAAATAGACCTATGCTAATGGCCATTTTCATGCTTAACGGAACAATCTATTTACATTTCTCTATCTGCCATTAAATCCAGCTGTCCCTCCATTATGCGAATTCCTCTCTCCTTTCGGTGTTATTCCCTTGATGTTATTTGCATCTTTAATGGAGATATAACGAGAGGAGAAGTGGCCCTAATGGGCCCAGCCGTTACTGTAGTGATCCGATGTTGTTATAAAGGCACTTCGTTCCCCCCCGTGTTATCTGATGTATAATCAAGTTGTGGCCAGGGCCACGGAGACTTATCGTGTATGCCTTTTTTATTCCTTTTTTCTTTTTATTAGAGGGTTACAGTTTAATGGAGGCCGACTTACTTACACCACATCGCAGCTGTCCTCGCTAAATTAGCCAAATCGCCTTCAAGGACCTAAGTCTTGAAAGAGAATAGATTGGACGGTATATGAATTACACAATACCAGTTTTCAAGGTTAAGCCTTTGTTATGCTCCTTAGGCTTATGGCTTAGACGCAAATGAAAATTAATGAAAATTAATTACAACTTATGCATAAATGGTTTGCAAAGACGAGACAGATTTAAGAAAATCTATTAAAAAATGAAATAAAATATGACAACTAGCACATGAACACCGTCTACAATTTCACATAAAACAAGTGGAAATAATAAGTAGCCTACATCTCAACGACGTGTGTTTTCATAGGCAGCGAAGACCACATGCACAAAAAGGATTAAAAGAAAGCCCTCTTTATGAACGCGTCGGAAACAACAGTTCATGTTAAGAAATGAAGTCGACAGGTTCCTTTCCGATAAGGCGATACAAATCTGATAAGACTGGGAAAGAGACAGTTCTATATTTTTTGCCGCCGTGCCTAGAGGCCTCCAGTCCAGACCTTCCCTGAAAGAGGAAGAGATGGAGTGGAAGGGGGGAGGGGAGTGGGATGGAGATTAAGGGTTACATGAATGGTAGAGGGCTGGGAGATAACAAGGGTTGTAAGATGTTCAGTGAAGGATGCTTAACCGAGTCAGTCAGAATCTGTGCGATAAGTTATCACCAAGGACATTTACGAAATGTCACATGGTGACATATTCTTATTGCCTTCGAGTCTAGATGCTGATAATACTCAACTTCATATAGCCTATGCATACACACTGTTGCAAAATTTAGCCTCAAGGAAACATTAAGATCGACAAACAACTTTGATAGTACCTACTGTATGCATATATATATATATATATATATATATATATATATATATATATATATATATATATATATATATATGCATATATATATATATATATATATATATATATATATATATATATATATATACACAGCATATAGCTTATATATATATATATATATATGCTCTTTTTAGACATAATGATAAAGCTTATTCCTTTCTTGAGTTTCTAAATATACAACATCCTAATGTTAAGTTTACTGTGGAAAAAGAAAATGAAAATCAGCTTTCTTTTTTATATGTCCTTATTCTTGGACAATATGCTTTCTTTTTTAGACGTCCTTGTTCTTAGACAAGATAATATTTTTAAAACCACGATTTTTAGAAAAAGAACTTTTACGGGTTTAGGGTCGAATTTTTATAGTTTTTGTTCTTTTAATTTTAAAATTAATTCCGTTTTTACTCTTGTCCACAGGGCTCTAACGCTAACTTCTGACTGGCACTATTCCAAGAGGAGGTCGTCTTTTTATGTAAATATTTCAAAGATAACTGCTTCCCTTCTGAACTGGTCTTTAAGATACTTCACACGCTCCTAGACAAGTACTTCTCTCTAAGCCTACAATTTAAACCGTTCCTAAATTGAAGTTTTATGCTAAATTTCCGTTTTTATTGAGTGATACTTACAGGAAAAGCGTTTCCCAACACATCCAAAATAAGTTTGGAGCCATTAAGGTCCATGTCCTCCGGGTGTGTGTGTGTATAGCTATAGTTGTCCTAATAGTAATTTAATAACTCATATTGGATCCACCAGGAGGCTTCTAAAGGTACGCGTAAAATCTCACTGTGGCGTGAGCTACAGGACAGGCAGTAAAATTTCAAGCCCAAGGTTTTCCAAAATTAGGAATCACTCTACAATGTGTAAAACATCTATTGAAAATAAGGATTTTTCAGATTTTGGGCGAGCCTCCAACAGCCATGAATTGACAATTCTAGAAACGATGATTAAACAAATCGTCCCTTTGTTAAATAGTCAAACCTCTGAAGGCGCTAAGTCTTTCTCTTCAGTCATAACACTGCCATTGTGTGTGTGTGTGTGTGTGTGTGTGTGTGTGTGTGTGTGTGTGTGTGTGTGTGTGTGTGTGTGTGTGTGTGCGCGCGCGTATGTATGTATGTTTGTATAAGTATATATATATATATATATATATATATATATATATATATATATATATATATATATATATATTCAAAATATGCTTTATTTTATTTCAAAACTGTGCTTTCATTCAGTCCGAGAATCGGACTCGAAAAAAAAGACAGCCATTTATAAAATCCCCTTTGGAAATTAATAATGAGAGTCGTTCATGTTTTTATGGCTTGTACTAAGAGTACAATAATCACATAAACCACAAAATAAGTTATAACATGTAAATAATGCGCATAAGAACCTTCGGCGCAATCGAGTTTTCTGTACAGCCGCTACAGCGTATAATCAAGGCCAACGAAAATAGGTCTATCTTTCGGTGGTCTCGGTATAATGCTGTATGATCCGCGGCCCATGAAACTAATCTCGGCGCGGTGGTGGTCTGGCCTATATCATTGACAGACGCACGATCATGGCTAACTTTAACCTTAAATAAAATAAAAAGTACCGAGGTAGAGGGCTGCAATTTGGTATGTTTGACGATTGGAGGGTGGATGATAAACATTAATTTGCAGCCCTCTAGCTTTAAGATCTGCGGGCGGACAGAAAAAGTTCGGACGGACAGACAAAGCCGGAACAATAGTTTTCTTTTGCAGAAAACTAAAAACGTCGACGAGAACAGAGAATGAAAAAAACACTAGTTTCATAATTTAGATTTAACCCTTTACCCTTCAGATTTTCGAATTCTGAATCTTTTGTATTCCAAGAACCTTAGACAGCTTCTGCTCAACAGTCGGCCATTTTAATCAGGCTCGGTGCGCTTTCCTATTATGAGAGAGAGAAGAGTGACAATCATTCAAATTACCTAGATAGCCAAAAAAACTAAACGCATAATGTAAAACATCCAGGCAATCCAAACACAGAAAACAGAGAGAGAGAGAGAGAGAGAGAGAGAGAGAGAGAGAGAGAGAGAGAGAGAGAGAGAGAGAGCCCTGAAACCAACACAAAGCTTAACACGAACGATGATAAATCCAATCATAAAGTGCCAACTGAGACACCATTCATGGAATGGAATTTCATCATTTGGTACCCACCATCCCCCCGGCCTCTGCCGCGCCCCACTATCAAAGAGAGATATATAAAAAAGGAACCTTTCATTAATATTCTCGAGTCGTTCCAGAGGTATCCAGCCACCGAGGACTTCTGGAAGGAAGCTTAATTCTGACACAAGAGATTTCCAAAATACTATTACAAGGTTCGGGAAGCTTAAAAAAGGCATTATGGATTAAGTAAGAAATTTATTAATGTTAGCATGAATAAGGTTTTTTGATAAGCCTTCTGTTATCTTGAGCTTCAAATCTTTACTTCTGCACAGAGAACATAATCAGGAACAACAGCCCCAAAATATGTTTGTAGTCTAGAGAATATGATGAAAAAACATCTATTGAGTCGAGTTGAATATAAAATTTAGGCCAAAGGCCAAGCGCTGGGACCTATAACGTCATTCAGCGCTGAAATGGAAATTGACAGTAAAAGACTTGAAAGGTGTAACAGGAGGAAAACCTCGCACTATGAATCAATTGTTAGGAGAGGGTGGAAAGCAAGATGAAGAAAGAGAATATGTATGAACGGAGGTACAGTAAAAGGAACGAAAGGGGTTGCAGCTATGGGCCGAAGGCACACTGCAAAGAACCTTAAGTAATGCCTGCAGTGCACCGCAAAAGGTGTACTGACGGCACTAGCCCCCTACGGAAAAAAACATCTATTATTTACTTGTTTAGAAACGTTTATTTATTTTCCTTCATTCTGATAATGGAAAAGCTTCCAGGCAAACTATTAGTTTTAGAATTGATTACGTTGTATACTTAGACTGCAAACGCAATTGCGATGGTTGCAAAGAATATATCAGTGTGAATATACTCTGAATTTCTTGCCAGGTTAAAATAATTTCATGAGCCATTATTATTCTAAAAGCAACTTATGTGACACTATAATTAAAGAATCCATTGAAAATCTTTATTTTCGTATGGCAACTTTCTGGATAAATTACAATCACCATACCATTAACATGTTCCTTTAGCACCCGACAATCAAAAGACAAAATACAACATAAACCTAGAGGGATTCAAGCTTTCACTTCAAAGAAATAAAACCACCTGCCACTGGGAAACGAATACACACAATGGTTTTGATACTCTGACACCTTGAGAGAGACCACCTGCCAGTAGTTACAAGTACTACCACAAGGTCAGAACTAGCGTTCAATATGCACTAGCCGAAACCCGAGATGTAGCGACGATAACAACAAAGTAAAAATGGTCCCAGAGTTACAGGTATCACATGCCGCAGATATCAATCAAACTTGATTAAACAAAAGAAAAAAACGCTACAGGGCAAAGACAGCCGATAGACCCCTTGACAGATACACTGATTTGCTAAGAGTATTAATCAAAACCACAATATATTAAATATTCTTTCATTCTTTGTCTTCCAGGTAAAACTATTTACTTTATATCAAAGAGGGAAGGGTAGTTTTCTTTCTAATAAAAAAACTGTTATCTGTTTTACCCACAGCTGTTACAAAATTCTCTGAATAAATATAAGATAAAGGGGCAATATTACACGGTTCTCGAGAACTTAAAAATCTAGAGACCTTGATGATCAACCACAAAGATGAAAATTTAAGATCTAAGATTCCCTTAAATTCTAAAAAAAAAAAAAAAAATAATAATAATCAAAGTCTTTAGTAAGTCAACCATGAAGCGGATAATTTAAATCAGAATTAAGTTTTACCTTAAAATCTCTAATTTATTTAATTATACATAGAGAAGGTAGTTTAAAATCATGAGAAAAGATTTCCCTCAAAAAATTCTTTAATTAAACAACGATAATCAGGCATGAAATTAAGCAGATCTTCATGAATACCAAAGGCGGCACAGTAAGCGTCCTTAAGGACGAGAATCCTACGCTGCTGGGGACATAGGCTCAGGAGGCTGGGACCCTGGCCAGCCAGGAAGGTCTCTTTCGTCAAGTAAACTAACTCCAACGAGTCCCCAACTAATTAAGCACCTCCATACATATGCTAAGGGTAAGAAATTTAAGGGGGGAATTCTCCTTAATGACCCTCAAGTCCGGAGAATATTATAAGGAAAGACGTGTCCTGGGCGGGTCTAGGATGTCCCTAATGAGAATGAGCCCTGGCATTAATTACACATAAATTACATTCAAATTCGTGCCCATGTCATGGTTAAGAAACTAGAAGTTATGCATAATTCACAACTCAGGCTGGCATGTCACGCGAAGAGCGCATAAAGCACAACAGCAAAAAACCGTACAAATTAATGTATATATTGTAATAGCCACAATGCCTTCTTAACTTCTCGAAGAATCACTGATTCAATTGTTCCGTGCACTAATACAATTAATAACTGGAATAAATATCTCCGCTAAATACCATCCAGTTTAAACGAGGTCTTGTTATTACTTGTATTAACGCACAGAACTGTTGTGTAAGAGATAAAGTTCATATATATATATATATATATATATATATATATATATATATATATATATATATATATATATATATATATATATACAGAGACAGACAGATAGACAGACACATAAATGGTAGCTCTTCCACAACAAACCACTTAATGTAAAAAAAAAACTAGTTCGGAAAAACACTAAAGATAGACCATAAAAACAAACACACAACCAATCACGTCTACAAAGATAAGGTCAGCACACGACATGGGAGATTTGTTTAGGCTACACAAAGAGAAACAGATGACAGAGCAAGAGCGAGCTAACAGGTGCAATGTCATAGGGAGGACTTGCCACTGTGTATAAACGATGACTCGGTACAGTGTCATAACGGTAATGGGAGAAATAAAAAGAAATCATAAGATCTCGAAGTCAGATGGGTGGAGAGAACAGACGTTCTATTGTTTCATTTTTTTTTCCATGAAATACAAATTGTTTTGATTTTATTGTCATTATTTCATTTAGCTTCGTGTTTCAAAATTCGACAAAAATTCGCTGCACTGCTACTAAGTGGCACTCCAGTATAATTTTAAACAAGAAGAACTGGGGTAACATATATTTTTCAAAAGTCTAATAATCAAATCTCATAAAGCAAGAACGATTTGGGAGGAAGAGGAAAAAGTTTATAAAAAAAAAAATCACTAAGAAACCAACATTTCGTACGATAACCAATTATGCATGTAACATCTGAACAAGAAACTGATCTCCATCCTTACCGACAGTTCCTTCAGTAACGCCTCAAGATACCCGTGTGAACTTGGCCTCAAACAATGCAATTAGGTATCGAGGGGAAATTCATACTGGATAGCTGGAAGGAAACCACACGCATCGTTACCTCTACGACGATGTACATCCGTCCAGGAAGTCTTTAATAACTTGATTTAAAGAGAGTCAAGACGAGACGGTTGCCAGTCTAATGTGCATGGGAAATGCACCGTCAGTTTAACCACTTCGGTGACCGCGCATGAGCGTACGCACATGCTATAAATACGTACAAATACGCAGTTCATCAATCGTCAAACTATCAACCCCTTAAGTATCATTAAAAAAATTACATCAAACCAATCAGAACACGCCTATTCCTTGAAGCATCCATAGACCAAATAACCAAACAGAATTCAAACGAACCTCCTAAACAAACGAATATCCCTAACCACAAACACAGGAGAGTTCTTCCACCAAACTTCTTCAAAGAGTAGACTTCACACATCCTTTCGAGCACCGGCCGACCAAGCCCTGGGATAGAGAGCAGGTTCAGCAGGACAGGTGGAAGCGGAGTAGCGTCACGACAGTTGCCTGACTGGGGTCAGAGGTCGAGGAAGCTCAGCCGCGGTTCCCAACTTGGCAATAGGTTTGAATTTCGCTTTTATCGCTTAGCAAAAATTAAAACACCAACTCGTACGTTCGTTGCCAGGTTACTATTACAACTAGTTTTTATTATTGTTATAAGCGTTACCATCGCAACGTGTTGACAGGAAATGGCATATTCCCACGCAAACGGTTTTCTCACAAGATGTCTCTTCAAAACCCGTTTAAATGCCGTTTTCACTGGTCGCTTTCGAAATAAGTTTTCCTTTCTTCCTAAACTCAAAGTTTAATACAAAACACTACCAAGTTTTGAATGACATTGAAAAGGATATTGACCCAGAGTTCCAGGGCAGACAGATAAAAATAGTTACGGTATATGAGAGAATTTGAGGTATCTGCTACCTACAAATCCTAGTCCCATGTACGAAGCTACACTCGACCACCTCAGATAACAACGGGTATAGCTTGAGTTAATCGCAACTGAAACATCCACCGGGACTAAAGATGGCGGTTGTAATTGCCGGGTCTTACTTCTGAGGATAAGGGAGGGGGCGGGGGAGGAAAGGAGGGGAGGGGGAGATGGTATGGCCATAGCATCGAGGTCTTGGGAGGCATAGGTCACCCCTCAATAAACCCACTGAAATAAACTTCCAGCATCGTGATCGCTTGATTACCAGCGATTTGTTTGTTACGGGAGCTGACTGTCTCTTGCCTTATGCTTCGTAACGAAAACAAATGAGAATAATGACTGAGGCTAGTGGTCTAGGAGCCACCACGAACCCCGACATAAGGAATCATGCTCGAAACTTCTGACACTCGTAAATCCAATCCCTAATA
The DNA here is from genome assembly GCA_039081455.1 of Macrobrachium rosenbergii. Classification (NCBI taxonomy): domain Eukaryota; kingdom Metazoa; phylum Arthropoda; class Malacostraca; order Decapoda; family Palaemonidae; genus Macrobrachium; species Macrobrachium rosenbergii. The sequence continues at coordinate 8,720,680 of JANJGK010000011.1, read as the reverse complement.
AGATTTATATATTTAATAACAAATGTGTGATAATCGCAGTATCTAATAAGCTAAAAAAAAAAAAAAAAAAAATTTCGGGCTTTACGCAAGGTAAAGAAAGAAAGCCCACAGAACTAGATCTATGTCAAGTCACTGATTGGCTGACATGCTCTATTGGGAAGAACATACTCTATAGGAAAGACCCTTGATCAGAACCTGAATTTCGGACAGCAGGTTGAATCAATATAGCAGCGGCATGTGGCAATTACGTTTATGCTCTTATGGGCGTTAAATGATGATTTATGGGAGAGGTATCGATAAAAAATGGGGGAGTGGGTGTGTAGTCCGATATCGGATAAGGAAAGTCAATCAAGGCATTTCAATTCAAACTGGATTTTTGTGGGAGTTTTCAACATAAATATAAGCATCTTATTTTGTTGATATTCAGTGTTAGTTTCTTTCTAAATCCTCGAAAAGGAGTTTGCATGTACAGACGACTTGTATACTCTCTCTCACTACCCACACACACACACACACACACACACACACACACACACACACACACACACACACACACACACACACACACACACACATATATATATATATATATATATATATATATATATATATATATATATATATATATATATATATATATATATATATATATATATATAATTATAATCACGATTTCAAATCTGCAAAAGCATGTTTATTTGTATGTATATCCGCACATACATTAAGAACATTGTGCTTTACACGATGCTGAAAGTAAAATAGCCGATTTACTTTATCCCAGAAAAATATTCTCGCTTACTTGCAACCAAGGCTTCCATGTAAAAAAGTCTGTCTAAATTGAATCAAGCATTAGACTTACAGATGTAGGCCTACATGAGAATAAAAGGAATTTATTTCTGGTGATAGAAATTCATTTATCGCTATAATGTGGTTTGGATTCCACAATAAGCTGTAGGTATCGTTGCTAGGTAACCAACTGGTTCTTAGCCACGTAAAATAAATCTAATCCTTCGGGCCAGCCCTAGGAGAGCTGTTAATCAGCTCAGTGGTCTGGTTAAACTAAGATATACTTAACTTTTACACACAGAAACACAATTCTACAGTATATGTAGCATAAGCCTTGCCATAAATTGACCGCTCTCTCTCTCTCTCTCTCTCTCTCTCTCTCTCTCTCTCCAAACTTTGCAAGCCCATCGGTTATCCATATTAATGCATATTTAAAGTACTGCTAGTATTATATTACACGGCCACCAGTACAACTGTTCCATCCCAATACAGTGATTTGCAGTTTAAGTTCAACTCCTGATCCAATGAAGTTTATACTAAAAATGCCTGACAATCATTAGACCTATGTTCAGCCTATAACCAATCATTCATCATTTACCCGTGACATCTTTACAAGTGGCTGTTGTTGTAGAAGGACACTTATAAGTAAAATTCAATAAAATATTTGCGTTCGGTCGATTTTGAAAAGAGCAAAATAGTAAGTTTACTACCCGTAGATTTCCTTGGTGGTCCCCACGGTTTCACGTAATTCACCATAGGCCTAGTGGTCGATATATATATATATAATATAATAATAATAATAATCAAGGGATGATTGGGATAAAAGGTTGTCTAAACAGTTATAAGCATTACATAAATAATATGAAACTTCCCCAATACTCTAACCTTGAATGTAATTTCCCCTGAGGAAGTGAATTAAACCACGAGGTTGTTGAAAAATGAAAGCAAATGTTTAAACCAAAAATTCCTAAGCATAATCACTGCAATCCAGCCAGCTAATCCAAGTTAGGCCTATGACACATCAAACTGAGTATTTCCGGCTATTAACAGAATTTAAGCTATGGTTATCAACATACCTTAAACCTGTGTAGTAAATAGATCATTAAAATCCACGACAAGACTTCAGAACGCTGCTCCACTTCCTCGTTTCACCTAAAATTTAAAGGCGAAAAAATCATCGTCAAACGCAACCATTAGAATCCGGTCGAGGTGAAACATGGCTTAATTCACACGATATTTGCAGCTTATTCGAAGTCTTACATCATTTTCTTTATAAATCACTTAGTTCCACAAGTACTCTCCTTAAGTTTATGCACAGTCACTTTCTTATTTAGCAAATGGTCGCTATGTTTCTTTGGAAAACGAGACCAGGATGCTGTCCGCCATGCGTAGTCGGGATGGCTCATACACGATGCCAGGAAGTCGGAGAGCGACTACTCACACGTCCTACCACCAGCACCCTCACGTGCGCACTGACGAGCTTCTCAGGTTGTTGTCTTAGCAGAGTCGCTCCTTTGGGTGCGTTCTCTTTGACTCATTTACTATTATCTATGTAAGGAATTTCATTCTCTGCCTTAGTATTTTACTCTACGATTCTAGACATCATTCAGGGAATAGATGCAGAACAGGACGTACTTTTCGGTTGTTATAATACTGAGGGAAACGCTTTCGTTCGTTCGCTACAGCGGCTGTTACACTTTTAAAGGGTTTCGGAGGTAAGCGGGCCAAAATCAACGTCGGTTTTCGCACTGACCAATCGCGTGCCAGTGGATTTGGGGGAGGGGGGAAGAGTGTTGCTTTCCTGTTGCTCCCAACCCCCTTCCATTCTATCATGCTTTTTGGCAGGTAGATGGACTTGCTGTGAAGAGTCTGTATCATAAAGAATAATACTTTCACCATTTAAGTATCAACGCACATCAGTGACATTATTATTATTATTATTATTATTATTATTATTATTATTATTATTATTATTATTATTATTATCTGTGTAACAGGAAAATAAAATATTACTTCCGGGCATGTTCCAGGGTATGTCTTGTATATGCATCAATCAGTTTTTTTTTTTAAATTATTGTCATTGTATGCTTCTTTTTGAAAACGGATGGGTCTGATTCAAGGATAGGATGACCTATTCATCAACATGGATGACGTTGATGATGATGATGATTATGATATCAATCTCTTCCACATATAAAGAATGAGTAATTTAAAAGCTCCACTTCCCCCATGATCTTTGAGATGGAAGAAGCAGAATATGAACCGAGGTACAGTAAAAGGAATGAACGGAGTTGTAGCTAGGGACCGAAGGGACGCTGCTAAGAACCTTCAGATATGCCTACAGTACACCGCGTGAGGTGCACTGACAGCACTAACCCCCTACGGGGTATAAGTATAATAAGTATTTAAAGGCGGTACAATGGCATCCTAGTTTTCTGGCATTTCCAAGGACAGCAGTGCCCAAGTGTCATCGCTTAATGAACTTGTACTTTCTTCAGATATTAATTTGGTTCTTGCTCTCATAGGCTATCTTAATGTATTCCACAGAACTTTCTCGTTCAGAAATCCAAGCTCAACAATTTCAAAGACTTGCTATAGAAATTGTGAGAACTGTTTTGATGAATTCTCTGCTTACGCTTTAATTTTCAAATATAAATACACTGATTTTTTTCAGATATAAATACACTGATTTTTTTTCAGTTCCGACCCTTGTCAATATTGCAATAAAGTTACAGGTGAGTTACTGCTGCATAAAAAAAAAGTACAGTGACTGGAAAAAAAAATAAAAGTGCGAACAACTTCAAACAACAACAGGATAGACAGCTTCAAAAACAACAACAGCTACGTTTTCAATAGAAACAACAGTACGTAGCAACCCTATTATCTAAACAGAAACGAAAGAGGCCATGGAACATGAATTGGAAAGTTTCAAAAACGATCACATGAATGAAATACGTACATATTTTTTCCCCACTGAGGGAACTCGATCACTACCTGGCACTTGTGGTTGTAGAGCTTACAATGAGAGGAGGTATCCTTTCCCTATTCGCGTAACATAAGGAGAGACTCTTTGAGAATTATAACTGCAACGTATCGGTTGCTTGAGGAAAGGATGATTCACCTCAGCCCATACCAGTTTTCCAAACCATTAGTCAGACCTCCGGTTTGGTTTGACGTTGGATTACGTAAGTGGTTGAAATAGATTCTTTGATTCAACTGGTAAAAAGACACTCGTACACACATACATACACACACAGACACACACACACACACACACACACATATATATATATATATATATATATATATATATATATATATATATATATATATATATATATATATATATATATTATATATATATACTGTATATGGGTGACTCTTTTATATTCACAATATTAAGCCACAAATATCGTTTAATACTGAATTCACTATACCTTGGGAATATCGAAACATCCATGGGCAATTATTCCTGATATGTGCATCTGTCCCGGCCAGGTTTCGAACCAGGCACTTTCGTTTAGATATAAGGATAAAGGTCGACTCTGAATATAAATTAAATATATATATATATATATATATATATATATATATATATATATATATATATATATATATATATATATATATAAAACAAATATATGTATATACATGTGTGTGTTGTGTCCGTGTGCGCACGCTTAAAAAAAAGACAGTTCCTAAACGCCAGAACTTCCCAAACTGGAGTACTCTTAACACACTCTGCTGCCGAATTCCAAGGCAGATCAGGGGGAGAGAGGAGGGGGGGGCGGATGCTGCAGCAGAGGAACTCACGGGACATAATAGAAGAATCCGGTCTTCAATGGCATTCATACACTTCCAGTAGACAACACCCTGGAGTTCCAGCACCCCCCGCCCCCTGACTACCTGGAGTTCCAGATAACTTGCCCCTCCCTCCTTCCTGGAGTTCCAGATAACCTCCCCCTTCCTCCGTCTGCTCCCCCCCTTGGAGTTCCAGATCTCCCATTCCCCACCCTCTATCCTCCTGGAGTTCCAAATCCTCCGACCATCCAACAACCATCCTCCAGCCCCACCCCCTAAACACATACTCACACACACACACACACAGAAACATACACACACACACACACACACACACACGGCAACACGTCTTTACATCAACCCCTCCCCTCCACATACCTCCTTCAACCCCCTTCCCTTACCTCTGCCACTATACTGCCTTTTTTTTCTATTATCCCAATGCACATTCATAAACGACAGATATTTTTTAACTGAACCGGTTTTCCTTTTAATTATTTTCTATTTCTTTGTTATTCCTTTCTGATAGATTTCTTTGATTCGATAAGACTGTTGTGTTCTCATGAGTCATCAGTCCTGTTACCTATTTATATTTATTACATAAGTTTCATGCACTTAATCGAGATTTGCACTTACAATCTATTGAACTTACTCCCGATGTTGTATTACTTCAAAAAAACTGTCGTTTACTCTTCATTATAAATCACAAAAGAAAGAGGTTCACACTGGCAACCGAACACAAAAATAAGTAACTAAACAAATGGATAAATAAGTAAATAAAATAAAAAAAGAAGTCCAAGTGGATTTGGCTGCTCCTTCTTTTCCTATAATTCAGATTCTCTTCTTCATTTTTTTTTCTTTTGCATAATCCAGTTCTGCGGGGCAACTGTCATTGGGTATCCTACCCGAGTTCATCTCGACTTGATTCTATTTTATCATTGGCTCTGGTTGTTGAGTTTGCTCTTAAGATGAACTTTCTCCCTTTCCTATCTTTCTTTTTATTTACTAATTTAATCCTACACACATACACACACAAACACACACACACACACACACACACACACACACACACACACATATATATATATATATATATATATATATATATATATATATATATATATATATATATATATATATATATATATATATATATATATATATGGTTAAAGTGTCATGAGCCGCGGCTCATACAGCATTATCCCGAGACCACCGAAAGATAAATCCATCTTCGGTGGCCTTGATTATAAGCTGTAGAGGTTGTACAGAAAACTGGATGGCGCCGAGGAAACTTCGGCGCATTTTTTACTTGTTTAACGTTGAAATATGAATGTACCACTCGTGAAAAAAAAAAAAATCCAAGGCACTGGCCTTAACGTATATATCAGTTCATTCCCTCACTCAGTTCATGTCTTCGACGTCTTTATTACGTCTTCACGGGGATAAAAGTGGCTCTCTCCATCTTCCCATATGAAGGGGGTGTAATTCTATCACCCAATCTCTCCCCTACCTTTTCTTTCTACCCTGTTTTTTTTTTTTTTTTTTTTTGCTCGTTCAGCTACCCTAATTAGTATTTTTCAGAATATTCTCTCTCTCTCTCTCTCTCTCTCTCTCTCTCTCTCTCTCTCTCTCTCTCTCTCTCTCTCTCTCTCTTAATTCTGAGTTTTTCTAATATTCCTCCCATTTCAGGTATTCCCGATCCCAATCATTTTTATTTCTGTGTCATTTATTTGCTAAAGTATCATCTAATGTTGATTAGCGCTTTGTACATGTCTTATATCTTTACCTTTTCTTATATATTCAAATCATCTTTCATCCTTTACTGTCCATTTAGTATTTCTCCATCTGTTCCAGTTTTCTGTAAAAAAAAAACTATTGTGCCGGCTTTGTCTGTTCGTCCGCACTTTTTTCTGCCCGCACTTTTTCTGTCCGCCCTCAGATCTTAAAAACTACACAGGCTAGAGGGCTGGAAATTGTTATGTTGATCATCCACCCTCCAATCATCAAACATACCAAATTGCAACCCTCTAGCCTCAGTAGTTTTTATTTTATTCAAGGTTAAAGTTAGCCATAATCGTTCGTCTCCCAACGATATAGGACATTCCACCACCGGCCCGTGGTTAAAGTTTCGTGGGCCGCGGCTCAAACAACATTATACCGAGACCAGCGAAAGATAGATCTATTTTCGGTGGTCTTGATTATACGCTGTAGCGGCTGTACAGAAAACTTGATTGCGCCGAAGAAACTTCGGTGCATTTATTACTTGTTATTAATGTATCTCCTCACTGGTAAAAGAAAATAGTTTAACTTATTTTAATATAAATTTCTCAAACAAACGAAAAACAATTCCTCACGCAATATTCGTTCTCTCACTTAAAATTCACCTTCATCAATTTTCTTTATCATCTCTCTCTCTCTCATTGACAAAAAAAAAAATTACAAAAAAATATCGAGTTTTTTATCCTCATTATTTTTCACTTTTTTTCTCTCTCTCTCTGTCCCCTAGCCGAAGTGACCGGTAAATGGGGGCGGGGCTCTCTCTCTCTCTCTCTCCCTCTTTTATCTTTTCTCTTTTAAACCATCGCCACACGCGACCTTCCCTCCCCATACCCTCTTTTCCTTCATACATGCCCCGCCATTGCCTTCAGTTCTCATCCCATTCAAAGAGTACTGGGTATGTGGGTATGGTTATGTGCGTATGGCATGCGCATGTGGGTAGGGAATGTGGGCATGTGGGTGTGGGTGTGGGTGTGGTTGTGGGTATAGGTATGGGCATGGGTATGGCTATGTGAGTATGGCATGGGCATGTGGGTAGGGCATATGGGTATGGGCATAGGCATGGAAGTGGGTATGGCGTATGAGTATGGTGTGGGTATGGGCACGGGTATGGGCATGGGTATGGGTATGTGTATGGGTATGGGCACGGGTAAGGGTATGGTATGTGAGTACGGACAAGAAAAGGAAGAGGAAAAAAAAGAGGAACCAAAAGAGAAGGGAAGAAACAGAGAACGAGATGAGAGGAAAGCTTTTATCATTCAAATATCTTCATCCGAGATCTGATTATAGGAGATAAGTGCATTACTCCCCAGTTATTTTCATCTCTTTCCGTTGCTTGGTTCCCGTGTTCATTCTTTTTTTCTTCTTCTTCTTTTATTCTCGTTTCTTTCTCCTGTTGTAGTTGGTACGTGCCCTATTAATCTTATAAAGTTCTTTTCCATCTTCAATTTTTTCCTGGTATCCTTTTAATTTTTTTTTTGTATCATTGTTCCTTTTTCCCGTTTTTTCTTCTTCACATTCTGGCTTAACATTTTGCGTCTCTCGTGTTCTTTCATTTAATCTTTCCTTTTTTTTTTGCTGTTTTGATTTTTTAAATCTTTTTCTGTCGACATACTGTGATGTGACTGCACACTCATATTCATAAATCAATCAATCAATCATGCTTGCACTACTAAAATACATACTATTCTGCAACTAATATCGACCATCAATTTTTCTTGCAATTTGTTCTGAGCGATAAATAAGATTGATGCGATATAAAAGTCCCCCTTTACAAAAAAAAGGGGGGGAGTTTCACCCCACAACACGGTCTTCAGGTCGCAAAAATTTTTGAAATATTCTTCTGCATTTTGTGACCTTATACGGAAATAAACTAGTTTCAAAAATAGGTGAGAAATGTTAACCATGCGTACGAATCTTAAAAAAAAATGGATGCTTCTCTTACTAATATCTGCAGCAAATCAAAGCTCAGTTTTCACAAGAAATTTATCATTCGGTTTTCGCGTCAATTTCACAAGAGGAAATGAATGTGAACAAATTAGAATTACTTTCATAGAGTTGGTTGAATGTTACATTTCAGATCGTTTCGTATTTTCTTAAGCTGAATTTGTGAATGAATGAATGTGCAAAGCGCAATCAAAGTTTTTTTCACTGAATCTATTTAGTATTCTTTCGTTTCATTCAAGCAAAATCTGTTTTAAAAGGCAAAACCTATTTTAAAAGTCTGAGCTAACAGAATTCATTTCAGGTCTTACGAAGGAAACTGTAATCAGCCAATGTTCATGCTCGCCTTGAATCTTGATTTTGACAGAATTTATTCTAATTCTGTCTTGCAAAACGTATTTTAGGTCTTGCGCAAGCTAATTTTACGTCTTAAAATTTATGATAGCTTTTAATCAGACAAGATTTAGTCTGGTGTTGTCATCATACGAATTCCATTATCTCTTGAACAGAAAACCTTGATTCGTTAAAATTTTGTTCTTAAACTCCTAATAGGTTGAAATTCCCTTTCAGCGACAGCTTTGTAAAACTTACGCTATATATATCTAATTTTGCACTCTTTACTTATCACTGGGTTTCTACTTTTTATTTTAAATTTACTTTCAGAGAGCTAAATTTTTCAGAAATCCTGAGAAATTCTATTGCATGATTTCCTGTCATCATTACAACCAATTCTATCATTTAATTATTCTCGCCACATTAGACACGAAAGGCGCTACAGTTCACAGTAACAGATAAGACAAAAATGCCAAGAATACTTATTATTGTCTATTTTGCCAAAACATTTAGGAATAAGAAAAAAAATAATAACTGTAGTGTATGCATTAATAACAATAATAAGAACAAGGCTGGAGTGGCGATTTCCTTGATAAGTGCGATAAAAGCGACACAAAAAGCGACAAAGACTGCAAAAAAAAAAAAAAGATTAAGCGGTAATTCTACTTAGACTGATAACAAGAAGAAGAAGAAGCCGAAGAAGAAAGCGAGGACGAGGCAATTAAGAAGACTAATAGTTACATGCTATCGGATTGTGGTTAGCTTCAGCTGGTCAAGGAAAAAGGTTGTCGGTCCGTGTAAGATAAGACTTAAAAGCGAATTGTAGATCTCCCCTCCACCCGTTCTTCGCCCATACATGGCTCAGGTCCCATACTTGTACATCTCGGAGTCTCTCGGAGGCCTCCCCAAACACCACTACTTATCATAATAGCTCGAGCCTTAATGGATGTTCCGGCGTTCCTAAATGGAAGTGTTCAACGTTTGTTCTGGACGTGTTTACCTCAGAAGGGTTGCCGAGACTTTAAATTATTTGAAAAACATTAAAATAAACTGTCCCGCTCACATGATTCCCTGGCACTCTTCGTTAGTGTCGGTGGAACCTAGCAACGGTCTTGGCTGGGATATGCAGTTGACTTTGTTCGTTGTTTGGCAGTAAGATGTCTCTAATTATTTGGAGGTGGATGATCTTGTATCAAGGTAATTGGCGGCACTCGTTAGACTGGTGAGAGTATTATTCTGATGTTCTTTCGACCTGATATTATTATTATTATTATTATTATTATTATTATTATTATTATTATTATTATTATTTATAAAAATCTCAAGTCCCCAAAATCGCGAAGAAATTCACACTAATGTCAGTGTAATTTTATATTCACACACACACACACACACACACGCACACACATATATACATATATTTTATATACATATATATTTAATATACACTTACACTAACATCTTTGTGGATTTATTCAACACTAATATTATTGACAAACTTCTTCTTTGGGGATATGAACCGCTGACCTATAATAAGCTAGGGCAAACCTAGTTCAAACTTTATCCACTCTCCCACAGGACAAATTAAAAGATATTGAAACAGCTATGTTATGGCATATACTTTGATATCACAGCAGACCTATTATACCCGTGTCTGTGGTTCTACCCCCTCCTAAGGAACCCCTTTATCCCCTCTGTGGATAAGTGGATATAGAGTTGCCCGGACATATCACAGGTCAGCGGTTCAAATCCCTAAAGAAGAGGCTTGTCTTTACCACCTATTGCCAGGCGAGGCTGTGTTATGATTATTATTATTATCACGAGCTTGTTGTCGCGCGCTACGCGCACTGGAACCCGGGGCTGCTGTCTCCCCTACCTACCCCGCCCAGATAAACAGGTTTGCAGGAGAAGGGTAGATGTCGCTCCTATCCTCCCGTTCCCCTACCTACCCGGTCCCCACCCGGGACGGACAAACCGGTTTTCAGGGGGTGGGTGGCTGTGTCATGTTTCCCCTACTGTCACCCGTGGGAGGACAAACTAGACCAGATCCTCTCGGATTTTATTATTATTATTATTATTATTATTATTATTATTATTATTATTATTATAGAAAGAGCCAAAAGGTCAAGATTCACCGTACATACAACAGAATGCCCGAATGTGACAAAAAAAAAAAAACAACGAAATCGAAAGATTAAATGCCATATATTAACAAGTGCCACAACAATCATATTACATGTAAAAGATATTAATTAACAAAGAACTAAACTTTCAATTACTAACAAATAACAGTGACAAAAATCACTGATTGACAGTTAATAAATAAATGAAATGATACAATTATATGGCCTAGGCATAATAACAAATAGTACAGAAATATATAATTAATGATACCTAAAGAAATGCACCAGTGCATAATTAAATCAACATAGACAGATATGTTAAGAGTATAAGGCCCCAAGCAATGGATTGGTTATTGAGGATTCCCTACCACACCTCGGCTTTTAATTGTTGTTTTTCTTAACTAGGATTGTCTTTTTTTTTTTTTTTATCACTGATTTTCCAAGTACCGAGAAAGACATTGCAAAATATTTTGGAACACTGGTTAAAAGCGACTGGAAGTGAATTATAATTTTTTTTCTTATTTTCTTTTACTACGAGAAAAACACGTTATTTAAAACACAAGGAATACGGTGAATGCAAAATTACGTTTTGTCAAATAATCCCAATTTACAAATTAGAGCATCATTCTGCAAAACATATTTAGAAAGCGCATTAAAAATTCACTTGACTTTATTTACATCTGACTCAGCATTAATTAAAGACCCAATCTTAACTTCTCGCTTTTAAACTGATTTTTCGATCCCCTCAGGAGATATGTGGTTTAACCGACAGAATGAATGAATGAATAACTACAGAATGAAATTAAGGGTATAAAGACAAGCACTGGACACTTTCAGTAATTCAGTATAAAAAGGGAGTTCGAGTGGTTGGACAGCAAAACAAAGACACCTAAGTAATAAATGAAATACATTATTTAGGACCTAAAATGTTAAACTGGAAGAAAACCCCACAATTGCAATAAGTAACCGTTAGAGAGGTTGGACAGCATGGCTGGAAGACAGGAGTCGGGAATGAACGTCAAACTAAACTAAATAGTGGGTGCAGTCATGGGGCGGAAGGGACGTTGCGGATACCTTTCAGTGATGCCCACAGTGCACCGCGTGAGGTGCCCTGACGTACCCCAAAGCGAGATTTTAATTGACAGACGAAGAGTAACCGTTACACGTTATTCAATCAAGTAAGAATTAGATGAAAATGGAAAGACATCTAAATTATTCTTTGATATGTTTACCTTTATTTCTTCACCCTAAATTAATCACGAAAAATTTCCCAGAATCATTAAAACGGAAGATTCACCAGAACCATCAAAATAAACGAAAAACGAGAATCAAAGATGCATCGCTTAACAATAAAAAAAAAGAGAAAAAGATAAAAAAAAAAAAAATATATTCGCATCGGCAAACTCTTACTCATCCGGACAAAAGGAAGCCTTCAACAGCAAACACGCAGCCATATGTTATGCATTCAACAATCAATGAAATTCCTTTGAGTCGAGTCTCCATCCGCAGGAACTCGGTCCCGCTGAATACCACTCGGAAGAAACACAGTAAGGGATCCTGTATAGCCTTTGTGAGGTTTGCGTTGCCAACAAAACCCTTACATGCCTACGGTCGTGTCGCTGCTGTACCAGTGGAAGCCACTAAGATAAGACCTGCCAGCCGTTTTGGAAAATAAAAAAACAAATGAATGAAAAAGGTAAGGTGTGTTTTGTGAGCGTTTCTGCTTTATTTGATATCAATTATAACAATATCTTTTTTTATTTCCCATGAAGGAATAATCATCTATACTCATAATCACTCATAAAATACTGCAGCGTTTGTAGCGTCGCAAATTACGAAAGGATACGATAAGGGATTTCTTAACCAAAACAGCTGCTCATGACTATTATAGACTGAATGATTTGGAAATCCGGCCACTATGTTTCTGCACCACTGACTCGGATTCCCATAAATCAGGAGAAGAAGAGAGAGACCGAGAGAGAGAGCGAGAGAGGGTTAGGTGGTGGTGGATGAGGGGGAGGGCGGGGGGGAGGGAGGAATTGTCAGGACTTCGGTAAGGGTAAACGGAAGGCCTTGTATAAACGGGAGGAATATTAGCATCCATTTGCATACTGAGATTGGTATTTGAATTCTTCCAGGCCTTGTCATGGGTTCTGCACTTGGACCTAAAGGCCTTCAGAACATTACGTGTGTGCTACTGAAATTACACTGTTGCATTTGGGGCTCTTCAGAAAAACAAACATACACTAGAAATGCTTAAAAATTAATAGTAATCAATGTTGTAGGCATGGTATACCACAGCTTAACCAACCATGAAAAACAAAGCAAACTTCCCTTTTACCAACCCTAGCAAAAAATGGAAAAAACCAACAAAAGTTAAGTATATCTTAAACAGAAGAGAAAAACCCACTGTATAATAACAGCATATCATTACAAAGCAACCTCAAATTCGACAACAAAACAACCACCACTTTGTCCCTAATAAAATCACCACGTAACTTTTTCACTTCCCGGACGGAAAGTACCTCCCACAAAAGCCCCCTTTTCCCATCCATTCAAAGAATTGTCCCACCGGTGGCCATCAGCTTCTCCCGTAAGTCACCGATTTGAAATTCCAAAACAAATTGCTAACAGAAATACTGCTGGAGGTCTGGGGAGGAAAATTACAGACTGGGAATTACAGTGTGGGTTTCCCTTGACAATAGATAACTGGGAGCAAAGATCTGTCTCGCGGTTCCGTTTTAACACTTATTTTTTACTTATCTTTCTCTTTCCTTTGAGATACGACTTAAGTTACGACGAGGTTACGACGACTCCGCCAAAGATTTATCGGAGCGGCCATTCCAAAGGCCAGGGGACGGTCAGTTTGAATTTTGAAGTGTTTGTCGTCTCGTATTTTCGTCTCCGATTTTGCCAATTTTCCGAAATCTTGATCGGTTACAAAAGCAACATTTGTTTATGAATGGACAAAAATCTGATAATGAGAATGGGCAAAAATCTGTCAATGAAACCAAATACTTAAAAAAAAAACTCTTCACAAAATTTAATCCTTTTTATTACGATAGATCTGTACATGAAGAAGAATACATTTGGAGTAAAATCAAGTTCATGAAGGGAACTCTTTCATAACGCGAATGACATGAACATTGGAAAAAAGTTTAATTATCTTCATTTCACGAAAACTAATCGGTTCTGCACAAATAATACCATAAATTCTAAGTTGCAAACTTGGAATAGTTTTCTTAAGTTAAATCAGTGCACAGAGAGTAAAACTAAGACCTTTCATTTCATTATGTAAAGTAATTTCCTGACACTAATTTCGTAAAGAAGGGAGATTTTAGTTAACGTAGCGCCTTTTGTTAGAATAATGACACTGATAATACTAAAAGGTTAAATCCACAAAATAAAGGTATTATAAATGTAAAGCAACCGTTTAAAAAGCTGATGAGGTTGATGAACCTGGGAGAGAGAGAGAAGAG
>JANJGK010000011.1:8647551-8706341 GCA_039081455.1 Macrobrachium rosenbergii | reverse complement strand
CACACATCACCCCAAACTAAAGTTCTCATGGTTCTAAAACCATCAAAGCCAGCGATGCGGATACAGACATTTGATCCGCGAGTCGGTCTCTCAGATGCATTAGTCGATAATTTGGGGGGGAAAAATGACGCCGAGGAAGCAGGCAATTAAAAAAGTCTCTCCCCATTCGCATATGATCTGATGAGGTACTCATGGAATGGTATTTGGACGGACGCGGACGGACGGACGGACGGACGGACGGATGTACTCTCTCTCTCTCTCTCTCTCTCTCTCTCTCTCTCTCTCTCTCTCTCAAATGCCATGAAAAGATTCTCTGGTAAATCGTTTCAGTTGAAGCAAGAGTTTGACATGGATAGCAACACATACATCAATATATATATATATATATATTATATATATATATATATATATATATATATATATATATATATATATATATATATACAGTATATATGGGAGTACACTTGGAGAGAGAGAGAGAGAGAGAGAGAGAGAGAGAGAGAGAGAGAGAGAGAGAGAGAATCCTTATATTCTTCAACGCAGCAATGACCAGGACAGGGCTACTGATGAGACAGAAGTCTTACACACGTACGAGCCTACGCTCATGTACGGAATGCACAACATCCCTTGAATTAAAATAACTCACAGTTACGTATTTCACGCACAAATAACCCTATCATCCTGTGGAGGTTGAGAGCCGGGGCAAGGCAGGACTGTTCTACTTCACTCGAGTTGTTTCCTTTGATTCTCAGCGAGAATAGAGAAGTGATATCTATTGTCAACAGTACAAAAGTGTAACACCCATGATGTAGGAGAAAGTTAAGGCTTTACGACAAATAAAGCCGAAGAAACACATCAACTGGGTAAATAAAGCCTAGATACGTCAACTGTGTAAATAAAGCCTAAGAGATACACCAACTGTGTAAATAAGGCCTAAGAGATACGTCAACTGTGTAAATAAGGCCTAAGAGATGCGCCAACTGTGTAAATAAGGCCTAAGAGATACGTCAACTGTGTAAATAAGGCCTAAGAGATGCGCCAACTGTGTAAATAAAGCCTAAGAGATACGTCAACTGTGTAAATAAGGCCTAAGAGATGCGCCAACTGTGTAAATAAAGCCTAGGAGATACGTCAACTGGGTATGTATCACGGAGCAAGAGGCAACAGCATGGCATGAGACCAAATGATGGGTAAGAAGCCTTAAAAAGAAAGGCAGGAGACAGCAAAGAATATGGCAACACAGTTATCGGTCTATCATACAGTAAGAAAGCAAAGAAAGCATCAAAGAAAAATAGTTTTGGGGACGGGGGTGGGTGTTGTGTCAGATTGGGTAGGGGAGCAGAGCTCTACGCCCATCACAGCAACGCTGTGGATACATTTGGCCAACAGCAGTATGTTGAATGACCCGAGATCGCTCTCACTCGCTCGCTCTCTCTCTCTCTCCCTTCGTCAAACTATCCCGTCGACCACAACGGCATCCTGGAGTTGATCAGCTTTCCAGCGCTTCAAGAAGGATTTTCCTGTGTCTGGAATCCTTTCATCTACCACTGGAATGTTACAGCGAGAGGGGAATGAATCCCTAAAGCTCGCGAGGGTTGTGTGGTTAAATTTAATAGCTGTGACCTCCTGCCCCGAATGATAACAAGGATGTTTGCGTGGACCCTTTAAAAAGCGTTTGGGGAGAGCACGAAGGTGGATTGAAAATCGCCCACAATGGTTGACAAGTTATTAGCTAAGTAAACATAACCAGAGCTGTCACTATCTCGTGGTGAGCCGAGACCAAATCTCGTAGAGAAAGAGTTACAAATAAATGGTGATAAACTGATAACATTTTAACTGTGTTCAATTACAACTGATAACATAATTCTTCCGAGAAACAGCGTTTATAATAACCATTTTACTCTTTGTTAAATTATCCAGAGTTATTCTGCCCAGGCTAACTCAAGACGATTTATTAATACATCATTTGAATAGAATCTTAAGGGTGCTTGACATTTGATTTATAAGTCTTCCAAAAGCCATAAACTGAGTATCCACAGTTGTTAATCGTTAATCTAATATCTATATTATTTTTTTTTTTACTTTCTTAATATACATCCAATTTCGATCAACTGAACTGAGGCAGGCATCAGTGACCTAAACCATGTTATTTTAACAATGATGAAAAAGAAAAGGTTGCAATTAAGAGCAACATATTGACGTAAATAGAAATATAAAAAAGGGCAAAACGAAATTCAACTAAAACGAAATGAACACCATATATAAACAGCAAAATAAATGAAGGCCTACATCGAGAGGACAGCTAGTGAACCTAGACTCAACATTCCTAAGTTACTAAATCCTCTGCGGAGTTTGGGTCGACCGTTTGACGATTATGCACGGTTCCTCACATTACCTATTGTCCCAATCTGAGCAGACGCAAGCAAGCATGTCGTTACACCCTCGTCCGATACATTCCCACGGGCTCTCTCAATCAATTTCACATCCATTTAATCTCGCCAAGCAGAGGTGTTCCCGGTATGCAGTCCGGACTGCTGACGAAAATGGCTTCCCACCGATTTTACACGAACAGTTCTGCCTGCAGGTCGCTACACACCCTCTCAGACTGATATCTGCCTAGGCTTGATACTGAAGCCCATTTTTAAATGCACGGTCGTTGCTTCAATATGAAACCGATCGCGTAAAAGGGCGTTTTCACGTCAGTTATGGCTGTTCGACTTGCCTGCCGAATATCAAACCGAGGCAGAGATTACAGCAGAGGTTTAACAGCTTACAGACAGTCGTGTAACCCGTCGGGAGGTCATTTTCGTCAGCTGACGCCGGACACACACCGTTGGCACCTCGGCTCTTCGAGAGGAATCTGAAATTCAGTGACAGGATACCTCTGATTATGTATTACACTAGGCTGTAACGACTACTTTGCGTCTTCAAAACACACATACCAAATGACAATAATTCTATGAAGAACTCTTGTGAAAACTTCCAACAGATCTCAACTCCACGAAGCAATTAGTG
Source organism: Macrobrachium rosenbergii (assembly GCA_039081455.1). Taxonomy (NCBI): domain Eukaryota; kingdom Metazoa; phylum Arthropoda; class Malacostraca; order Decapoda; family Palaemonidae; genus Macrobrachium; species Macrobrachium rosenbergii. The sequence goes on along the minus strand of JANJGK010000011.1, from coordinate 8,703,326 downwards.
CTCAAGAGGGTCTAACCAGGTTTACCAACCTTCTCATCTATGTAGGCTTACTTCCAGTTTGTAATTAATGTATAATGCTTATTTCATTTCAGCGTTTTTTTCGTGTTTATTCCTGTTTTGTATTTCAGACTTCTTACGTTTATCTTTATGCATACAAGTCTACTGAACACGTATATATATCAAATCTTTTAGATGTCTTAATGCAAATCTTTTACTTCCTCGACTTAGGTCTAAGGTTGTTCACTGATGCTCCAAATGATATGAAGTTGGATTTACTTAAGAAATTAAAAGCTTTATAGATATTGCAGTAACGATAATAAAATGCTAAATAAGCAGCTTATGAGCTGTGACGTAAGTTATATAAATCAAATGCCAATACATGCTTACAAATTTCATTTAGAAAAGTATATTAATAGATGTCGACAGTCTGACTGTTCAAGCCTTCAATTCTAAAAAAAATAAAATAAAAATAGAAAATAAAAAATACAATTGACTAATAGTGTGAATTTAGAAAGGATATGCCCATCATTTCTAAGTCTAAGGCATAGTTGTGTGGGCATACTGCCCCTTTGGCAGGCAAATCGAACAGCATAACTGACGTCAAAACACCTTTTACGCGATCGGCTTGAGCCTGAGTTAAGCCTGTTCAGTTGTAACAGGCTTAACTCTTGTGTGAATAAGGCCATTTACCTTTTGGCTTGCACACTTGTAAAATGTAAATATTTATCGGTCATATTCATTGAGAACTAGATATCAAACCGTAGCAAAAAATGTATGTATGTGTATATGTATATGTATATATGTATATGTATATATATATATATATATATATATATATATATATATATATATATATATATAAATATATATATATATATCAGTTCATTACTCTTTGAAATTAAGTCAGAAATAAACAAAAGCATAACTGCAACGGGTGACCAAACAGTTCTAAAATTTAAAGATAAACATCGCCCACTACATTCAGTTTTCTTTCTTTAAAAGCAAATGTTATTTACAATGGCCAAATCATCAAATTATCTTAGCTTGGTCGAGTCTTCACCTTCAATCTTTCGATTTTTTTTATTTATTTTTGTTTTACTTTAATGACGATGCTGACATTGTAGTAGCACAGGCTCTTGGTTTAATTTTGATTTCAAATCGTGAGATACTGTTAAACGTTCCAGTGTAATTTTGGAAGACTTGAAAACAAAGCAGTCAGTATTTGACAAAATATCAGTGTACCACTCATATCTTAACTTCAGTTATTTACCGGTTAAATGAAGGCCTTGTGGGCTTGGTAACAAATAAATGAATCAATGAAGCTAGTAATTAAATAAACTTATAAATAGATTACATTTTTAACTACCCGAGTAGTTTTGGCTGCAGTTCTAGAAGGTGAAATTAATAAATTATGGAGTTCCAGGTTTGGTTACTGCGGTTATTTAAAACGTCAGTGTACAGTTTTACCCTTATCAGACATGCATATGTATGAAAATGAACAATGACCTCGAAAAGTAAGCGGATTTAGCCATTTCTATTATTTAAATATCATACTTACTTTTCCTGTGAGAGAGAGAGAGAGAGAGAGAGAGGAGAGAGAGAGAGAGAGAGAGAGAGAGAGAGAGGCTCACTGTAATGACCTTCAGCGTCCTATCCTAGTTCACCCAGCAAGATAAAACTTCATATCTCGGCTACAACCCTGAAAACCCTTTTCATTCCTTTTCCTGTATCTCCGTTCATACTCTCTCTCTTCATCTTCCTTTCCGACCTCTCTTCATAACTAATTTCATAGTGCAACTACCAGTTTCCCCCCCCCCCCCCCGTTACACCTCTCAAACCTTTGTACTACTGTCAATTTCCGTTTCGGCGCTGGATGACCTTACAAAGAAACAAGGCAATGTCAAAGGTTAAATTCCATATATACCTATAACGAGCACCGAGCATCTCTCAGGTTACAGTACAGGTGTAGAATATATATATATATATATATATATATATATATATATATACATATATATAGGATTTAGGCCAAAGGCCAAGCGCTGGGATCTATGAGGTCATCCAGCGCTGAAACGGATATTGACAGTACAAAGGTTTTGAGAGGTGTAACAGGGGAAAAACATCGCAGTTGCACTATGAAATCAATTATTAAGAGAGGGTGGAAATTAAGATGGAAGACAGAGAATACGAGCGGAGGTACAGTAAAATGGAATGAAAGAGGTTTTCAGGGTTATAGTACAGGTGTAGGTTAAAGCATCTCACGAAAGTTATAAGATTATGGCGGCTAATTTACTGGACGTCCCGTCTTATTCCTGTGAGGGGCACAACTTTGTAATCATTATATACCCAACACAGGAGTGGAGCTTCCGTGCCCCGCCCGCCCTTACCCCCGCCATTTACATAAGCTTATTAGGGCCAAAGCTTCAGCTTTCTATGGATGAGGTCAAATTTACAATCAAATCTATTGCTTTCGTGCGTTCGGTAAATGATGAATATAAGTCCCATAGCATTTAGACTAACTCGAAAAGAAAGGGCTTCGTCCTGCTTGGCTTGAGTTCATACGATGAGTGACCCATACAACTGAACAACTGTCTAATCAACGTTCCCCACAGAAGAGGCAGGACATTTAAAAATGTCCTCAAGTCACAGGTGACGGCTCACGAGCTTACTGATTTAATTCGGGTTTATGATTGTAAATTCAATTATTTCTCACGAAAGTATGTGTTTAACTTTGTCCCTGTCAGAATGATCATTGTTTTTCAGTTCATTCAGACATGAGAGAGAGAGAGAGAGAGAGAGAGAGAGAGAGAGAGAGAGAGAGAGGAGAGAGAGAGAGAGAGAGAGAGAGAGAGATTTCGTAACTTTAAAAGCATATTCCACGAAAGAGCAAGAGAAATTCTCATATCTTACGAGGATCATTCCATATGAGAGAGAGAGAGAGAGAGAGAGAGAGAGAGAGAGAGAGAGAGAGAGAGAGAGAGAGAGAGAGAGAGAGGTTATTGAAAGTAATGATGTCGGTCTAGACTTCAGAAATGAAGACGAGGTAACCAGTTGGGAGTTACAATTACCACCTGTATCGACATAACTGTAATGACTAGTAATGACTAGTAGCGTCTCATCTTGTTCCACCTGACAGGATAATTAAGAGTTTATCTTACTTATTTTCAAATATAAGTTACTTTTAAACACGTTCGTTGATTGATTAGTGATAGTAGAGGAAAGAAAGAGGGCACGGTGCTTTGATAGCGAGTATTTTCAGTTAGAAAACAATTAACACCAGTTGATAGGTAGATAAAGATTGCAGGTTTCAAATGGACTTGACAATAAATTGAGAAGCGAGCCTTCTTTTATTTTTAGCAGACGTACAAGCTTTGATCGCGTCTGTGGGAGAATTGAATTTGAATATAGAGTTTAGGCCAAAGGCGAAGCACTGGGGCCTATGAGGTCATTCAGCGCTGAAAAGGAAACGAGTAGGTAGGTCTGAAAGGTGTAACAGGAGGAAAACCTCGCAGTTGCACTTCGAAATATTTAAAGAGAGGGGTGGAAAGCGAGATGGAAGAAAAAGAATATGAATGGAGGTGCGGCAAAAGGAATGAAAGGGGTTGCAGCTAGGGGCCGAAGGGACGCTGCAAAGAACCTTTAGTAAGGCCTACAGTACACCTAATGAGGTGCACTTGACAGTTCTGCCCACCTACGGGGGCGTTTGTGGAAGACCACACTAGTGAACGATAGTCCGTACCTGGTCCAGACAAAATCTCTTATGGTTATGCGCATGTTTTTTGCTTTTTTTTTTTTTTTTTGCTTGTTTTTTTCTGATCCTGAGGTCTTTGACTTGGGATTGGTAGAGACAGATAGCGCAATTTCCTTATGCATTACCATTTATTGACCTTTGTCCCATTAGTAGACCATTTTCATTCTCTTCGTCCAGGGATATGAGAGAGAGAGAGAGAGAGAGAGAGAGAGAGATGAGAGAGAGAGAGAGGAGAGAGAGAGAGAGAGTCATTCATTCATTCATTAAGGCAAACATCTAGATATTACTACTGCAAACTGCCCTTCCCCTCCCCCCCCACACACCCACACACACACAGAGAGAGAGAGAGAGAGAGAGAGAGAGAGAGAGAGAGAGAGAGAGAGAGAGAGAGAGAGAGAGATTCCCCTCCCCCACACACCCACAGAGAGAGAGAGAGAGAGAGAGAGAGAGAGAGAGAGAGAGAGAGAGAGAGAGAGAGAGAGAGAGAGAGGGAGAGAGAGAGATTCATATCAGTACAGTAAATATCTAGTTACTACCACTACAGAACTGATGCAGGAATTTGTGTAGTGAATACTGATTGGCACCAGTCGTCCGACTTACTTTTTAAAAGTTCCTTGTTCTGTATTCAGGTCGGTAAGAACTTTCTACATTATATGTAAAAGGCTTCTTGTAACTACATTAAGAGTATTTATGGCATCGGTATGCATGGCAACGCTTTGCATGTTATCGAAATTGATGTCAAATATCAAAAGTGTCTTGAAAAGTGGCAATATATCATTAGGAACTAAAGGTACAACTCTTACTAACTTAAAATGTACAACATTATATATATACATATATATATATAAATACATGTATATATATATATATATATATATATATATATATTATATATAATATATATATATATATATATATATATATATATATATATATATATATATATATATATATATATATATATATATATCAGTAATTTAACCAATGTTTTCCTCTCGAAAGAACAAAGGAAATACTCGAAGCTTCGACTTCCAACTGACCTTTAAAAAGGTTCACGCCAAAGAACACTTTAACTCTTCAAAGTCATTGCTGAGTGACCTATGCAAGGTAAGAAAGAGACTCAGTCATCACGAAAATGAGCCGACCATCCAAAACCCTCTTTGGGAAGAACCAATGAAAACCCGAGTTTTAGTCGCAAGCCCCTCGACGGACCAATGAGAACGCAGGGACTCAAAAAGTGACCAATGGTGTAGCAAAGTCGAGGCATCGCAAGATTATCCTGGAGGGTAAGGTTCACGTATAGCCCCAGGTACGGAAATAAAAACACACACATACCCCTGGGATCCGTCAGGGGTGGTAGGGGTGGTGGGGTGGGGGTCCCTTCCACTGGGAAGGCAGGGCGGGGCGGGGCAGGGCGGGGGCACTTATACGATGCCCCTTGTTACCCAAACGCACCTGTATTCCCTCTTCCCATCAAGTAACACCCAAGGGATCTCTGCAGCATCTGGGCAAGAAGTAATAACAAATACCCTGCATAGCTTTACGTCACACGAGAGGCAAAGTTGTAATACAAATAACGCCAGCTGAAATAACACTTAATTTTTCTTTACTCTTTTTTTTTACAATTAATGATGGGTAGATCCGTGGAAAGAATCCCACTCCCGTTCAATCTCGTACCGACGATGCTGCTGTCTACCGGTCAGAGAACTCTGAACCTTAATGACTACGGGCATATGGAGGATTTCCCCTGGATGCCTTGCATGGCACAGTGATGAGAAAGAATAACCAGATTGCACAGATTCTTTAAAAAAAAAAAACCCGCATTCTTAAGAAGGTCATGACTGCGGAACAGACAGTGCATATCGTGTGCACGTACATTGGCCGTGTACACGCAAGTAAGCATGTACGTATCGTCGTCTAGGGTCAGAGTCTTAAATTTTCATAAAAAGATGGTGTTCAGAACTTAAATCATAAGCCCAGAACTTCTAAACTGAACGGGTTTTACACTGTGCACCAAGACTTCTTCTTCTTCTTTTTAACGTGCTTTTATTCCCATTTTTGTATGGGGTAAGCACGATGCCTATACAACAAAATACCGCCTGAAATGAAGAGCACACAAGAACAAGGCAATTTTAAAAATGAACTAAAGACTCTCCTATTCTGCAGGAGCTGCGATACTGACCAGAAAACACTGAAGACATTTATAAAATATAAGAAGCACCTAATTTTGAAAACGTACTAGAGCCCGCTCTCTGAACCCAAAGCAGTATTTCGAATGACCCAGCAAACGTGACAACTTCCAAAGCCAATAATTAAATATATAAATAAATAAATAAACAATTAAATAACGAAATAAATAAATAAAAGATATCTGCTTTGCTACAATTTTATATACTGTAAAGGGATCCTTTGTGCGAAAGACTGATCATGCTTCAACAAACTAAATTAGCCTCATAAAAATCTAACTTATAAACGCACCAAGTAGACGCAATGAGCAAAGACGTAAAAAAAACTGGACAACAATTATTCACATTTCTAAATTAATCTTAATCATCAACTTGCTACGTCAACGGTTCATAAAACACCCAAATTAAGACTGCCTACATTAATCTCGCCAAGCCTGGGGAATATACCAACACTCTTCTACTCCAAATATGGCTATTGGCACATGAGCCCACATTGGCCAGCCCTATGAGAGCTGTTAATCTGCTCAGTGGTCTGGTCAAACTATTCTAATAATAATAATAATAATAATAATAATAATAATAATAATAATAATAATATGAGCCCACAACGGGTTACATTATCATTATTTTCCTGATTGTTTGGAAACATATTCCTGTTATTATTACAACTATATAAGCTTGAAAATCACGTTCATGTAAGTTGCACGAAGATTTAAATAGGAAAAACTAACGGGGTTAACCTACATCTACATTGTATACACATTACGAGAATTATTATTATTATACTATTACTATATAATAGGTACTGATTCTTACGGGAATCAATTAGCCTATTGCTGCCTAGGAAATTTGGTATTATTTTATAAGTTGCCAATACGCGCTATGAAATTGTAACCTGAATTTTTTAAAAGGGTTCTTCATTCTCGTTATTTTGAACCCCAGAAACACTACTGTATGTGCAAATGATAAATAAAAAGTTAATCAAATTACGACTTCTAAGGTACGACAATACCGGCTTCCCGCCGCCCTCCATAGCTAATACGGCAAAAAATGTAACCAGTAAATACCCTTAGGTTACGTTAGGCTGGTATTTTAAGGTTCTTTCAGTGTCCTGTCGTTTCTGGTCATTTCTGCATGAAAAACCCAAAATGGTTTTTCATGCAAAACTGGCTGGCTGGAGTCTTATTGGCAGCTTAAAATTTTACCTCCTCCTAGTAGAATGCCTATAAATGAAAGAAAGGAAAACAGTCAGCAAACAGTACTTAAAAAGAAAATTGAAGATAAAAAATCGAATTAAAACCAACTTAACATTCCATGGCTCAGTGTAATCTATAATGCAGACTACTCCCCAAACTGGAATTCAGGAACCTCTCATTTGCCAACTTGCTAACAACTTGTCTTAATTATTGACACCACTAGAACCGTGGTTCTCAACTTGGGGGGCGCACCCCCTAGGGAGGGCGTCAACAATTTCTAAGGGGAGCGCGAGCCCTATGGAAAAATGAAAAATTCTCTATTTACATTCGTTATTTCCTTAGCAAGAGTCGCTAAGGAGCAGTGTCAAGTACCTCACTAATTCAATCCCAAAAGAATAAAAAACACCCCATCTCTTTCTCTTTTTTCTCATTTTCCTTTAAATCTGGGAGGGGGATTTTACTCATAGATGCAAGGGGGAGGGGGGGGGGGGCGAGTGGAGGGAAGGACCGACTCTTAGAGGGGGCGTGGTAATAAAAGGTTGAGAGTCACTGTAGTGAAGGTTACCCCCCACCGCCTACCTTTGTACCCCTGACAGCTAAACCAACCTAACTTTAAGGAGAAACAGTATTATCTACTTGAAACTTGAAGGTTACAAATTCATTTCACTGCATCACGTCTGCGAAAAACGGACTAACGCCAGTTTCTCCTGGTTAAGATGGTTCATTCCTAATGAGATGAGATAAGATTAAGATTTAGGCCAAGGGGCCAACCACTGGGACCTGTGAGGTCATTCAGTGCTGAAAGGAAAATTGAGGGTAAAGGAGTTTTGAAAGGTGTAACAGGAGGAAAACCTCGCAGTTGCACTATGAATAAAAAGGAACCCTAAATAGTGCCTACAGTGCACCGATGGGCTTTAAAAGCCACACGATTTGTAAATTATTTACTGTACACTAATTTACTAAATAACGAAGACTAACGAAAATATTATTGAGAGTTATAACGCTCATGTTCAGACCAAAGTTCGAATTTTGTATATCGAAAAAGCAGGACAACGTACCAAGCACATACCAGATGTACTGTAAGAATCACTATAATGACTGAGAGTGATCACTTCAAATTGGATGGACGAATAAAAACCGTGCGTACGACTGCCTGGCTAAACTCTAATGCAGGTACATGGAGGTGCAGTACTTACCTGCGGAATCCAACTACGGGTACCTTCAACACCACGAGGTGCCCGGCCATCATGGATGTCCGTGAGTTTAATGGACCACAACTTAACACAGACGCTCTCAGACTAGACCTTTTCTTTGCAAATCTAGCTGACCAGCAGTTGTGTGCAAGGTTGTATGAAAATACTCAAAACACGCGTACAGACACACTCGATAAACCAGGAACCGACGTCGAACAAACCGCGACAATTCACTTCCGAAAGGACACTGAAGCTCTGGGTCACTGACATTGGTTGCTGGCGCTTCTTCTTGACTTTTTGGGTAGAAATGTAGGGAACCACAAATTAGATACCGAGTCAGCTGTGACAGCTTTTTTATTGTAAAAATCAATAATAAACTTTACAGTACAGGCAAAACATCACGACAATGGCAAAACATCACGACAAAACGTGGAACAAATATGAGTTTTTCAATTAAAAAAGAAGACTGACATATGAATAATATTGACACATACTTACCCTACTAGTTATGTGTGTGCATATTGTTCGTAAATAATAGGACGGACTTCATACGTTACACAAGTTGCAATTAAAGCCACCTAATTATACGCTGACATACCTTTATCATGTATTTTTTCGTATAAAGAGAGGGGAATATTATATACGCAGTCACTTTAGACTCCAATTAAACAGACGAAAATTAAAAATAAATCTCTCTCAACAACTCAGACACTTAACAGTATAACTCTGAGTCTCTGAAAAAAAACTTAGTGTAACTAATTGATACCAATCTGATGAGACATTGGTTCACTTTTTACTTATTTAAGCTTTCATAGGTTTGAGCTGCTTCGTCTTAACTGGATGCATTTGTCTGTTCGTTTTACTCACTCACACAACACACACACAGACACACCATACAGAAACATAATGATTGACACTCACCAGAAAAGTTGTCTTCACCGATATTTGCAAAGACCTTTCTTCCGGCAGGAGGTGGGTGTCTTTTCACTTCGAGTTCCTCAACAAATGCCCATAAGGATCGGCACTCACAGACCGACCCAACTTGACCTGGACTGACAAGGTGGAAAATGTCAAGAGGAAATCGTCTCACACTCTTGAATGAACAAGACTTCCTGAATGATGATACATGCATAAGGGTGTGACCTGACCTTTTTTTTTGTGGTGGGTTTATATAACTCACATCTTAAAGTTTTCATTGAATTCGACCGTAAGATGATAGTGAATGAATAAATTAATGAATGAGTGAATGATGCATACGACTGCGCTTATATTTTCTTAAGTCAACACAGCCTTTGAGAGACCTGAAATCAATCCCGCGGAGGGGAAACGACTTGAGCTTGCTTCCCCAGAGTAGGAAAGGATTAAAGGCATTGTCGGAGAATAAAGTGTATAGTTGCAAGTGTATGTATGTATGTATGTATGTATGTATGTATGTATGTATGTATATAACATACATACATGCATATGTATATATTTATATAAATATAAATATTATACATACATAAATACATATAGTCTATGGTCCATCCCTCTCCCTATATATCTCTCTCTCTCAACGAATACACAAAGAAATACCCGAACCCCCCTGCCCTTAAGAAATACGCCCAGCGGAATTGCCCAAGAGACTTTTGCCTGTGAGTTATGACACCATCACCTAAACCGCTCTCTTATAACAGCTCCGGCGAGTTTTAAATAACAGCTTTCCAGCATGTCTGTCGATTGAAAGCCCCGCCGAGTCAGGCTCTAACGGCCAAGCTCTTACAACACAGCACGTGTTCTAAAGCCTCGGCGTTAACGAGGTATTAAGATGAAGAAAACAACTGCTAATAATTGTTAGGAAACGTGACGTCACCGAACGGAACGAGTTAACGTGTTGCGGGCATGGCAAAAGTAAATATACATTTTATGCACACGCTTAAAAAATTACCTACTTATATTGCTTGACACTAATTAGCAGCTTGGCCTTTGAATTTTCACTGATCTATTCTTTCTAACATGTGTATGTATATGTATATAATATTATAAGTAAAAGCAATGAACACCAAGTAAAGGACAGTAAGTCGAAAGGCCTAGCACCACTCCCGTCGTTTCTCTTTCCTTCGTGACATTGCCTTTATTTATATATTCATCACGTTCCGTATTTCCGTGATTCAGTTGAACATTATATATATATATATATATATATATATATATATTATATATATATATATAATATATATATAATATATAATTAACTCGCTAATAAAGGAAAATACAAAGAATGAAGAGTTAGTAACACCAAGGACCAGACAATAATATACATAATATTTGACTTAACTTTCCGAACACGATCTTACAAAGACCTGTCAAGAATACTGGGAAAACTCTTCTCATATTATAACTGTACATGCAAGAGAGAGAGAGAGAGAGAGAGAGAGAGAGAGAGAGAGAGAGAGAGAGAGAGAGAGAGAGAGAGAGAGAGAGTTATCTGATGATGTACTGTACATTTTGAGGAAGCGCTGTTAACTCTAAGTCTGTTATTCTGTCCCATACTTCTCTCTACCCCTACTTCAGTTGCGACCCACAAATGTCGACTAATGACCAGTTGCACAGTTCCCTGCTTAGGTCAACTTTGTAGGAAGCGAACCTAAGTCGTGTTTTCATAGTTCTGATATCAAGCACTGCCTTCCTCGGATAAGGGCAGAGGTGGGCTACACACACACACACACACACACACACACACACAGAGAGAGAGAGAGAGAGAGAGAGAGAGAGAGAGAGAGAGAGAGAGAGAGAGAGAGAGAGAGAGAGAGAGAGGCAATTTCCACAATGACCTGAATTCAAAGAGCCATTATTACTCTCAAGAGGACTGGAAAGAGATGATTCAGATGAAAGGTTTCATCGGACTTTTTGAGGCAATAAATGGCAACATCGGCCTATAATATTCGTGAAGCGATAATTTTGTCTTTTTTTTATTTTCCCAGCCACAGATGTTGTGCTCTTATTCATTTGAGTGTTTGCAGGTTATTAACTGAGCGTCATGTCATGAGGGGGAAGAAATAAGGTATAAACCTCCTGGATCTCAGAATGCAGTATAATAATAATAATAATAATAATAATAATAATAATAATAATAATAATAATAATAATAATAATAATAATAATAATAATAAACAGATACCTACCTAGAGCCATAAAGAAAATTATTTCATAAGCACCAATGTTTTTAAGCAACTCCACTGCAAGTTACACAAGTGTAATTAAACGTAAAGGGGGCCGGATTCCACTTTATACAAGAAGTAAAGTCCACCTCAAGATAAGAATAACAATTTCCTCGCCATTACCCGTAGGTATTATCAGATGCACGGCTACAGCTGATTAAATAATGTGAAGCACATTGCATAAATAAAACAAGTAAAAAATGCACGGTGCAATCGAGTTTTCCGTACAGCCGCTACAACGTACAATCAAGGCCACCGAAAACAGCTATCTTTCGGTGGTCTCGGTATAATGCTGTATGAGCCTATCCTATATCGTTGCCAGAAGCACGATTATGGCTAAATTTTACCTTAAATAAATAAAAACTACTGAGGCTAGAGGGCTGCAATTTGGTATGCTTGGTGATTGGAGGGTGGATGATTAACATACCAATTTGCAGCCCTCTAGCCTCAGTAGTTTTTAAGATCTGAGGGCGGACAGAGAAAAGTGCGGGCAGAAATTGGTGCGGACTGAATAAAGTGCAGACAATAAAGTGCAAACAGAATACAGTGCGGACGGACAGACGTACAAAGCCGGCACATTAGTTTTTCTATTACAGAAAACTAAAATGAAAACCGTAAAACTTCTTCAGTGAAACTGAAAAAAATGGTAGAATAAATAAATAAATATTCGAAAATGGGAAGAAACGAATAACGCACCATTACAACGGCGTCCAAACCCCGTGAGCTAGTAGTACCAGGTTATTCCGTTAGCGGTATTAAAAGCGTTTTTTCCCGCTTTGTCTCTTTTTACCAAGGCCGACCTCTTGATTAAATGACGTAAAGGAAGTGGATCAGAGATGGTACAGAAGGAATTAAGGCTTTATGGCCTAGAGAGCTCTAGTGAACAAACATATCTTACGGCTACTGTAAGGTCGCACCATTGAATTGGTAATTGCACTTGGGTAGTGGTGTACCTGTTCCATAAATGGGACGGCTATAAATTCATCCTCATCTGTTCCTTTAACACGACTTTGTCCACTGTGTATATAATTATACACACACATATCTACATTACAAGTAACAGGAACTGTCTTCAGAGCTGTTAAAATACTAGGCCTACGTAAGATTATTTCAAGTCAATCATGTTAAACCAACCTACGGCAGTGACAACAAATTGGCAGTTATTAAAAACCTGTATGGGTCTATCGACTAACGCTTACCTGACAACTCCCAGTCCCTACCTCTTTCTTCATTCATTAAAAAAAAAAACTCCCAGTCCCTACCTCTTTCTTCATTCCTTAAAATAAAAAAAACTGTCCTTACAGTCATTACGCCGTAGGCAATATGCAAAGAATTATGACGCAAACAATGCGTTTAGCGTTTCTTTGTAATGGGCGGTGTCACACCACTCCTTGTTTGAAGAATGAAGTAAAAAAAGAAGCAAAATTAGGCAAATAACAGCTCTCTGCAAGTTAATGAATTTGGTTAAAGACGCGCAAAAAGGGGTGCGACTTTGGCTTGTCTACGAGTCATACGGAAGCTCAATGAGACGCCCGGCGCCGTGTTCAGTACTAGCCCCTCTTAGATCAGATATCGGTTACTAATATAATTAGTCGACCACACAATATAGAAATGGGTGTATATAATACTCTGATCTCCGAGGTCCCACTGAGCTTCCGCCATGTTTAGTACTAGCACCTCGGAGGTTACGCGTAGATAAGCCAAAGTAGCACCCAACAAGGCATAAGGCTTCCTGAGCATAAAATATATCCGATTTGGAATAATTATGACCGCCTATAGGGCAAGGAAAATGTTGGCAAAAGTACCAGACATAAAAAATCTAATGTTGAGAAAGGAAAAGAGCCATAGCTAAGAACCAGGTTTTATTAAACAATTTCTGTCCCCTCCAAAGACAGCAACTGGTTAAACACAACTGCTAACCAAGTGGTGATCTCCGTAAAAGTGTCGCTTAAAGCGTATAGCCAAGATGAAAATAAACAAAGATAGGCATCCAAAGTGGCTTTCGTTTGCCATCTTGAGGAACTATGGAGAAAAAGAGTTAGGTCTACCGTCAGAAAACTGGGAATAAACGTGAAACTTCAAACAAACCCAAGTGTCTACAACTTCCGTAACACTTCCCGTTCCAATTATAACCAAAGAAACCACAATGCCCACATTCCTCCCTGGCATCATTACATCTCAAAGACCCGACACTCCGGTGAATAAACCTGGTCTCTCCCACATCCCGTGCTACGTCACGCAAGTAAGCGATTGACCTGGTGCTACAGGTACTAGTCTTCCCCCGACACTATTCCCTTAATTGTTTTGCTCTAAATGACATTATCTGGTATATAAAAAAAAAAAACCTTCCTCACACGGAAAGGAATATCGTATTCTGTTTGTCATTTACGAAACAAATGAATCGTGACTTGGCTGGCAAGTTTTAAGACTTGAATTATATTGATATTGCAAACCGATAAGAATAGGTTGCAAGGGTAAATAAAGTATTAAAAAGTTCTGAACATGAGCTTGCTGGCGAAGTAATCAAAATAGTACTACTACAAACACGTATTTAATTATAAATACTTATGCGCGCATGTACACATGAACACAGTTTGCAAGTCTTCTTTTACCTTTAAGTCACTTATATACGCATACAAACACGTGGATATAACTACATGTTTGAATGTATACAAGAGAGAGAGAGAGAGAGAGAGAGAGAGAGAGAGAGAGAGAGAGAGAGAGATGCTCATTCGAAAGCTCATTTACCCTACCCAGCACATGCCTCGAATTTCACCTTAAGACTTGTCTGCGATTGCAACCCAAAGAAAAAATAAGATGTGGCAAAGGCGGTGATGCAACAAGCCGGACGCTCATTACTCAACATCTGCAATCGACTGATATACGAAAAAATGATGTGTCCTTCGTACCCTTTTCCAGCTCTCAGCCTCGATACTGAGTACGAATACAGAGTAGATGTCTTTAAATTAGTACTACTGGATGCCACACACGCACACACCGAGAGAGAGAGAGAGAGAGAGAGAGAGAGAGAGAGAGAGAGAGAGAGAGAGAGAGAGAGAGAGAGAGAGAGAATTTTAGTTTTTCCTTTCTCTGTCTTTGAAAGGCAGAAGAAAGTTTCACAGAGGAGGAATTCATCTTGCGGTAAGAGAGAGCAATTGTAAGACGACCCTATAGCCATAAAAAAATCTATTATATAGCAAGCTTCAAGAATAGTCTACTTACCGCAAAAAAAAAAAAAAAAAAAAAAAATCCAGGGTACTGACGAAGTTAGGCCCAACTTTCTAAATTGCACCACGACTTCTCTCAGCCTCCGGAGAGAGGCAAGTGGTCAATTGCCTCTGCCTTCGACGCGGCATTCTTAGCAAGGTTGCGAGGAACAGGAATGGTTAACTGACCCATCAACGTCTAGACCAGACCGCCTACTACCCAGGAGCCACCAAGTATCCACTCCCACCCCTTAGTCTAGCGGACCCTATTCCCTTGTATTTATAGACCTATTTTATCGAGCTACTTCCTTCAAATATTCACCTTTTTGTGTAACAACTAGCACCACAATCTTAAGACGGCCTTAATCTTTCCAGCGAAGAGATTCCACCTCAGAAAACATTCTTCCCACAAAAGGTAGTAGATGTTTCAACTTCATTCATAACTTGCAAATCTGCTATGAATGAAGACATTTCTATTCCCGTCTCGCATAATAGCTTAGCATTCAATGACGATGCACACCTGGGAAAAGGCATATTAGCATGCAAGGGAAGATACAAAATAAAATTCCTGCGTTGTAAACCATTTCGCATCTCTCTCTCTCTCTCTCTCTCTCTTTCTTCCAGCTAAACCCCATGGAGAAATGAACTGGGGCGCATTTCCTGAATTCACATTCCTCAGAGACCTCCTTCACGGACAAGTGTTGACACAACTTGATCTTGAGAGATTTTCTCCGCAACCTCTCTTTTTCGTGGAAGGACCCCAACCCCCTTCCTTATGGGCCTGGCGGGGTAACGGCAGTAGCTGAGGACCCGTCCAGCTTCCAACGAATTTGATTAGTGCACGGTTGTCAGAATCCTTTCATTATGATACATGCCAAAGATGCTGAAGGAGTCCAGCCTTTTGAATATTTATGCCAACTGGACCGTTGGTTCTCGGGTGAAAAGACAGAGAGAGAGAGAGAGAGAGAGAGAGAGAGAGAGAGAGAGAGAGAGAGAGAGAGAGAGAGAGAGAGAGAGAGAGAGGTCTGAACTTACAAAATAATTCGTGAATTACGAGAGAGAGAGAGAGAGAGAGAGAGAGAGAGAGAGAGAGAGAGAGAGAGAGTCTGAAACTTTCAAAATAATTCGTGAATTACAGTCTTCTCTCTCAAATACCAACCGCGTTGTGCCAAAATCCCTGTTGACAAAGCCATTCACAAACCATTAAAAACTAATATAACTGAATAATAGTTTCTTGCCTGCATGGTATTAAGACAATCCTTTTGCCTTTAGTTAACGAATACAATTAGGTAAGTTGTCACAGATGATTAAGAACGATTTGGAGAGCACGTATACAGTACGATTACCTTCCAAAGGCTGTTAAGTCTCAAAAGGGTAACACCAAGGTCTAAAGAATAGGCCTACGCATTTTTCAGACCCTGGGTTACACGGAAAAACACCCGATCCCCGAGAACAAGTTGAACGTCGGCGATCGGTAAGCCACGCACATCAAACTTCATCCATTTTTAATCAATTAGTGCCAACCACAGCACAGTACAGTACATTCCACTAATTGTTTATGGAGCTACGTGTCGTAACAAAGGTCAGATCCCCGTAGCCGACTTTCATTAAGAATGCTAATAACACCAAGCTATTCCAAGGGTCATGCAAGTCAGATCGGGTGGACAATGTTAAATGGTCTAGAACCTATTTTGAGGAAGATTAAAATTCCTTATCCTCGGGGCTCTGCTGCAACCTGTTGGATCTCATAACCCCTGATATTAAATGTCTTATGGAAATTCCACGCTACATTACACACACGCGCGTGCATTATATATATATATATATATATATATATATATATATATATATATATATATATATATATATGTGTGTGTGTGTGTGTGTGTGTGTATGTATATTTAATTAAAATTGAATCGATACGTTGATTAACTATTTGCATAAAGCGTTCTAGACCTATATTGTAGTCATATATAACTCTAGAAAGCTTTGCATACATGGCTGATCAACGTATCAAGTCAGTTTATATTTAAACTAACGTAATGCCAGTTACATTATAACAGAAAACGAACCTATTTCCTACATGTATATAAATAATCCTATTTCATGCATTCATAACATGAGGCTGAGATTTAGAGTAACTTATTTGTACAGATTGTGCATTAAAAATTTGTCTCCATTTATCAGGCTGGAAAGAGTTCCGAGGAGACTGATTATCTCTCACCGCATGTGACAAGTGTCGTCAGATTTCGCCATCGTACGGTGTGGGAATTTCTGTGACTCAAGACTTTTAAATCCACTCCCTGGAAGCTCGTCATACTGGATGACCTTGGTCATTGCCAGACTATCCAGCCGCCCGTGAAAGGAACTGTCACAGTCACTCGAACCTAAGCTTCTGCCGTCCAAGCAATTCTTTAGTACTAACGTGCATTTGTTTTTGCTTAAGTCGTATGGCAAGGTACATAATTCGATTGTGAAAAATCATTCACTACAAGTCTTTCTTTCTGGAACGGTATATTAGGATTAGTTATATTTGGCAACTTGATCCTCCGCTGGCCAATCCTGTTCCAAGAAGAATGATGACCTAATGATGACGTAATCGGTGACGCTCTGAACTCTGCGATCTTCAGGAAACGCATAAAATAAGTAAAAGTGAAGAATTTGTCTTAGTGAGATGCATTTCTACTCCTCTTACGTCAACGGTTTGCTAAAAGTGAATAGGAAATCAACGGCATCGTGCAAGGGCAGACGAGAATATTATGTTCGTTCACTTAAAAATGCCATTGGTAAATAAGCATATGGTTCTTCTTGCATTTCCTAGGTGTACTAAGATTTACTTTTTTCCGCATTTTACTGTTAAACTACTGTCTGCCTCTTACTTAGTCTGTAAACTGGCTTACTCTATCTCACTCGAGGTAAGCTACGTGCAAATAATATTGATTCATGCAAGTAAACCAGCAGTTTCATTCTTGTGCATTCTCAAAAAGGATAGCGACTTAAGATTGTGATTACTGTATGTATATATGCTGTGTATATATACAGTATACACGCATTATATATATATATATATATATATATATATATATATATATATATATATATATATATATATGTATATGTATGTATATATATATATATATATATATATATATATATATATATATATATATATATATATATATATATATATATATATACATATATATATATATATATATATATATATATATATATATATATATATATATATATATATATATATATATATATATGGTGTGTCTGTGTGACAATGTGTGTGCAGGTGAGAGTACATATGAATATACGTGAACAAACATTACAAGAACAAGCCAAGCAATGCAAACATTTTAAGTACATCCCAAACAAGTAACATTTGAATTTAGACAACAGTAAGGAACCAGGGGGTACAAGGTCGGATAAAAAGGGGCTTGAGGCATCAGTTCCAAGCCACAGTTGGCCGTTTCATCTATCAATCACAACTTTCTTCTCAGTTTAATTCTGATGTGGATTAGAGAATTTAGGCCAATGGCCAAACGTTGGGACGCTGGTTCAGAGTTCAATTCCTGATCGTCACTGACATATTTTCAGTATCACATGACCTTAATGTCTCTGTGAGCTACGATTAGGACTCTGTTGCTAATTATCAAACTTGTTCATCGTGTTGATGTCTTTGGATGTACTGCTTAGGGGTCATCTGAGTTATTTCTGCTCACTTTCATCCAGCATGTTCCTTATTGATGGAATAGGAAGGGGAGTCCTCACCAATTCTGTATATCCTATGCCTAAAGCAGAGGCGTGAGCCCATCTGCATAGAGGGCCACTAGAGAATGTTCAACACCATCTAATTTGCCATGCAAAACACCCTGCAAGTGGTACCCCTAACAGGAAGTATGGAATATGGAAAGATATTCTTTCCATTGGAAAATCACCTGCCTGTATTTTTACTGTACAGTGAACCCCCCCGTATTTGCGGGGGATGCGTCCCACACACCCCCGCGAATAGGTCAAATCCGCGAATGCTTAAAACCCCTCTAAAAACACTTAGAACTGCCCATTTTGATAGCTTAAACCAAGAAAAACCCTGTAAAAATGCTTATACCCGAGTATTTAAATAGTTTTATCACAAAAAGTGCATTTATTCATGAAAATTATATGAAAATACAGTAATTAGTGAATATTTCTCAGTGAAAAATACCGCGAATGGGCGAATGATGGCTAGATATGTTCCACAGAGAAACCTGCGAATGCGCAAGTCCGCGAACCATGAGAACGAGAATACAGGGGGTTTACTGTACCTCACATCGTTACCAAGTCACAGCGTAGAGAGACTGAGGCTATTCCCCTGTTTATGGAGCTGTGATACGTGTCATTTTAGCAGATTCAGAGAAATGACTGGTCCCCCATCCTTGCACCTACATAAGACACTAAGATGAATTGGGAAAAAACGGGAAATGTCCTCTAAAGATAATTCTCAAACCTTCCAATCACCTCAATAATGCTACCTTTAGCAAATAGGAGTTGTTTAAGTTCATTACTTCCAGTATTTCTTCCAAGGTTGGAAGATTCAACAGGTTAAGACTGACACAACTGTATTTGCTGTAATAAGTCTCATAATAATTTTCATACTGTGGCACTAATATCCATCACATGGAGTTTTTTCCTGCTCTGTGAATGATAGTGCAGTCTTAAATGGGTGTTTGTATTGTCAGCCATTCATCATTGGTTTTCAAAAGGGAAATCAGTCAGTAGTAATACTATACTACAGTATGATATATCCTTATATTCACCATTATAGTTTCAAATTTGGCTACCATAAACTTTTAGCTTGAGGGCAACCTTGCAAGAAACTGTTCACACACCATTTCTATCATTCCTCACTGAGTCAACACTATAAGTCTGAAATTGAAAAAAATAGCTGTCACAAAACTGACTTGCTGAAAGTGTGAATGCAATAAATACAGACCCTGAACTTTAGCACTGAATTATGTGATTACACTGAAATGGATCAGGACTCCCAGCTATTTCCAAAAGATGGTACTAAAATAAAAATTCTGACTAAGATAGATAATGGACTAAAGAAACAGACCTGGTTACAGTGACAATAAACTGGCTACTCGAGTTGTCCAATAATTGTCTTGATTCTTCTCTCTTACACTTTTTAACACTACCCTCAATAGACTGCTTGTACCTGCCCTCTGCAATGATGTTTCAAGAATTTTTAAACCTTATGCATAAGCAAACTTCCACATGTCTTTCCTGCAGTGCCATGAGATTTAAGTAATTTCAGACACAATAGGGTAAAAAATGCATCACAGAAGCTTTTATCAACAAATGACATGGCAAGACCACCAGCAATTAAATGTATCACATGCGTATAATGGCAAGTAACTTGTGCAATATGAGAAAACATGAAATGCCTTCAATGATAAAAAAAAAAGGATGAACAAAGGATGTAAAGTATATAAAATAAAAAATGAGCAGATCACCCTCCTGATGAGAAAAAAAAAGCTGATCTACAAGCTCACTTGTGAGGCGGCCTAAACTGATTTGTCTCTTTATAATCTTACAGTGAAGAAATCATGACAGGCCTATTTGTACCCGTTAAGTTCACTTATACTTAGTTTTGCAATGTCTAACATCAGCAACAGTAGCTTAAAACAAAGTAATACTGGGGTTTGTGTTCATGAATAAGAACTATCCATTTCTATATCTGAATTGCTTGCATATTATGTACTCACCCTATAATTTTTGTAAAAATACAATTTTTTTGTTGCGAAAACATTATCTTCACAAAGTTGTAAAAAGTTCCTTGTCGCCTTTATTAGGTAAAAAAAGTATCCACCCATTGCAGAATTAAGTGCAATACATACTATACATGTCAGTTATCTAATCTCCATCCCCTACATTACAGTGCAGTATTGTATGAACTATCAGTCAGTGAAGTATGTGAAATGAATGCATTTGAAAAGATAAAACATTTTGTCACTACAGTAAAATGTCTACTATACATAACCAATAAGAGCTCGAACTCCAATGGAGGAACCTACATGTGAAACTAAACTAATGAATACTACTCCAACTGATCATCACAGTACAAGTATTCAATTTTTCCACAAATACCAAATATGTTCTGTGTATCATAATGTTCAGATAATCAGCCAAAGTTAACCTGGACTACCTTCCAATCAAAAATATGATACTGTATGCATAAAATGAAACAAATCATACATATGAATGGATGCAAAAAAGAATCAAAGTAATTCAACTACTACCAAGAACGGAGGAGTTATAATAGTGAGATTACATTACTACGAGATCTTTTGATAGCTACAACTATCACTGAGTGATATCAAATATAATGTTACATTTTCATTGTCACATATTCTGTGATATCTTGCCATTCTGAGAAATCTAAGCACTGTACTTGATCACAATTATTTCACAAGAACTAAAGGCCATCAACCAAGATAACAAAATACAGATCTAGAATAAACTGCACCAGTATTTGAGAAGACTTTTTAACTTAATGCCAAATTGTTATAGTACCAAATATTATTTTACCAAATAGGGTAATAAAACATAATTTAACAAAATAAATTCATGTACAGCTTATCAACACAAACATTTATCAACATTGTTATAATAAATGTATAAATAATTTATTGATATAAAACATATTTACAAGCAAAAACATATGTAGTACAAGGAAGTAAACCAACATATTTTCTTTCAGAGACCTGAGGAATCGTAACATTTGTGACCCTACTACAAACATTCAATTTAATCTCAGAGGCACAAAATGACTTGAGAACCCTTGATGCAGAGCCTAATACCAGTAATAATGAAGTACACAGAAAAATTATCCGACCCATTTCATGAGCATCTCATTTTCTACTTAGTTGCTATAACTGACTTAATTATTTAAGTCCTGCACTAAACAGTTGAATGATAATAGTTTTAAATCTGACTGATACGAATGTCTTTAATGTTACTTAAAATCATCCTTTCTTAAGTGTATTCTTTTATGTTGTCTTATATTAAATGCAATAATCATCAAGAAAGAGTACAGGGAGTGGTCATTTACTTATTCCTGGAAAATGTGGTATGGCAACACCCTAAATATACCATTGCCTAGGCCATACCACTGCACTTGTGAATTACCAAAAGATCAGTAACAAAGAAGAAGATACCCATTAATTCGGCTACTGATATCAGAACTCAGCTTTCCAAAATACTATGGAAACTAACATGATTCTAAGTGCAGTTACACTGCTACTGCTACTACTACTCTATAAATTGGAACCATATCCACAGGAGGATATCTTCAGCTACAAAAAGATACCCTCCTTTTTAATCCCTATGGGTCATAGTTCCCCTGTCTACTCTCAACCAAATAACTACCCCTACCAAGTATCATATGGAGTGGTTGAATCCATAACAAAACTTCAGTTCTTCAGTGATCCACTTCAACTTATTACAAGTTAACATGAAACCTATAAAAAATTTATGGTTTTCTTTAGTAAGAGAAATGATAATTATAAAAAAAATATATTGTATGGCTATGTTACACTAGTTTAATCTACTCACCATTACTGATTAGCATTTACCAACACCTTTTATGAAAGATGGTATAAAAATTTAAAACTTCTATTACAGTACACATATGGTAGCACAAAGTCAGGCATGGGATATACGTAGACAAAACTCTTGGATGCAACTAGTGAAACAGCACCAAGCACTTACTCTTGTGAAATACATTATTTCAACCATGTTTTCCTCTACCAATAAATTTACAGATTAGCAGGAATTTTGCCACTTTTATAAATCCTAGTTACTGACCTACCAGCTACCTATGTGAGCTTTCCAGTACTGTACTAAAATAAGAGTATGAGTAGTATCCTGATCACAGCCTCAAATTCACAAATGTTTTAAATTACACTGACCATGAGACTTCAAAAGGGATATCAATGTCATTTGAGGCAAGAAGCGAAGCAAGTGTCCCCAGAAAAGCCTTAGATGGCAAAACGTTTTCCTCTTGCATCCGCGTCCATAATGACAGTCCCTTTCTGCCATCGTTTTGTACATCTGGAAATAGAAACTCTCTTTCATCCTTCATAATTCATACAATTCACGAAATATGTTACGACATTTTACTTTACTTTTGCTTTATTGTGCGACAAAGTAAGAATTTCCAAGACTCATACTGCTACATTATAATGAATTCTACCCAGATTACCAAGGAGTGAAGTACTATACTTATGATACCAAAAGTGTACTAAATTTTAAAGTTTAAAATTTGGTGATGAAAAAAATTAAACCTGGCACAACATTTGTTGACAAGTGTACAAATCAAGGCTAAAGGTTAATCAAAATGATTAAACTACACCTTGACTAAATAAGTCGCAACATATCATTTATGTGACTGGAATCAGCAACAAGACTATTAAAAAAGGTTTCAGTTTACATATGTAACACCTCAACTTAACAGACACTTTGGGGATCTGGTCTTTCTGATAAGTAACAAAGACCCTATATTATAGACAGAACCTTGAATATTTTTTTACATATAGGAATCAGTAATTCAACATAGTTCCTAATCCAAACTAACTGTACTTTACACTTTATATTTAGCATAAGAGATATGTCTAAAAGTGTATCAAGTCTAAAGTGTTAGCACAGGGAAAAATAATCATAATATGGTAGGTGGTAAGTACACCAGTCCGCTAAGTTGAGGTGTTACTTATATATATTAAAAATGTCAACTTATTCAGCTAAACCAAACCATAACTGAATTATTATTATTAGCCTGTACTTTCAACTATCACATGATGATGGCCAGATTGACTAATGTCACCTCATTAATTAGCTTAAATAAAACTGACAAAATCACACCATAAAAATTTTCAGAAACAAATGATAAAGGAAAACTCCTCAATACCCAGAATAATTCCTTGGAGACAGAATAGTGAAAGTTTCCATGAGATACCCTTCCTAAAAAAAACCTGTACAATTTCTCTTTTCTCTCCATTCTTGAGTGTTTCACAAGGGTTGGTCAGACTAGCTAAAGTGGACAAGGAAATACTTTCTCCTTCATTTATGTTTTTCAATGTTTCTGATTATGATTAAATTTGAAGCCATTGTTACTCTCTCCAACTTCCAACAACTTTGGCCAGATTAATTTGCATTACATCTCAGTAATGACATCTACACGTTTTTTTTTTATTTCTTTTGTCTTCTGAAAGGTACTTGTGTTACTGTTCTGCAATACACCGTAGTAATGATATCAGTATTGTTATCATTAAAATAGTTTAACCAGACCACCGAGTTGATTAACAGCTCTCATAGGTCTGGCCAATGATATCAGTAAAACAATATGTACAGTACTAACTGTGATTGATTGTCCTTGCTTTGCTGTTCAAATCAACTATGACAACAAATACATATACCATATACATTTTTGAGCCTCATGATATGTTGTCACTGATTTGATTAATATGTTGTCGTTGATGTGACTTTCACTTAGCTTGAATCCCTCTTGCCATGATCCACAAAAGTGATATTCTGGAACCTGTGTAACTTCTAGTCTTCAATGGTGACCAACCCAACAATAACAAAATGCTTACTATGAAATATATGTAAGACATTCATAAGCTTACTAATCAAAAACAGCACACAAACAGTAGAACCTAAAGTAACGGCTGAACCCGTACAGAATAACAAACCGCAATGCTAAATATACTCACGATATATATCCAATAGGGAATTGAAAATTTCTTCTCTTTTGATGCCAGGGATTGATCTAGATGATATCAAAAAGTTTAGTAATGGTTCTTCTCTCGTTGTTCCAGCATACCTCTGACACTGACGCTGTATTTGTGATTCATTAATCCTCCTACCTAAACTCTGTTTAAAAAAAAAAGAAGAGATATACAGTATAATGAATCTAAAAAAATCATACAAATTCTTGAATTGTAATGAAAATTTAAACAGCAAGTGTCAACTACTGATGAGAACCAGAAATTCATGAGCAATTCTTCACTAACAATAAGTTCACAAAACTTATTCTTCCTCAATCTACAAGGATGGTAAAAGCATTCAATATACTGTAATTCAAGAAGTGTTACTTGTGAAATCAATATTAATAAATTTGTTAACATATGACTTAGAATATGATTGTCTACAGACCTTATAAAAATAACATATGAAGCCTTATTTATAAAAACTACAGGACCGACTGTGGAAAATTTTACATGTTGTAATATAGACTGCAGTAAATAAGAAAAGATGTTATGGTGAACCATAAAACACAACAAATTTTTTTTACAAAATAAAACATATTTTCTACACAAATTCCTCTATTATAAATGGCATTACTCCATACAATGCCTCTCCTAGCTCCACCAAATAACCAAATCCTGAAAGGTAAAGACCCCACTGCGAATGCCCAGACCACACTCTACCATCCCACAAAAATATCTTTCTGTGCCAACTCCAATCATGATGAGTGCCCAGCAGGGAGGAGGGCACTATGTCATAGTTAATGGGTATGCATGAACAAAAGTTTTATTTAGTAAAAACATCATTTCCTCATTATGAATCCAATAATCATAAACAGCCTGAACCAAAATTGAGGAAGTATGGCAAAGTTAGGACACAAAACACTAACGAGCTCTGCTTTCTGAGACTACATACACTATGTTTCACTGTAAACATGACTCATAAAACTGCCTTAATGAAAAATAACTTACCCTTAACACTTGTGTTGCTTGAGAAGGATAACCTGCTTCTAAGCAAGCAAAGAGTAAGTCATGTTGAGCACTTGTGGACCCATGGACACTAGCAATGATATTTATCATTTCTTCCAATAGTTTCTTTGCAGTGATTCTGGACTCGTCTAAACTGTGAAAAAAAAAAAAAACTTGATGGAAAAGCTACACTACACTTATACAGCATCTAAGTAAAGCAAGTATTATAAAAAAAATTTCTTGAATAAAAGTAATTTTTCTAAATATTAGTTTACAAGAATGGCAATAACTAGATTATCAAAAATGAATTAACTACTGAAGGATTATAATGGCAATGAGGCTCCCACTATGATATATACATTTTAGAGTAAACAGCAAAGCCACGGAGTCCCATTTTGATTCTCATAAGGCTTGGTTGAAGGATCTGCTCCAAAATAAGAGCTGAAAATTGGAGCAAGGTGAGTGAGAAGCAACTAAAGGGAAAGGACAAAACAAGATTTAGTATTCTTCACTGAGTTATTACATGAGGAAGTATTCAAGTGCTGGTGGTATTTTAATTGAGTAAAGGATTTTACCCCATGGGACACTGTCACTCATTATTAAAACCCTTTCAAACTGCTTCAATAACAATGTCTCAAGTTTGCATAGTCTGATATCAGCTTTAACTAGATTTTTAAGCCTTCGGTAGTACTGGACTGCATAATCATTTGTATGCTACAAAGCTTAACTCTATCAAAAAGAAATCCCAGGTTCTCTTTACTCAATATAAATTAGGACTGTTGGCCACTTAAAGCGGGCACAAAGCACTGGGAAAAGGAAGAATAGCATTGTATAAAACAAATGCCTATGTTAAGTATCACACTTAAAAGAATACAAACACTAACACAAAATATGTACAAAACAATGAGTAAAACTGAGCTTAAGTTAGTTTTTAAAAAATACAGTAAGATGACATCAATGATATATTACAGACCCATGTGAAAACCAAACATGCTAAAATTTAAAAGCAATGACTCAATACCAGTAAAACTTATTTTCTATTAGTATAAAACAAATAAATACTCATTCACAAACCTGTCTGCTTCTGCTTCTATTTTTTTAATATTATGAAGCAGATGTATAAGAACTTCAATTTTCATGGGAAGACACTTAAAACTTTTTTTAATGGATCTCACTTCTTCTACTGCCCCAATATAATCACCGCTGAAAGAAATTTAAACGTATCCATGAGCCACTGGTTCTTTTACTACAAAAGCACAAAAGAGAAGCTACAATAAAATACAACATCTCTGCTGTAACTGTATAATTCCAAGACAATTTGTCTGTCACTTGAATTACTGCACTGGAAAACAAAATTTAAAATACAAGTACTGTAACAGCAAATTATCATGAATTTATTTTATATAACACAATGTTCATAGACATCATTGCATATGCTTTTGATTATTTATGCTCACCTATTCAGCCGACACTTAACCAGAGCCCCAAGCATTAAATTTTCAACCTTGATGATATTTCTACTCTTCAAAATTTCAAATATTTGCTTAACCACTTCGTATTTACACGTTGCTGCTGCTGCCATTAATAATGCTTGACAATTTCTTCTTACTTGCCTTCTGTCATCAACATTGTTACCTTTGAAAGGTGTAACTTCCTCAAGAATTTTCACTGCCTCTGGAAAAGAAAGTGTAGAATGTAAAAAACGTAATGTATTACAAAATATGAAAGACTGGAAGCAGGGAAGAGATTGGTAGTAGGATTCACAATTTTCGTCATGAACTTGTTTACTTGAAAACTGAGTTTATATTTACTGACTCTCCTTGGACTGGCTAATGACAGAATAAGGTACAGTATAATCTAGTGCAAAACTATTAAAAATATGGAAAACTTGAGGCAAGGAAGAATTCAACAGTAAAAATCATATACTGTATATTGTAATTACTAAATATCTAAACTTAACTACTGAGCCTAGGTATATTACCTTACTACATTACCACATACTTTTAAGGCAGCATGCAGTATACTTCTCATAATTAAAAACAGGTTTAAACATCACACAATATAAATGAGAAAAACAGTGGAGCAAATTTCATAACTACAGTATTCTTCATAAAAAATCACATTGTAGGAATTGAAAGCAAAACCCTTCAAGTCATACTTAGGCAACTACTTTAGACATCCCTTTCATAAGGCCACCCTAAAAAAACAAACTGAAGGGGATGTAGGTTTTCCTTCAGCAGTCCTTTATATTTGCATTGCACTGCAATATCTTTCTTAATTATTTCAATCTTACTCCTGGTGCAGTCTTAAAAAAAAATCAAATGACATGTAGTCTAAACAAAAGGTATATTTGTTCCCCTGAGGATGATACAGAGGACATCTGCAACAAGAGGGTAGGACAAACAACAATTTAGGCATTGGAAAAGTGTGTGATGTGCAATTCCTAGGTCAGGTAACCTTTGCACAAATGTAAAAAATTACTCATAATTGTAAGAAAACAATAATGCATACCTTCAATTCTTCCATTTTTGACAAGTGCCGTGGAAAAATCTATCACTTTGTATTTATCCAGTGCAAAAGATGGATGGGCTTGTCTGAGACCATTATATACATCAAGAGCAGCATCAAAATTTTTTACCGATATATACGCACTGAGAATGCTTGCAAGCACCCCTGGACTCATTTTCTCTCCCATTTCTTCTAAATCCTACAATAAATTGGATTGAAAAATAAGAAAATTAAGAGCACACAATTATAAACAGGTCTCATTCAATTCTTCTTCCAAAGATAAAAGATGTCTCATTATAATCATTTCAGTTCACTGTCTACCATCATGTTTAAAGGGGAAAGGATGAAGAGCCCTAAAAAACTTGTGATTAAAAAGTAACATATACCAAAAGATTACAATGACCAAAACATCTAGTAATTACCTTCATTAAACTCAAAACTCTTTCTGTGTTATTTTCACTGGCATGTAACAAAATCAGTCGACGAATAGTACCCCTGGTTTTGAATCCTTTTGACTGTAGTTCAATTAAATGCCCCTCTAGCTCCTCTATATTCATGTCATTCTGTAAAAGATTAAAAAATTAATGTTCCAGCAACTGTTAATACTATGCTTTGAAAGTTTAAGCATGCTATTCTTAAGGATACAATAAATAAGTCTACCTCCATTCTATTGCAGCCAACTGCATCTACTGTATTTACTTTACCACAAACTCATCACTCTTATATAGTCCACATTTGTGGTCTTGAAATGTCCCAAACATGCCATTTGTTTGTCTAACCTGGATCCACAAATCCAGAGCAAATTCCTCACTTTTCCATGTATCTACGCACTGTCAAAAGTTGAGCATAATTTCCCAGATTGTGTTTGCAGTACACAACAGCCTAAAGCCCCATGTTCATTGGCCCTCTTCTTATTTTATTATTTTTATCTATTTTTGTTTTCCTTTTAGTATTGGGTGATCATTTATTGGATTCTATGCCCCCATGGACTGCCTGGTTTTCATTTTCATTTTCCAGTGCTGTCTGAGGTTTTCCTTTTTTTTTACCATCAGTTTAACTAATTTAGTTTAAGTAATTAGGTAAGTTGGGATTAGCAAATTAAGTGTTCCGAAGTTAGTTCCCATTAGCTAAATTTAGGCTTTTTACTTATACTGATTTAGGATTAGTTTGTATTGTGTACAAAGGATATGTTTCTTATATTTTTTCTTATAACTTTCTGGGTTCTTCTATCTTAATTGCTAATGAGATGATGTTGTTACACACTGGGAGTTATTTTTTAGTTTGAGTTTTCCATATTTTGTATTAGGCTTTAATCTTGTCTATATCATGTATGAGCGTATGTTTTTACAAGTGTTTAACATATATTTAATCAACTTGTCTTCACATCTTATTTCTGAATACTGTATTGTATCTATGTAAAGCTGCATTAATTTTTGCACTGTCATATTTAGTAACTCCTGTTTTTTTATCTTGCCGTAACATATTGCAGAAAAGTCTACTTGACTCATGTGCAGTACAGTACTATCATTACTCTTCTTCTGTTAATTAGATTAAAGACTGCAGTGTCCAAACATTCTAAAACCATGTAAGTGGGATATATATGAAAAAATCATTACAAAGCTCAATTTCTTATTACATCAAGTACTGTCCCATATTATTCTGGCTACTTCCTCCTTGCTATTACTATTTGTCTCTTGACTCCCTTTTATCTGACCTTTTCATTTATAAAGCATCTTATGTTCAGGAGTTTTTTGCTACTTTTCAACTTCCTCCAATCCTGTTTGATGATGATGCACGATATCATTATTATCCAAACTGCCCTTCACTCCCTCTAAGAGGCACTCAATACAATTACTCGCCTCTACCTGTGCAGTAAGCACACAGACAAACACTAACATTTTTGGTAATGATCATAATATGAGCCTGGCTAAAAAGTACAATTACTGATCTAAACAATTTTATATATAATATTTATTTCTCTTTTGAGCACTGCCAATTCTAAGGGTCAATTGGCTCTCCATGAATTGAGTAATTAACAGTCATACACAAGCTCCTATGCTGTTCAAGAGAACCAAACATTTACCATGCCCTTCAAAATAAGGTCTTTTAATTTCCTATTTCAGAAGTCAAGCATCAGTTCTTAGTTTTGATCTTTTCTTAAACTCAGGAATCCCGGTTATTCTGCATCCCAGAAATATATCTCTCATATAGCATGTCTGTCAGCACATGAAGATATAAGAAATCCTTTAACATTCTTACTTACATCTTTCTTTTCTCGAACAGAAGCAAGGGAAATAAGGGCTATCAATACTCTCTTCCACATAACAAAAATTCAAATAATTTTTCATACCTTTCAAATCTCAAAAATCGTATTCAGCTCACCCATGGATTTATCAATACCTTTATAACAACACAATGGCTTAACCTCCAGTATACCAGTACCAATATAGTTCTCTATATAGTATAATGTATCTGGTTAGCATGAGACTATCTGGCAAGAATTCCTAGTAACAGGCTATATTGTAATTTGCTTTGGGAACACAAAAATGCTATGGTTCTTAAATAGGACAGTGAATAGGTTGAGTTTTAGAGATCTATCCTCATTCTTTATATAATACATATGCTCAGTAAAAGTACTTTATAATATATGTGAATGCTGTTCTACTATTTACCACATCTACTGTGCTGAAAACTGAAGACTATATAGTATAGTACAGTATACCATTTCAGGTTTACATAAAGGCTCCAAGGCTCTAAACGTTTGTAGTACTTTATGTTTCTTTGCTTTCAAATGGATAAATTAAACCTAAAACAATGTTATCTAGTCAATTTCTTACAACACATATCTTTCCTTCAAGCAATGAATTAACAGTTCTCTTAAATCCTCATTAATGGTCTAACTACTAAGCCACATAAACCATTACAAAATATTATTACAGATTGACCATCACTAACCCAGCACCCTGCAGGTCCCAGTGATGCTGGTTTAGTGATGGTCGACCTATATTTGTCTCTACACGTTCAATCAAGGTCACTAGCAGTCTGAAAACTGCAGGATAGTAGTCATATCCAACTTTCTTATGTGTGGGACTTCTGCTGTTCATAATGTTTCCTGTACTTGCATTAAACTTTCATACCTTATCATTTTAAATTCTATTTATATTTAAATCTTCATTTCTTATAAAGTCTATTTTTCAAAATAAATTATCATTTGTATCTAGCTGCTGCCATTTTGTTCCAAATTTGGGTAAACTACCACCAGCTACCTCTTAAATGCTTCATAATTCAAAACAAGAAGAATAACTGGTCTGGTAGCACTATTAAAGTCTTCATTCCTTGACACTATGCCTTCATTATTGTTACTAAAAAATTCTGTCATAAATGCTTTTTAAAGACATGGTATTCATTTAGATCCTGATGCTGTAGCTCCGACAATTTTATCATTTGTTTCTCATATGCTACTTTTTTATCTAAATCAACTTAGGTATTATATTCTAGGGCTGTGTGCTTAATTCATAATTCAGTTTATTTCCTTCAGCTCCTGAGAGAGAGAGAGAGAGAGAGAGAGAGAGAGAGAGAGAGAGAGTCTTTTCTATTGGTTTACACTAACTTTGCACCTTTATGACAAGTATTTGCCCAGATCTTAAGATAACCATATTTTACTGAAAAGCTTAAATATAACAAGATGAAAAATAACTCCAATATGCCACATGCAAAAATGACAAAATAATATAGTCAAAACCTCTCTCTCTCTCTCTCTCTCTCTCTCTCTCTCTCTCTCTCTCTCTCTCTCTCTCTCTCTCTCTCTCTCTCTCTCTCTCTCTCTCTCTCTCTCTCTCACACACACCACTGATATATGATAAACTTTCCATACCATACACTGCGGAACATTTCAGTTTTAAACAATGTTATAAAACTGTTGCACAAAACAAGAGCTAAAATATTTGAGTAAAGGGCAAAATTTTAACTTACAGGATGTGGCATGAAGTTATAATCCTGCTCCTTTGGAGGATGACCTAAACTTTTATCCACTATCATATGAACATTCGCTTTCAGCTCTTCTTGAATGACTGCATTGGCTCTTCCAACAAGATAATCTGCAGAAGTTTCAGATATGCCTACATTATTTTTCTTGAGTTCCTGTAAGAAGCAGAGAATAAATTTCATTACCGTAAGAAATCACTGGAGAATGTGCTGGAAGAAAGGCCAAGAAAAACTTAAAAACAATAACCCATCAATTCGGTTTCATGTCAGAGAGGTCGGTAACAGAGAAAGTCTCTATAGTGACACAACTTTAGTGAACTTCCATGCTAAGAAGGAAAGATACCACATACTGGTATATCTTGAGAAGGAACCTGACAGAGTACCATGACAAACAATTAAATAGGAATTAGAAAAGGAAAGGGCACAGGGTACCGCAAGGACAAAAGTCAGCCCTAAGCCCTCAGCCGTTGTGGAAATAGATGCTAAAAAGAGGTGCAGAATGTGAGACCCTGTAAAGAAACAGTTTTTTCAGAGGTGCAGTGATACCAAAGGCACCGTGGACAGACAAAAAACCCAGCTGGGGATATGGCCAGCCTCATGCTGAAGTTTAATTTTAATATCTATTGTATTACATGCAAATGGTATATGTATCCACCTTTTTATAGCATACTTCATCTTATCTATAAAACCTTATTTTCATAAAATAACTTATAACTAAAATAAATTGTTTTAATACCATTGGTTTGAAATGTTCTGTTCCCATTACATAATCATCAAAATCATATTTTCCTTTTATTTTGTGCATGAAAGGTGTTTTTACCTCACTTCTTATCAATGCACAAGAACAATTTCTACAAACTGTGATTATGTTACGCTTTCAACCTGAACCTATGTAAGATCGCATGTTATAAAAGAGACTAGTTTTAGACTTCATAAGATGACATAACATGAATACACCAAATATCAACTCACCTTAAATAATGGAACAATTTGAGTTTTATTAAGACCATTTCTGGATGATGTTATATCCAAAAGGAACTGTCCTCCCCAGTCTTCTTTTAGATTGCCAGAGGGTTCATGCTGACGAAGAAAAACAATCATTTATTTTCAGATGACAACCTTTCATTTTAATTTTAATTTTTGTCACTTTTTTAAATGTATTTTCAAACATTTAAATCTGTTAAAGCTTAACTGACAAGAGAGCACCAAATACTGCAAAGTGGGATGATACGGGATGGAATTCCTTCCTTTCCAATTCAGGAGAAGGATTCACTTTTATAACATACTATATGAAAATGAAAACATTACTTGAGATGAGATGCAAAAATTCTAAAAAGTGCCACAGTCAGATGGGATACTGACCGGAAGACACAATGGCCACAGACTGGTTCTGAGAATATTATGGTTAAATATAGTTAAAGAGAAAGAAGCCCGGCGAGAAGTACTGGAATTTTGCCAAAGCTAAGGACCGAAGTTGCTGAGGGTAATACTTAAGAAGCTAAGAAAGACATTGGTAACATACAAAATTGGAGAAACATACAGGGATTGATTTTGGCATTAAAGAAAAGGATTACACTCTTATAATGGGAAAGGCCTGCTTAATACAGCATAAGCTGCTCTGAGCTAATTCAGTAACAAGGATAGAAAAGTGAAAAAAAGAGCACTTAAAGAATAAAATCATGGAAACTGAAAACCGTAGAAGCCAAAAAGGAGTTCCTAGAAAAAATGACAACAAAAACAGAATAAAAAATTGGTTGGTAGGAATCATTATACAAAGACACAAAAGGCAACAGAGGCAATATATCAGGTGAAATTGAGGAATGCATATAATGGGCCATGGTGGTGGAATCAAGATTTGCAAAGTGCAATTTAAGTGAGGATGACAGCCTTCAAGCTCTGGCAGAAGATAGAGATGTCTACAGGGATGAGAGGAAGGAGGCCAAGAAGCAGGTTGCAAGGGAAAAAGAGGAGTTGGGTGGAATGGAATCAGAATCTGAAGACAGAAGAGGGAAAAGAGAAAATATTCAAGATAGCAATGGGGACGAGGTATGATGGAAAAGATGTTAAAAGGGGAAAATATATATTAAATGAAAAATTGAAAATAGAACTTTAAGTTGGAAATAATGAAGAACTGATATGATGCAGGCAGTATTTTGAAAAGCTTCTCAGTGAAGAAAATGAACATGAACCTGAGGTTGTTGGCATAACAGGGCACCAACTGAAACCATGACAGCTCAGTAGGTTACAGGGAATCTTCAGACGATAAAAAGGGATAAGCTTGAGAATCTTCTAAAATGAACCAGTTATCCATTAACTTAGCAGAATATCGGAAAAACTTATAAAGAATGAAACAGAACCTGCAGAGTGCAAAAAGAACCTTACAGTTCTGGTACAGGGGATGCACTGCAATGTGCAAAACTACTCAAGTAGGTTATCAAAAAACTGTGAAAGGTACTGAAGAAAAACAGAAAGGTACTGGGGAAAAATAAGAGATAAACTGTTAAAACAGATAATTGTGTAACATCATCTTCAGCCATTACACTCTTCAGGACCACCCTAGGGGTTTTGACAATAATGTATCCAAGCAATGTTCCTGCTGCCTTGTGGATTATCAGTGTACCAAGATTAGGCCAAGCACTAGGAGAAGAGCCTGACATGCAACTTTCACATCATTCAAATGTGTCAGGTACATACTCAGAATTAATGGGCGAGATGCTTGTTGTATGACCTAGCCCCCTTTGTTCTATGGGTCATCAAATCCTAATCAATGCCTCAAGTAGTTCGGCAATGAAAGGTCAGCTGTGACAGGCTTCTAATGAACAAAGAGAGCAGGGAAAAGGTAAGAACACCTTAGTTAATGTATTCAGAAAAACTAAATACAGACGAGTTTTGATGGGAAGATCTAGTAAGTTGTTCTATGGTGGTGACCCTACCCTCTCCCCAAAGGAGCTGGAAGTCCGGGAATATGCAATGTAAGAACCATATCATAAACGAGGATGTTGTTGTGAGATGTGGTGCCAAGGAACTGAAATGCTTTAGACTGGGGTAGCAAATATTATGGAGGTGCGATGGTATAGGTATGTGATGAATACAGAGGAGAGGAGTAGATGGCTTAAAAAAATAGTAGTAGCTGTAGTAGACGACATGGAAACTGTAGGACAAAGCCTAACAAACTGTGATAAAAGGATTTAGATAAAAAATTAAACAATGAAAATCGCACAGCAAATACACATGACAGAAGAATGGAGAAAAAATCTGTTGATGATGATGATGGTGATGATGGTGATTGTGCAAAAATCACAATCACACTCACCTCTTTTGCCTTTTGGATAAGCATTGCTAAAAGAGATATAGCAGATTTTGGCGATGAAGTCCAGGACTTAGCTAGTGCTGCTGTTAAATCTTGTGAAGAAAAATCAACTCTCAAATTCCTGGCTGAAAAATAGTTTAAAATAAGAGACATAAAAATATATAAATTTTACTCTATAGCACAAGTATTCAAACAATGTAAAAAAAAAAAGTTCATGCAAGAATCTAGGGAAGTCATGCAAAAGTACAGGGAACAAAGCACGAGCTACTTTGTTAATTAACACAATACAAAAAAAAATGCTTTAACAAAAAAATCTAGATAAGTTATTTAAAGACAGTACACTACTGACCTATAAAAACAGTAAACCAGAATTAGCTACCATAAAACACCATCCTAACCAAAGTAATTTTCATCCACTCACTCAATCACAGCCCATTATCTTATATTTACATCAAGCTGAACATAACTGGATACAAGTTAAACATTTTTGTTTGCCTTCGTGATGCAAAATCTTAACAGCATATTGCTTACAGTGTTTACATTATGGTTAGGTGGGGACAACTAGAAATTCACTGGTGACCATGACCCTCTCCTAATTTCCTCATCCTTTCACATTATCCAAAAGACTTCCACACTGACAATGAGGGCGGGAGTAAAAATGGGGTGTTTAAAGATTTCTCCACACAATTCAAAAGAAACAAAATGTTCTGGCTCTTCTATTATCTACAAAACAATTGCAAGAATTTTTATAAACTACAGTATATCCAGTAAAGCCAGACATTTTTCTCATTCAGATGCACAACTTGTTTGTGCCTGTTCTACCAGTGAAGACTTGCCAACTGCTAACATTACATCAGTGTTCTTGTTAAAATTTGGCTAGCTGATTAGTAAAGCAGTTAATACTGTATATCAATAAAGAGAGGCAAAAATTTACTGAAAAGCATCAATTTTAAATGTGCAACCACATTTAAGTCAAAATAAAGCTATCAGAATTATTTTAATATTTTTCATAGTGTAAATAATTCCAAGCGAGAAAATAAGCAAACTCTTACCATATTCGATGGCTTTGTCAATCATGTTGTTTCTAATTAAAACTGTCAACAATGGTGCAGCAATCAGAGTAACCGAGAGACCTGCACCTTTTAACGTTTGCTCAATAGATCGTGGATCCTTCAATGTCAAATTAGGAATAACAAATTCCCTGAGAGTTTCAACATCAGGGGTTATACCTAAGGCCACCATGTTGTGAACGTAGTCTACCAGCTCTGAAATAATGAAAAAATTCCATCTGAACTGATATTGTTGCAAAGATATACATATTTACATACAATGCAGATATCTATCACACATTATTCACAGCATCGAGATATATCTGAAATTTAAAATGTCAGTTGTGTAAGACACAAACGATTTTGCATGAGCTCTCACTACTGTTTAAGGTGATAAGACCTCTGAGAACTGCAGTCCACTTAACAACACAATTTCAAGCAATTAACTGCTACAGAAGTTCATCAATGCCATTCTGAATGGATTCTACTGTGTATTGTCCCCTTTCACCAACAGACATAACCTGTCTTGAAATATGTACATAACAATGATATTGCACCAAATCGTTCTAAAGCAAAAATAAGGCATGATGACATGGTAAAATGGAAACCAAAAAAACTAATGATGGGATGCTCAGGAACAGAGTCTACTACGTGATACACAACCATGGTCCAAGTAGAGGGGGTGATATCAATTACAATGTGCACTGGGTGGCACATTGTAAATAGTACTAAATGTTCTTTCTGCTCTCTACTTTTCACCTGCTCACTCTGCCTTCTTCATACCTAGCTGTCCAATTTCTTTAATTTTATCTAGCTCCCATTTCCACCTTTCAATAAGTTCAAATCCTTCAATCAAATCCAATGAGTCTAAAAGTGATTCTGAGGTCTAATTATTTTATAATAATAACCAGTGACAAAATGTTACCTGAATTATTTTGCAATTTGGTTTCATACTTGTGATAGATGAATACAATCTAATTACTTTGGTATAATTCTTTCTGGATGACAGTTTTGGCTTCCATACAAAAAGAGCTTATACTTTAAACTCAATACTAATGGACCTCTTTATTATTCCAGTTTCTAAATAAACTTTCTAAAGAATACAGTTCGAAAAATACTTAATAATGGGGCACATGTATTTCAATATAACATTTAACAGCATGTGGCATATGATCATAATTTTACAAAGTTTTCATATACTATTCTAAGTCCAAAATCCTACTGCGTTCTCATACATTTTATCCATTACTTTTAGAATTTAATATTAAGACATCACTACAAAAAATATAAAATAAGCCCTTCAGCAATTTAAAAGTGACACGTGTTGTCATAATAACAGATCTAAAACCTACATTTGGAACTGCAAACTTTAAAGTATCAATGAAAACTAATTTTTTGTACCTTTTACATGTAAATTCTATAGAGCAATCAAACATGCCACCTATTTGACACTTAAACTGGGACTAGGTGAATTTATATGATTCAGCTAGTAATTTAAAAGTAGATAAGGGTATTATAGTTCCATATATAAATGGAATAAATGGAAAATACTGTAGTCAGAAATTTCAAGGACTTCATTAACACTGCAATACAGTATTTTGTACAGCATTGTACAGAAACTCAAAATCTTTGGCGTAATGATGGAAACTTACTGGATGCAATAAGTGACTGCGAACCATTAATTAACGGCCAAAAGTAGTGTTGTCGCAACGGTTTACCATTATCTTTCAGCGACTGAAGCAAAGCCCAAGCAACCTCCTCTTTGCGCTCTGTAAACGCAGTTTCAAGTGCAACCAGTGATGCGTACTTGTTAATCTCATCTTGCTCCAACTGCTGACACATTTCAACCAGTAGATCTGCATCCTGTATAGACAGATATACCGTATTACTTTCACGTTTTCAATTATAAAAGGCCTATTTCATAGTTATAGGGAAATTCTGAATGAGTATTAACGGTGCTCTCAAATTTCAGGTCCTAATTATATTTTCCTGCGTTTTTCAGTTCAAATAATCACTTACAAGATATTCTACACCTATACTTTACTTATTAAATTCAGGTTGTGTGTCACTCTCAGTATTTTCCAATACAGCATCATCAACTCATATTCTACAGTTATCAAAAGTAACTGTAAAATAAAATAATTCTCTGCAAACCTTTTTCTCAGCATTATATAGTCAAAATCTATCTATATACTTCTACGAAACACAATGTTTTGTGGTACAAAACACAATTTTCATATACAGTAAACACCACACCCCGCTGCAAATAGCTAAAATCCATGAATACTTAAAACTCCTCTAGAAACTTAGAACTATTTTTATAGTTCAAACGCAAAAAAACTCTAAAAATGCTTATACCTGCGTATTTTAATCGTTTTATTGCAAAAAAGTGCATTTAGTCATGAAAATGATATGAAAATACAGTAATTAGTGAATATTTCTCAGTGAAAAATACTGCGAATGGGTGAATTTTCTGCAAATAATGTGTATATAGATTCCATATAGAAATCTGCGAATAGGTGAGTCCACGAATCGTGAGAATGCGAATACAGGCGGTTTACTGTAAATCCATTAACTTTATATTGTCTTTACTCTGCACCGCAACGCTAGTTGCACCAGCTTGCACCAATCAATATGCCTTCCTCCTATATTGCTCGGCTACTAACCATTCTTCTGTACTCACAAAGAAACAAGGATGAGTGTGTGGAAGGGACAACAATCTCATATGATTAAGGGGTCTGTATGATTGACATGTTTTTGTGTTATGAAAACATCTCATTAAAACCTGTTAACCATATACTGCCTGACTCACAATTTAGGAGGTAGAATGAAACCATACACTAAGGAGGCTAGAAAGACTGAGAGAGTGAAGATGACAATGTTATCAGAAGTCTCTCTTCATGGGTGGCACAGATGGAGAAATAGCATAGTCTGCATTGGCAGGCAAGCACCTGGGATCATCATTTAACTAAAAGCAATATCTACCACAAAAGAAGCAAAAGTAGATGAAAGCACTCATCAAAAACTTGAAGCACAAAAACAGATACGCCAGATAAACCATGCCTGGAATGTGCACAAAGATGCACAAACCCTTGCAACCAACAAAATGGCCCATGGCAACAATTATCCCTCAGGCTCAAAAAATGGCAGCAAGCTTCAAATTATTCTTCAAAGCTAATGAAGAGGAGAGAGCAGAGCCTCATGAACATACTCTTCAGCTGAGACAAATCCTTCAACATCACATCAACATAAGCCTGAGATCTCATAGAGACAAAAAGAAGCTGTGTTCTGTGAGACTCAAGAATTATGATGATCCATGTGGAGAGAGAGAGAGAGAGAGATAAGCAGAGTGACTTTCTACCATATCACTAGATCTACAGTGAAGACAGTGGAAGGTGTATCAGAAGAATCTGACATGAATGTTGGTTTCCATCATGGATATGTACTGTACTTATTTTTATCTTCCCAAGAGACTTTTTTTTTTTTTGCATGCTACCTACTGAAAGACTGCAAGGAAAAAAAAGAGGGCTATTTCAAGTTCCATATGCCCTTACTGACATGCTAAATACACTTCTTTTTCTACTGGCTTTAGACTGGCTGTTGACTGTCATTACACTCATTTTGAGTTTAAAAACCCACAGGCTGGGAATTTTAAAGTGTAGTATATTCAGTGTTGCATGATGTGTGTACAAAGAGAAAGAGTAGTATTACTGACAATTTGGTATGTTTGTAAAACTGGAAAGTATCTTACCTAGAGTACAGGGTCCTACATCAGACTGCCTGGTCAGTATCAGAAGAGCCCTATTTCTTCTAGAAAAAGTATTTCAATGGGTGGTTGGTGTCTTGTCTAACCTACTAGTACCTCACAGATATAGGTGACATCTATTATGTAACTTTCTAAAGGCAAAACAATATGTATTTTTAAATATGACAAGAATATGACTCTAAAATTTAAAGTGTTCATGCCTCTCACATTTAAGACAGGCTTTCCAGGATAAAAATGAGCACTCTCATTCCCAATAATGAATACATCCCTTTTTTTGCGTACCAATATGAGGAAAAGTTTTGACAAACCTTTATCATAAGCAAATCCTCATTTCATTTATGATGTGAATAACAAATAACACCAAAATTTTTAAGACACTTTTCAATACATTTACAGTTGCCTTTTAGAGCATCCATGCCACATAAGAACTATTTCCATTAAGAAGAAATTGACCAAACTAATGACCACAAATCTTCTCTTTGTCATTCATGTTACTTCAGTTTTCAGAAACAAATCAATTCTAGTAATGCAACTCAAGGGTAATTAATTTTGTTATTTTCTATTTGGGTAG
This sequence comes from Macrobrachium rosenbergii, assembly GCA_039081455.1. Lineage (NCBI taxonomy): Eukaryota > Metazoa > Arthropoda > Malacostraca > Decapoda > Palaemonidae > Macrobrachium > Macrobrachium rosenbergii. The sequence goes on along the minus strand of JANJGK010000011.1, from coordinate 8,662,643 downwards.
GAGGCATTTTGCAATCTACAAAATTTAACCTGCCCATTTTATTCGCATATGTAACATCCAAATAACCTGAAGTACAAATACTAAATATATACCTGTACTTACATTTTCATCCCAAGTTGCAAAAGATCTATGTAGATGCTGTATATGCAAAATTTAAATACAACAGAATACTATACTCACCTGATTTTTTAGATCTGTTCAAAGAAAGAAAGGGGAAACAATCATTAGTTTACTTACTTTTAAACAATGCACCATTTCCTGTATGTAAATTCGAGCATTGTTGTAGTATTCTGTGTTTTTCAAAACTGGCGGATGAGAAGATAAAAGTCTGACTGCTTCTGGTGCATGGTTGTGATGGATGAGATGTAGTACTATTACTGCCAAATCCAAGGTGCTCTCCTGCTGCTTCATCAATTCTAAGACCTGAAAAAGAATGAAGTTACTTATGTGGCTTTTTCAACCTAATCACAATATGCAGTAGAAAAAAAGAATAACTTAACTTGACTAATTCAATTAGCTTATCCATCTCCATCACCACCACACATATTTCTACAATGTTTTCCTTTGCACTTTTCATCTGGAATTTCATGATTTTGGTTCTCATGTATGCCCTTGCTCAAACACAAATCACATTTGTACAAACATGAAAACAAACTTTAGGTAAATAACTTTCAGTAAATAACTTTCAACATTTAGAACCCCCATAAATGGCATATCATATACTGTAATTACATGCAGATCTCTGCTAATCCTCCCAACTGTAATCTTGCGCCCTCAGTAATCTGGCACCAATTCAAATTTCCAAGGCCACTGAATGTTGTTTCTGCTTGCTTGTTGGAATGCTCCCTCTTGAAAACACACATAAGAGAACACTACTTGTTTTTTGGCTCTTATTTTCTCTTAATTTTCTCTTAATTAACCTTAATTATAGCTCTAGTAAATAAAGAAAAGTCAAAAAGTATGTGTGTATATCTAAACTGCAGTGAAAAAAGGCTAGCCTACATTTAAAATTCTAAGTTACATTCTTGATTACAAATTCAATTTCAAGATACATACTCAGTCCATCTCTTTTTCAATTGTAAATAAAATTGGTACACTATACTGAGAAATCTTGAAGATATTTTTGGTGACTCACCTACCCTGAGGAAATATTTTATTTCTTTTATTTCTCCATGTTTTGAAAACTATTCCTGTCTGGTCTTCAGCAGCTAACTTTCATCTTAAATCGCTAGACAAAGGACTTGAGTTCTATTGAGAGTCTTATTCTTGATCTTGATATTAATTTCTCCCACATTCATTCAATTAAATAAATGTGCATGCTGTATTGGATATTTATTAATTTTGATCATTATTTTCATTCAGATCTTCCCAGACTTACATTCCACCATATAGAACTACCCTACTTACGAACATTCCGAGTTACGAACAAACGTGATCATAAATTAAAATTGTGTTTGGTAAGAAACAACTGATTTATCATCGCAATTTATGTAAGTCTAATGTATCATTTATATTAATAAAGTACTATACAGTGCACAGTACTGCATTGTATCTTAGGATGAAAAACGTACAGTACTGTATTGACTTTATATCATATAGTACTTAAATAGGCCTGAAGACCAACTTACGAACAATTCAAGATACGAACAGCCGTTTGGAACGTAACTCATTTGTATGCAGGGTAGTTTCTGTAATTCGAAGTCTTGCCTTTTCTTCTGACAGGTTCAGTACAATACAGTTTCATCATGCTGTAACCAAACTGTGGATAAATTTTCCTAATCATGCACTGTAGTTGAATTATTGGAAACTAGAATTTATAACTAGATGCAAATGCTTTCTTGTTGAGCAGGCAGACACAAGTTTCAGTCCAATGTTTGTTATGTGCCTTATTTATTTTAATTTGCTATTTATCTTATTAGTTGTTATCTATCTTACTTGTTTCCATTTATTTCTCATTCAAAGATTATCTGTTACTTCTCAGGGAATCAATTACTGTAAAAAAGAGAACTAGCTACCTCATCCTGAAAAATAACCCAGCCCCCTTTCATTCAGGTTTGAAAAAAAGTGGCGTCTTCTGTAAGTTCACATGCCTGGTGGATGGATGCCATCACTCGTGTATTGTGATGACAACTTCCACACTATCAAAGCAACTCTCATGTAATGTGCATGAAGGTAATGTATTTAATCATTATAACCACACAAACACACACCCCACAAGAAACTGGGCAGAGAAGAATTAATCATGACAGTATAAACTATAAATACCAGGCCACTGACATCTTTGCCGTCCTAAACCATTACATATCCTGGAAAAAAATCCCTGCATAAAACAGGTTTTGACGTGGGAAGAACCTATTTTTGATGGCCGCTGTTTGTCCTCAAAGGTATTTTAACTGGTGGCTACCTAGATGATTGGCTAACCTGGGGAGTCATCAGAGAAGAGTGCTAACGAAACCTGAGTGGTAGTTGAAAGACTCCAGTCAAAAGGTTTCTTAATAGGAACAAGTCCCACCTTACATCCAGCAGACTTTTCCTGAGGCTGGGACTTTGTTGGGCTATTCTTTGCTGACAGCTGTCTCTTCCCAAAGAACTCAACTCCAAAAATGAAGGACTCAATAGATTCCTTGCACAGCCCAACTTTTCCAGACAACGACTGGAACAAAGTCTGGGACTGTTACAGTTTGGGTCCATGGCAGATCCAATCCTGAGATCGTGACTAGGATTTTACAGAGTCTGGCTCTCACATGCCAGTAAAAGGCTTTGTGGTCGCCTTCATCCGAGATTTGGAAGGTACTCTGCCTATGGAACTGGAAGAGGTCTCTAGCAAACAGGCCGACCTGCCTCCACTGTTTGTGATACATACAGATGCCTCCTTAACAGGTTGGGGGCGCCATTGGGAGCATTGCCAGTTAGGGGGAAGATGGTCACCTGCTTGGAGGGAGTGTCATACCAGCTTCCTGGGGTTATTGGCTGTCTTTTCATCTCAGAAAATTGAAACCTCCAAAAGGAACTCACATTTTGTTGGTCCTAGACAATATGACTGCAGTGTCTTCTATAAAGAGGTTAGGCTCATGCTGAGCTCCTCTCAAGTCAGTAATTGTTAACATGCTTCTACAGTCAGGAAGTGGACCAGTTTGCCACATGCAAGAACCATCAACTTCTGAGACATAACCTGGACATTCAGTCAATAGCAAGAGATGTATTCCTACAAGACTGGAACAAATGAAGGACGATATACCTTTTTCCTTCATTGTCCCAGATTTCGAAAGCTTTGAACAAACTACTAGCTTTCAATGGAATCGCTTGCCTAGTAGCCCTTAATTAGCCAAACGGTAACTGGTTCCTTATTTCTTCCACAACAGGCAAAGACTAGATTATATAGCTGTTTGTTATTCTATCCCAGACAGGAGGAGGGGAAGTTCTCTCTGCATCCTCCTTTCTGAGCCGTGACCTTCACGTGGAATTAAATCTAGTCTACTGTGAACATTACAGTAGTTGCCTAACATTGCTAGATACCAAAGTGCAAACTACAGACTTCATCTATCCAACACACCAGTCTATATGGGAAATTTGGTTAGATTACCCCCACAATGACAGCCTGAGACAGAATTCCTCCTGATGATCAAGGGAAGAAATGAAAGAAATCAGTCAGCACCGAACACCATTGAGGCTGAGAGAGAGAGAGAGAGAGAGAGAGAGAGAGAGAGAGAGAGAGAGAGAGATCATGCACAACAATCCCACCACCTGAACAGGCATCCATTACAGTGTAACAGCCAACAACATAATAAGATACATAGGAAACTGGCAAATGCTACACAACATAAAAAATCAATATAAGACACGAAAATAACCACTGGCACCAAAGTCCCAATGATGGACTAAGAGAAATAAGACAAACAAACACCCCGCACCGGAGTGAACCATCATACCAGTGGGGTGTGCACCAGCACTAATTCCCCAACCTCCACGATCAACATAACCAAGAAGATCAGAACGTCTACCAACTCTACAGTGAAGACCGCCTGTATTGACAATGGATCAATCAAAATTCAACCCTTCTGGACCTCCGTCAACCCTAAACCAGCTCCTCAATTATAAATATTTGCCAACTTTTGTACTTTAATCATTTTCTCTGTAGATGACCACCTGTGCATGCATTGAAAAGTAAGAGTTAGGAGTAAAATAAACAAAAGCGTAATGTTACGACAACCTGAAGAAAAAACTTAACTGGTGAGATCCTAATCAATGTTTCATTTCTAAAGCAATCGTAAATTTACTTATCTCATATTAAGAAGCAAAATAAAACACTACAGCATATGCAAAAACTTACATAGTCCATATTTTCAAATTCCTCTCCAGCCTCATTACTTTTCACGACGTCAAGAAGCAACGACTTGAGCTGAGAGAGCGTACAAGCAATCTTAGCTCTGTTCATTTGCTGCACCAAACTTCCAACTTTTGGAAAGTCACCTGCCACAGCATAGGCGGTCATCAATGCATGATATGTTATAGATGTGAATTCCATTTTAACATTACGCATGGTCTCCACAACAGAATTTATTCCATCAAGGTCTCTGGAAAAGCAACAAATGTCAGGTTAAACACTGGGTAATAATACCAGCTTAATACAGTAAATTGTTAAAATTTTTTTCCTGAAGAGACCTACTCCACATTTGTAATGGACTATTCTATAGTCAAACTTGCAACATGATTCCAAGAGTAATCTGCATTCTGTACTGTTTAGCAGACAATAAAAGGGCCTTAGTATATTCTGTATTTGAAAAATAAACATTGGTTCTCCTTGTCTCTGTCAGTTCTCTAATACCGTAGTTCTACCAAGACCTTGCATGACAGCTTCATTCCCTTTGTATTCAAGTGTAATTATGTAGCAATCTATTCATACACAGTACTGAAGGAGGAGAAAACATCCTACACTTGCAATTTTACAAACCAGAATTATTATTCAAAGGGAAATGACTGAACTCCTAACCTGAAGCTAAGCAGGAGTGCCTGACTGGTTGGGATCATCGTTAAGTTGGAGTTGAAGCTAGATACTCAAATTAGACCATGGTTATCTAATATAAAACTGTCACAAAAAAAAAATACAACTAAGGAAAGGGACTGAGTTTTAACCATCAAAATGAGAAAAAGCTTCAAGAAGACTTCAACCGACGAAAAAAAAAAAAAAAAATTAAAACTTACCTGTTAAAGCCATGAGCAAAAATGATTCCACTAAATATGACTTCGGTAATTGGAAACCGCTTCTGCTTCATGAATGTCAAAATATCAGCAGTGTCATCTATTCTTCCATTCCTCCCTAGGATCAGCATCATAATCTCCAACAATTCCCTGGTAACATCAATGTTGTTGTCTTCCACTAAGCTCAACATAACCTATGAAATACATCAGTATTTTTTAAAGTTTCAAAACAAATAGCTATTGAGAAATATCAATTAATTTAACATGAAATATTAAAGTTTTCTAAAATACTCTGCAGTTTAATAACAAAGCTAATTCTAACATTTCTTCATAAGCAACAGTTCCACTTGATAAGAATTTACAGACCTTAACAAACTATACTTCATGTTTATGACTATATTCACATACCTATTAAAATTCAGAGGCTGACTATTGTTATATTGATATTGGCATAACGGATCCATATACACTCTGATCTTAACTTTCATTTCCACCCATAAAAAATGAAGATTCCTATTTATTCAGGGGGGTAAGTTTTTACTTAGTTTTTAATACACATCCATTTTTGTTAAAAGAACAAAATCATATTATATCTCATGCACAACCCACTGCACTTTTAATCTATATTGGATTACAGTACATGATTTGTCAGCCACTGCTTGAACAGTCTCTTTTCACTAAGTACCTAAATACTTTACAACCATAGTAATAACCATCTTTGAAGACCCTGAATAAGCTGGGTGCCATAATGGTTTTGAAGCTGTTCAAAGAAAGAACTTCTCCTGTATGTCCTGGAAAAGTCCATACATTAGACGAACACAGTTTTTAAGAATAAAGAACTTAATTGGTTTAAAATCTTGGAAATGCTTACCTTAGAGCTTAGTGGAACTTCAGCAAGGAGGCACATTTTGAAGTAAAGTTCAAGATGCCCCAGTGTAAGTGGTTTTTCTGAAATAAAAAATTTATGAAACACTTATCACAGATGTTGCTTTAAATCGCAATAATGCTAAAAGCAGATAAAAAATCATAATTATTGTACTGTTCTTGCAAGGAATAAGCTTATTGTTCAGGACAGAAGTAAAAAGATGCAAATGCCAGGACTGCTTTTTCCTTAATATTCAAATAATAACCAATGTTCAATTGCATGGAAAGGGCATGAGGGAGTCATCTGGATCACAAGGTCTACATATGGCAGACACACATGGAATGACCATTTCTGCCACTGGGACACTCTGGAGCCTGAAATGTGTCAGGAAAGGGTGTCACACCTATAGGCTATCCTCAAGTCAAGGGTTTTTGTTTCAAAACAAATAGGAACGACGATAATGATGAAGACAAATATGAGGGAAAAAATAATTTCAATACCAAGTACTGAAAAACTATAAAATACTGCACATCAAAATAAAATATGAAATGAGACAATATACTCTTCTGTTGTTAAGGGTAGTTCAAACTCTGTAACCAGCCGTCATTATCTACTATTTTGTCGTTTGGAAATTATCTTCAGTACTCTGTCTGCCTGCTGTGATCAAACACATAAAATTTTAAGACTTGTGCTTATGTAAAAACACATTAATCTTACTGGTAAAGTGACAATGAAAGATACTAAAATAAGAGCCATTTCCAGAGGCTTCTACTTCTGAAACATTACAGGTTCCATACATGAATCAGCTTAAAAGCACCACAACTAACATGTAAAAAGTGGACCTACCTTTCCCAGTCTTGTATAATTCTAGTAACTGCTGAACAACATCAGAGCAATTTCGATATTCCATTTCTACAGCTTTAACAGTCATCTGAAGAAGTTGTAAAAAATCATCATCACTCAATTCCACATTATGTCTTTTTAGCTTCCCCAATCCAGTTTTGATATCAGTGATATTCAGTGGCCCCAACCTGTCTTTCTTCATCTGCAGTATGGATAATATCTGGAAAACCTCAGACTTTTCTTCAGAATTTTCACTTGCTTGAGTTTCAATAGTTTCATTAGGTACAGCTGTGTAAACATTTCTACATAAACTGATGCTCCTGCAACACAGAAAGGTTTTTGAAATTATTATGCTATTACTGTACTTGAATTATCTTTACTACATTCTTCTTTTTCTTTAATGAACATTCCATTACTATGCTTGACAAACATTCTTCAAAGGACCCTTAGCTCTTACTGGACCTTCTGGACACAAAATTTCCCAAGTGCGATAGTTTCTTAGGAAGCTCAACAAAACTTTACTTTTAACGGAAAAAATGCAGTCTTAATATTACCATAAAAAATATACATCAAAGTCTATAGTTTGTCATTTAATTGATCTCCAACTAAAATCAGTACCACAACAACAAAACCATTGCTTCCTTACTACATGTCTACATAATTCAATGTAACCTTACTGCATGTCTACATAATTCAATGTAACCTTACTACATGTCTACATAATTCAATGTAACTCTTCTACTAAATGTACTGTGGGGTATGTCAACCAAGAACTCCAAGTAAAATAAAAAGTACACAGGTATGCACCTAAAATAATATTTCTATAATTCACGGCTAAAAAAGAAACCTGGCCTTGAAACAAAGCTACAATAGTTTGAGAGATCAAAACATTCTCTATCCAAGTCAGCAGCAGCAATCCTACAGTTTTCAGCCTTTCATAATTTCAAGCCCTTCTTGTGTATTGAAAATTTAATTTTTCTATATCTTGTGTTTTCTTGTATAGGCTATTTCTTCTTTCAGACCCAAATCAGCCAGGAAGATAAAAATATCACAATTAAGTACTGTACTGTTATAATAAAATTTCTGGAAGTGAAGTAAAGCTTAATAGATTCACATTTGGTTATGTGCCCCAAATCAGACTTCTTTATTTCACAAACAAGTGCACTGCAGAGTTTCCTGTGTATCAAGAATGTGAACAACTAAAATGAAGTGAAATTATATCCAAAGTTCTGAAAAGAAAATGGTGATGAAAAATTTAAACAAAGGTTTAAAACTGAAAAATAACGAAGCATTTAATCCCTGTGACTCTGACCAAAACTATCAGTTAGAACACTGTCAAATTCCAAGTTCAATCCAGGATTGGAAAGATCATGTGTACCATTTCAACAGCAGGTAAGGAGTGATTCACATTAAATATGTGCCTCACAAGACTATCACTAATGGTTAATATTGTGTACATTTACTCCACTAACTGACCCTCCAAATTCATGAAAAATTAAGGTGTCAAAAATCCCCTTATTGCTTCACGACAATGAGCCTGCCAACACATTACAGATTTCTATGGTATCTGCGCAAGACAGTGGATTTGAACAGGATGCTGCACTCACCCTTTTCTCCACACCTGGCATCATGCATAGTTTCCATATTTCAAGGGCCATTTCTAGAGAAATGGTTTCATGGATAACTACGAGCCAAAAGAACTAAATAAGAAAGATTGAAGAAACAAGCTAACCTCTTCTTTGAAGAACACAGAAAAACTTAGAGATTGACTGACTGCCAGACTAAAAATAACTTGGTGCTGCTGACAATGACATTTACAAGTAATTTCTTTATAATCCCTGTAATTCTATAGATCAAAATTGATATATGGCTTCTACTCAAGGTTTCTTGAGTTTTTCAGAGCAGTATTTGAAGACAAAGAAGACTGATTACCGCTGAAAGGCTGCTATAAGTGGCGAATGTGAACATGCGGGTATGTGAAAATGACATCCTAGATCCACAGAGCTTGGACAGGTAAAGTCACAAGATGATTATCAATTTTAAAGATGAACACGCTGAATCGTACATGTGGAATATACAAATGCTTGTGTAATTAATAAGCTGGATTAAATATTTTTTTGCCAGCAAAACCATCCATTTCCAAGAGAGAATGCATAAAGAAAAGTGTGACAAGATGACCCACTCCCCACACCAACTCATTGCCATCCACGTGTGGTCAACTTAAAGCCCCAAACAACACCTTATTTTAATAAAGGAAATGTAATTCACATATCATGTTTGAGTGAATATGATGTGTTATTGTATACTGCTGCATGAATAAAACATAAATACAATTTTTTATTGCTCATGCAATATTCATAAAGGCTAGCAATAAAAATCAGGTATCTTATACCTAAAATAAAAGTATTATCTATAATAGATCTCTGTAATTCTTGACCATTTCATCAAGTATTAAGTACAACAGGATACAGCATTATCATTATTATTATTCACCTCCTTTACGCATTCAACACCCTTTCCAGGCCTGCTAGGGAGCGGTGCATAAATGGCAGAGAGTTAATAGTGGAGGTGTCATCTATAAATATAAGTTTCCTATAACAAATGAAAATGTTGCACTGCTCTCAACAGGCTATGAAAGGGTGGGCATAGCTTAGGATTAAGAGTGTGAAATACAGAGTGAAGGATCATGGCTTACTTGGGAGGAGTCCAGGGGGGTCAAAGCCCCTTGACCAGGTTAGGGCACAGCTTCCAAGGGTAGGTTAGGTAAATGTAAGTATGGTTAGGTCATATTCCCTCAGAAATAGCCTACCTACTACAGAAATGCCTGCTACAGTAGCCCTGACCCCTTACTCTGCATTCACAGAGTCCTTAAATAACCATCTGACAAAAGATAGGCTAAGGAGTAAGAAATATTTGGCCTAGGGCTCACACATTTAGGGAGAAACCAGGTCAATGTCATACCATTACCACATATGAAACGCACGACTAGCCTTTTTCACAAGATTAGCCTATTTATGTAAAAAAAAAAAAAGGGTAAAAGTTTACTTTAATTCATTATTGTATTTTGGACTTCTAAATATAATTTTCTTATCTAAATATAATTTTCTTATGTTTTGATATGTATTTAGAACATTTCTGACACTCATTTCAATAGCAAATGACCTAACCAACCACATCTAACCTAACCTAACCTGACTTAGGGTGTGAGGTCCTTACCCTAGTGCATGATATCAATTAGAAAACATTCCACAAAATTACCTTCTTCTGAATGAAAACTATCAAAAGGATTAATTTCCTTGTAAGTCTCTTGTTTTGTGTTTCTCCCAACCCAAAAATCCTGTTCATACTGTGGTCCTTGAACTGTGGGTTATAAGGGTGGTGTCCACTATCTGTATAGGCAGAGTACTCAAAAAAAAGAGAAAGTAAAAAGTGAGATTAAAATAAAGGTTAGGCAGGATTTTTTTTTATGACAAACTGTTAATTTTATTTTTTTATTTAATACTTTACTGAGATATGTATACTTTATGTGGGCAACTGCAGGTGCATTCTAAAATTACTAATTTTTTCCTCTAGAAAATGAAACAAACGTCAGAAATGTTCAATGCACGGAGAGAATGCAGACCAGAGAGACTGGGGTAGGCATGAGAAATCCAACCGTGAAAACGAGCCTGATTTAACCTTTCCTAGAATGTAGTGTCCTGATCTAACCAGAACTTACCTTGCTAACCATTCCCTGACCTGGCGAGGGGGGGTTCGCCCCCTTGGACTCCACCAATAACACTGTCTTCTTACTCTGTATACTACCCCAAAAGTACAAATCAAAACATAAGGAAATAATATGGTATTATTTTATAAGTTGCCAATACACACTATGAAATTGTAACTTACATTTTTGAAAAGAGCTCTTCATTCTAATTAATTTGAACCCCATAAACACTATTCGCAAATGACAAATAAAAAAATTAGAAAATTTACGACTTATAAGGTAAGAATACCCCTCCCCTCCATAGCTAATACGGCAAAATTGTAACCAGTCAACACCCGTTGGTGAAGTTATATTGGTATTTTAAGGTTCTTTTAGTGCCCTATTATTTCATAGTCATTTTTGCATGAAAAACTCAAAATGGTTTTTCGTGCAAAAATGGCTGGCTGGAGTCTTATTGGCAACTTGTAAAATTTTACCAATAATATTTTGAAGTTCAAAATGTAATAGATAACTAATCGTGTATTCAAAAATATCCTTCAACTATGGTAGCCTACTCACCATTTGGCACTCACGCACTCCCGGCATCCCCGATTTGCCAATGTAGTAGGGGCGTATTTTCTGGTAACTCTCAAAGTCCGCAAAGCATATTTATAAAGCTGGATTCGGCTGGCCATTTGACTGCAATAAGGTGGTATGGCCTAATGATTATGCAATTCACTCTGTACTTCACTTGACTCAAAGCGTACGGAGATTATTATTCAACACCCTTGATGCTTTGGCGACAAACAATCTCGAAAGAGGAACTGCAACTATTTTCCGTCTAAAATGCTCTAAAAAAAAAAGGCTATCCAGGTAATTTATTTTATTTTAATCCAGCAATGTGGCATTTTTCAGGTCTACAGTACTTTATCAATGAGAATGAAAACTAAAAATGGCTAAAATACGGTATCACCTTAAATATTACTTACAAAGCATATGTCTGTATTTAGCCAAAATGTAAACAAATCTTCTTCTTCTGTAATTTTGGCTTTAAAGCCTTAAAAATGTTAAGGTCGTGTGTCTGATTCTGGAGGAAATTATTAGTATTTTGTGAATGCACCCTCAAATACCCACGAAAAGCATATATAACTGAATAAAATATTAAATGGAATATAAAGTTACTACCAGTTTATCTTAAAAAATATCCTGCCAATACTTTCTTTTCGTTGTACTTTTTCTTTTCCTCAACGCCAGTTTTAAATCGTTCTTCAAGAGTGGTGAATGAAAAAATTAGTTACGGAACAATTCATAATGTTTCATTAATAAGGCATCCAGAGTAATAATGACTTAAATCTATAATGATAATGAAACACCCATCCTAACTGGGCTTCAAGTTAGAACTGAATACACATTATGTTTCATTTAACTGCGATAAGAATATACACCCACAAAATTTAGGATATTTCATAAAATGCTGGATATTAGTACCAGATTACAGTAGTATTCTCAGAAAACTACACACACACATTTACGCAAACACACACACACACACACACACACACACACACACACACACACACACACACACACACACATATATATATATATATATATATATATATATATATATATATATATATATATATATATATATATATATATATATATATTTATATATATATATATATATATATATATATATATATATATATATATATATATATGTGTGTGTGTGTGTGTGTGTGTGTGTGTGTGTGTGTGTGTGTGTGTGTGCGTATAATTTGGCTGATAAGATGAGTAACCTATAGTCGATTAAAACAGCAAAGAAAGTAGCCTAGCTCAGATCAACCCAGATGTAAAATTATCGCAATTTTCCATCAGTTTTAATCAGCAACGAAGTGTACGCTAGTTAGGAATTCCATCTGATGTTCATCCATGTAATAAAACCTGTGAATTATCTTTTATTTGAAAATAACATTACATAATGTGAGTATTTTACTGAGAAACGAAGACCTCGGTTATCAAAATCCGGAGTTCACAGATGCACTATTAAGTTGTGTTACCCATTCATTCGTAACAATAGAAAATGGGTTCTATCACAGAAAACGTCATAAAATTTATGGGTAACTCTTCATAAGATATTAAAAGAAAACAGAGAGAGAGAGAGAGAGAGAGAGAGAGAGAGAGAGAGAGAGAGAGAGAGAGAGAGAGAGAGAGAGAGAGAGAGAGAGAGAGAGAATAAGTTTTGCTAGAAATAAAGTAGCTATTTGTCTGGTAATACTGAGCAGTCAAACAGGAGACTATGCGAATAACAGAGAATAAATGGATTTAGGACATAGAGCCTAAACCCTAAAGGGCTCTAGGGCTCTAGACTCTAGGTTTAACAATAAGATATTCTGAAGAAAACTAATGACTTTTATGTGCTATGTTTGGAGGCAGACGAACTGTTGATGACATGCTGTAATGCAAACCTGATGAAGGGTACAGAATGCTATTAGAGAATGATAATGGATGTGACTGTGAAACATGAATGGAAAACGCCAATAATAATAATAATAATAATAATAATAATAATAATAATAATAATAATAATAATAATAATAATAATAATAATAATAATAATAATAATAATAATAATAATAATAGCTTGATGACAGCAAGATAGAAAATATCTTAAAGCTTAAAGAGAACCTAAGAAGCAATAAATATAGTCACAAAATAATTTAAAATATGCAAAATAATGTCTGCCAAAATCTTTTGCCAGCGGTTTAAAGGAAGCCTCTACAATATATATATATATATATATATATATATATATATATATATATATATATATATATATATATATATATATATATATATATATATATGTATATATATATAAATAATATTTATATATATGTATATATATAATATAAATATATATTATATATATACATATATATATATATATATATATATATATATATATATATATATATATATATATATATATATATATATATATTAGGTATAACCTAGTTGTATACGGGTGAAGATAAAAGAAGGTTAAGGATGAAAGGAGACACATATTCTTCATAAATTCTGTAAAATGGGAAAAGCATAAAAGGAGCAGACGAAACTTAAGGTTACAAAGCATAAACACAAAAGAAAAGGTATTCTGAATAGATATTATGAATTTTTGGTTTTAGGTACCTTTCACCCTATCCATGACCAAGATTTCCCTTTATCCTATCTGTTCAGCTTATTCATAATAGAAAAAATATAACTGGTGGCAAAGATTAATAATGTTAGGGTTATACACCAGCGCCTAAAAACTTGTCAGAATAAGTCATGCGAAGAACGCAAAAAATGTGTTGAGAAAAATCATGGGCACTGATTGATAGAAGACATTTAATCTGTGTAAGTTCTGCAAAAATACCGAAAGTCTTAGGTATTACTAAAGTTCAAGGGACGAGAGAGAGAGAGAGAGAGAGAGAGAGAGAGAGAGAGAGAGAGAGAGAGAGAGATGGTATTTAAAGTATCTAACCGGATGTTATTACTACTAGAATACCGAAAGTCTTAGGTATTTCTGAAGTTCAACGGACGAGAGAGAGAGAGAGAGAGAGATATGGCATTTAAAATATTTAACCGGATGTTATTACTACTAGAACAGGACTACTTCAAACATCCTGGCGATGTTGAAGGACGGATGAACGAACTGGAGAAGAACGTGGGTGGCTCGATTTCTCCCGGAGACAGATGAGAATCCACGCACCTTCATGTTCATGGCATTATCACGTGAATGCAAAATGACTTTGCTGTTTAAATACAAGAATGGGATGCCTCTCCCCAGCCCCATACTCTGATAAGGTCCCTCCCTTCGCCCCACTCTCTCACGTAGTACCCCTCTGCAGTCCTCACTCCTAAAAAAGGACAACCTTTCTCATCGGTGCTGCGTCATTTAATCAAAATAAATGACATTCTTTTCTAACTATTTAATCACTGAACTAAAATCATTCAGTTGAATTAGACAAAAGACTCTTGTTATATATATATATATATATATATATATATATATATATATATATATATATATATATATATATATATATATATATATATATATATATATATATATATACTTTTTTTTTCAAGTGGAGGATATGTTAACTTAATTTTTCATTCAGAACCTTATTTTGACGTAACTTCATTTTCCCCTAGAAAAAAATATCTGTAACTTAATTTTTCCCATGTGAAGGCTTCCGTAACAATAATAAATTAGCTGTCACGTTTTCTGATACTTTTTTTTTCACGCAGTTACTCAAACTTTTCAAGGGAAGGATGAATAATAAATAACACACCAGGTTTTCACTTGGGAAGTGAAAAATAACATCGCAACTTCACTTCCGAACGCTGAACGCTTTCGATTCCAATTCAATCTTTAATTTGGACGCGAGAGGTAAGCAGCTTGTTATTCAAAATACCTTTAATAAGTTGACGTTATTTTTCAGTGTAAAG
>JANJGK010000011.1:8637551-8642551 GCA_039081455.1 Macrobrachium rosenbergii | reverse complement strand
GCAGTTTATTAGTTGATGCCACTTACTGTAACTGGTATATTATTATTATTATTATTATTATTATTATTATTATTATTATTATTATTATTGAGAAGATGAATCCTATTCAGATGGAACAAGCCCACCAAAGGGGCCACTGGCTTGAAATTCAATCTACCAAAGAATACGGTGTTCATTAGGAAGAAGTAAGAGGAAGTAAATGGAAATACAGAAAGAAGAGATCTCATTTATTAAAAAGGGAAAAAACAAATAAATTAACAAATAGATAAAAACGTGTTAAAATGCAGGGAGAATAGAACTGAACTGAGGTAGTAATGCATTGTATCTTCGCTTGAACTTTTGGAGTTCCAGTTGCAAATCCTCTGGGAGGTTGTCCCACTGTCCAAGTTTATAAAGAAACATGAAAAAGGGTACACTGAGGAATCATGACTGTGCAAGGAGGCCCACTACAGATGTTAAACTTCGTTCCTGACGCCGAGTTCCAAAACGCCTACTCCTAATGTCGACAAAAATGAAACGACTAAGAAAAGGTATTATTGAAATACCATTAGTTTAACCTTTATTAAATATATATCTAACCTTTCATAAAAACATATTTATATGTAATCAGAGATATAACCTGCATACCTAAGTTATTGCTTCTTATATTTTCCTCTTAGATAGGATTTTTCGTTATTTGTAAGACCAATAAATGTTGAACTAAGGTATCCAAAGTTAGACGTTGGTTTCTAAAAAAAAAAAAAATCTTTATTGATCTGAATTTTTATGTGAGCTTTGAAATAATTTAAGACTGGCGTCGATAAATGTTACAAGGTAGTGGTAGCTGAGAGAGAGAGAGAGAGAGAGAGAGAGAGAGAGAGAGAGAGAGAGAGAGAGAGAGAGAGAGAGAGAGAAACTGCGTGCTTGGCTTCTTAAACAAGTGTACTGTACTTTTCATTACTGAATTACACGCAGGAATTTTTATTTCGGAGATCTTAGTTGATAAAGATAGCATGTTGATAAAATGTTTTTATAGAGCATTTAGTCATACAAGGTTTATAGATTACTTCAGTCAAATACATAAAACTGAATTTAAAAAATGGTTAAAATGGTAATGAATTATCTCTCAAAGCAGCTTTCTCAACCGATCTAAAAATATCTGTTTATACTCAGCATCCTCTCCGAAGACCTTGGAGTAAAAGAGAGAGAGAGAGAGAGAGAGAGAGAGAGAGAGAGAGAGAGAGAGAGAGAGAGAGAGAGAGAGAGACCCATGTTTTTTCTCTGAGTAAAAGCTTTTTAGATTTCAACAGGAATTAGTTTAGTATCGTCCATTTATTACTGCCCGGTATTGTATTTGTTTCGTGCAATTTCTGTTGGTTGGGCGGAGTCCAATGGTCAACATCACGCCTCTTGTTCTCTCCAACGTCCCGGGGCAACAGCCCATGCTGGGACAAAGCCGGTTTAATCTACTCTAAACCAACCAACCAAACAATGATTACTGCATAATATGAACAATGGATTACACGAAAAATTATTATTATTATTATTATTATTTATTATTATTAGGGAGGAGACCTTCTCTGAGGAGAGTAGCATTGAATACAATGGCTTTTTATGCGGCATTTAATTTATATAGAGTCTTCTCTATTCGTCTTTACAATCTTCTTTTCATCAGCGCGTAGCTGGTGTACCAAGTTTCCGAAGGGCATACAAAGTTTCCCCCGTTGTCTTAATTTTGTTACCTCTGACGTTTCGACATGCGCTAGGGCGGTCATTTACAAAGAGTGAATGGATTGACATATATAGCAGGTGGGGGTGGGGGTTATCATTACTATTATTATTATTATTATTACTATTATTATTATTATTATTATTATTATTATTATTATTATTATTATTATTATTTTGCCTGATAACCTATATACAGCCAAGAAATTAATTTATGCAAAACGAAAACAGAAAAATATTAACAGCAATTTGCAAACTGTATTCGCTCTGGAGACGTCGCCTTGCGTGACCCTAGCAGATGTGACGACGCCAGATGACTTACGAACAATCAATCACTCTGATGATTGATTTCCCTTGAGGGACAGAACAAAAAGAAAATGAAGTCAACTTCAATAATGATGCACAAACAGACCTAGGAATTAAAAAAAAAAAATTGCAGAGCAACACAATGTACTTCGATTTCGATTTATGAAAGTTACGTTATAAAGCCAAGTACTGGGGCACTTTCAGCCAATCAGTGTTTAAGAGAGTGAAAAGAGGGAGTTGGAGTGGTTGGACAGCAAGATGGAATAAAGGGAGCTGGAATGGAGGTAAAATTAAAGGCTAAGAACTAGGTGCAGCTAGGGGCCGAAGAGACCCTGCAGATAACTATTCGTATCGCCTACAGTGCACCACCTCTGGTGCACTGATGGCACTAACCTCCTATGGGGAAACACAGTACAATTTGAAAAGTTACTCAAAACAACCCTTGATCAGATGAGATGATTGGGGAGATTTAAAGGATGGTGGCGAGTTCCAGAATTTCACTTTATTATTATTATTATTATTATACAGAAGATAAACCCCTACTCATATGGAACAAGCCCAAGGGACCACTGACTTGAAATTTAAGCTTCCAAAGAATATTAAGGTGTTCATTATGAAGAAGTAAGAGGAAGTAAAAGGAAATGCAGAAAGAGGAGATCCCACTCACTTATTAAAAAAAAAAATAAATTAATAAATAGATAAAAATGTATTAAAATGCAAGAATACAGTAATAGTATTAGGGTAGTAATGCATTGCATCTTCGCTTGAACTTTTGAAGCTCTAATTACACGACATCCTCTGGGAGACTGTTCCACAGTCACATGAAATTATAGGAATCCTCAATTTACAATTTCCCTGGCGAGGTCGGAACGGTGGCCTGAACAGAGAATAATGTACTTGAAAGTTGATCAACTGCAGTGGGTCACAGCATTGACAAAGATGGGCTTGGGACCAGCAATCTCATCCCCAAAATATTATCTAAAAGAAATAGGCTTAGAAGCGCTTCTGATACACACACACATTATATATATATATATATATATATATATATATATATATATATATATATATATATATATATATATACATATATATATATATATATATATATATATATATATATATATATATATATATATATATATATATATATATTCGGAATAAGTTACTTTTCAACAGTACGTCATAAAATATAGAACCACGATGACAACAATAATAATAATAATAATAATAATAATAATAATAATAATAATATGAAGGGAGTAGACCCTCTTTTAAACAGGTCTTATTAAAAAGGATGGCTGTATTATGCGAATTTATCTTATATAGTGTCTTTTCTATCTTCCTTATGATTCGCTTTTCAGGCTCAGCGATGTTAGTCAGCAACTGGCCGATATTCATGTTGGAAAAGGATAGTGTGCGGAATATGGGAAGTCTTTTATTAAAATATCCGATTTCTGATTGGATATTTTAATAAAAGACTTCCCATATTCCGCACACTATCCTTTTCCAACATGAATATCGGCCAGTTACTGACTAACATCGCTGAGCTTGAAAAGCGAATCATAAGGAAGATAGAAAAGACACTATATAAGATAAATTCGCATAATACAGCCATCCTTTTTAATAATAATAATAATAATAATAATAATAATAATAATAATAATAATAATAATAATAATAATGATAACAGCAAATTCCAGCTTTTATAACAATATGCAAAAACGTTCCAGCGTACGAAAATCGCTCAAGAAGAATAAAACCAATGTTCTTCTTCTTCTTCTTCTTCTTCTTCTTCTTCCCTCTGACCTTGGACGCGCAACGCGCCACTGATACCTGCAATAATATTTTCCCTAATTAATGCAAGCAAGCGCGCGTTCCTAGAAAAATTAGCATACTCTGAAGTGTGCCTAACCACGCATGCTAATGAATGACATGTTTTCACTTCCGGAGAGAACAACAATAACGAAAGCAAGCGAGGAATTTCATTCATTGCGTGTTCTCTCTCACTTTCGAAATTCGGCGGTTGGCCCGCTTTGCTTGAATGAGAGGTTTTTACTGCCCCTCCCACCCCCCAACGCCTAGAGACATTTGTACATCAAAATTCTACTCCTCGGAGTGCGGTTGCAAAACCCAAGCACATCGCAGTCCCAGTTACGACTCAACATAGTTGATTACGTGCCAGGTGCATGAATAACTGCTTCGAATTAATTGAGGCGTTACGTTTTTTTATAAGCAATGTGTCGCAACCATTATATTAAGAAGTGTGTATATATACATATATATATATGTATATGTGTATATATATATATATATATATATATATATATATATATATATATATATATATATATATATATATATATATA
This sequence comes from Macrobrachium rosenbergii, assembly GCA_039081455.1. Lineage (NCBI taxonomy): Eukaryota > Metazoa > Arthropoda > Malacostraca > Decapoda > Palaemonidae > Macrobrachium > Macrobrachium rosenbergii. The sequence goes on along the minus strand of JANJGK010000011.1, from coordinate 8,638,169 downwards.
TATATATATATATATATATATACATACACACACACATCGCGTAACGGAGACAAAATACGCAATACGCAATTATATACCGTAGTTGAGGGGAACCATATTAGATCGAAAGGGCGTAACATGAGCACGTCAGCAAACATCAAGAGATCGTTATTATTCATGATACGCACATCTTCCACGGAACAGACCATGACGTCATCGGCAAAAGCAGCAAGCTTCCACAAAACAGTAAGTTAATATACCAAAAAGAATTAAGTTAATATACCAAAAAGAATTAAGTTAATATACCAAAAAAATTAAGTTAATATACCAAAAAAAATTAAGTTAATATACCAAAAAAAACTAAGTTAATATACCAAAAAAAATTAAGTTAATATACCAAAAAAATTAAGTTAATATACCAAAAAAAATTAAGTTAATATACCAAAAAAAATTAAGTTAATATACCAAAAAAAAGTAAGTTAATATACCAAAAAGAATTAAGTTAATATACCAAACAAAATTAAGTTAATATACCAAAAAAATTAAGTTAATATACCAAAAAAAAATTAAGTTAATATACCAAAAAAAATTAAGTTAATATACCAAAAAAAATTAAGTTAATATACCAAAAAAAAGCAT
>JANJGK010000011.1:8630051-8632551 GCA_039081455.1 Macrobrachium rosenbergii | reverse complement strand
AAAGACGTCAGGAATATATATGACATGTTTGTAAGACAGGCAGACTGGGAAAAGACATCAGGAATGTATACGACAAGTTTTGTAAGACAGACAGACTGGGAAAAGACGTCAGGAATATATATGACATGTTTGTAAGACAGGCAGACTGGGAAAAAACGTCAGGAATATATATGACATGTTTGTAAGACAGGCAGACTGGGAAAAGACATCAGGAATGTATACGACAAGTTTTGTAAGACAGACAGACTGGGAAAAGACGTCAGGAATATATATGACTAGTTTGTAAGACAGGCAGACTGGGAAAAAACGTCAGGAATATATATGACATGTTTGTAAGACAGACAGACTGGGAAAAGACGTCAGGAATATATATGACATGTTTGTAAGACAGGCAGACTGGGAAAAAACGCCAGGAATATATATGACATGTTTGTAAGACAGGCAGACTGGGAAAAGACATCAGGAATGTATACGACAAGTTTTGTAAGACAGACAGACTGGGAAAAGACGTCAGGAATATATATGACATGTTTGTAAGTCAGGCAGACTGGGAAAAGACATCAGGAATGTATACGACAAGTTTTGTAAGACAAACAGACTGGGAAAAGACGTCAGGAATATATATGACAAGTTTGTAAGACAAACAGACTGGGAAAAGACGTCAGGAGTATATATGACTAGTTTGTAAGACAGGCAGACTGGGAAAAAACGTCAGGAATATATATGACATGTTTGTAAGACAGACAGACTGGGAAAAGACGTCAGGAATATATATGACATGTTTGTAAGACAGGCAGACTGGGAAAAAACGTCAGGAATATATATGACATGTTTGTAAGACAGGCAGACTGGGAAAAGACATCAGGAATGTATACGACAAGTTTTGTAAGACAGACAGACTGGGAAAAGACGTCAGGAATATATATGACATGTTTGTAAGACAGGCAGACTGGGAAAAGACGTCAGGAATATATATGACATGTTTGTAAGACAGGCAGACTGGGAAAAGACGTCAGGAATATATATGACATGTTTGTAAGACAGGCAGACTGGGAAAAGACGTCAGGAATATATATGACAAATTAGTAAGATAGACAATTGCCATTTAAAATCCTTTTAAGGATGAAAAATCATCTAAAAAACAACACAGCAAAAATGAATAAATGACAAGTCATATAAGCATATATATGGAGATGTTGAACTAATTATTTTGAGTTTAAATGGAACATAAAGAAACAGAATTATAAGTGGTGAAACCAACAGGATTTTACATAATGAAACTAGCTTCCGTTTTATGGACAGAGGAACATACAAGCAATAAACAGGCTGCTGTTTATTCCTTCAAGAAAAACAAGAGCGAGAGGATAGGTGTCAACAGATATTTTCCTTTCAGTGACCCAGTTAACCAGTCTTATAAATGTTAGGCACCGTGCGACCCAAAATTAATCTAGAATCAGGCGAAATAAAGGGAAGAGTGTTAATACCGGTTTAGTGACTGACTCTGGCAGCTTCACATATAGCTATAAGAACGTCACATGTCTTGAATGAATGGAAGGCAAACGTCAGCAAACTGCTGATTATCATACAGCAATGGATTAATGAACTTAAAAAGAAAGCAAGGCTGCAATCAGATAAGTAAAAATGGCAGTTGTTGCTTTCAACACAAGAGTGTAAGGGCTGCATTAATAGTTAAAAAGTACATTCTTGTGCAACGCAGTACTATGTGCATATATATTTATGAGTGGCTTTAGGATTTTAATATTAGACATTTGTTTGCTTCAGTACAATCACCCAAACAAATTCGGTGTTTATAGGAAAAAGAAGGAGTTATAGCAGTTGGACAACACGCAGGAAGAAATCAAGCGGAAATGGTGGTAAAGTAAAAGGTTAAAAAGTGGGTGCAGTTGGGGGCCGAAGGGACGCTGCAAACAACGTTTAGTAATGCCTACAATGAACGTGTGAGGTGCACTGATGGCACTAACCCCCAACGCGGTAAAAGGTTATCATGAGTTAACCCACAGTCATCCTTTCTAACGATACTTTGTTAGCAAGGACTAAGAAACGGGCAGAGACATTCCCGCCTTCAAGTTGAGCTTGGAAAAGATCTTGATTCTGGGGTGGCAACAAGACTGGCCAACCGATTCTGCAGGGGTTCTGCCCATCCTGGCAGTTACCTCCCCCCCGCCCCCCCTCACATACTAGACTCTACTCCTACTGCTTTTATAATCCTCCCATGCTGATAATCCCCCGACCTCATCATCGTATTTTGGCGATCCTTGTCTAAGTCAAGGTCAAAAGAGTATTCTTTAGACTTTGGTCTAAGGCAGTGGTTCTCAATCTGGGGGGTGTCAGCAATTTCCAAGGGGGGGGGCGCGAGCCCTGGGGAAAAATAAAAGATTCTTTAATTATATTCGTTATTCTCCTAGCAAGAGTCGGTAAGAAGCAGTGTCAAGCATCTCACTAATTCATTCCCAGAAGAAAAAAAACACCCCTTCTCTTT
>JANJGK010000011.1:8610051-8627551 GCA_039081455.1 Macrobrachium rosenbergii | reverse complement strand
TCCTCACACCCCCTTTTTTTGGCAAAAGTAAAGGTCGCGCGGCTTCAATCAATATGCTCGCGGTTCGAATCTACACATTTGAGTAATCGACATTTAATGTGCACCAAATCATTATGAAATCTACGTATCAACAAAAGGAAGCATATATATATATATATATATATATATATATATATATATATATATATATATATATATATATATGTACATATATTTATATGTATATATATTTATTTATATACACACATTAATATATATATATATATATATATATATATATATATATATATATATATATATATATATATATATATATATATATATATATATATATAATCGACATTTAATGTGCACCAAATCATTATGAAATCTACGTATCAACAAAAGGAAGCATATATATATATATATATATATATATATATATATATATATATATATATATGTACATATATTTATATGTATATATATTTATTTATATACACACATTAATATATATATATATATATATATATATATATATATATATATATATATATATATATATATATATATATATAAGCATGTATATATACATACATATACACACATTATATTTATATATGTTATATACATACATGCAAATCTCTCTCTCTCTTTATATATATATATGTGTATATACACACACACACACAAGCTTCTTTTAGGCTGACAGATTAAAACGCCTGAATGACAATTCAAACGAACACGGAGAAAAGAAATGATCAACGTAAGACCTCGATCGTAACTGTTACGTAAACCGTACGCTACCCAGCCCACCCGTTTCTATTTATGCATCCTGGGCGTACTACTGGACATCCTTCAGGCAGGGAATTTTACCGACGGGACAATTCCAGCATTCTCGTCCATGTCCTCGCGACCTTCCGCAGCTTTTTTTTTTTTTTTTGTTTTCTTTGTTCACTTCTATGAATATGCCCGAATATCTGACGTCCGAATCGTCCGTCGTGCTAATGAAAGACATCCTTGCAACACCATTTAATCTATTTTAAAATCGAATATTTATCTGTTCCTGAGCGAAGGGTTGAGAGAATTCTGGACCAGATTTTTCCTGAATGTTTTGGTCAACCAGGATGTTGGCTCGTCTTCAGTGCTGCTGGGAAGGCGTGGTCTCTACGCGATTGTCTATTATTATTTATGTTCGTGTGGACTGAAATGCCGTAGTTATGATTAAACTTCGAACCACGCCCCTAAAGATAAAGATATATATATATATATATATATATATATATATATATATATATATATATATATATATATATATATATATATATATATATATATATACATACATACATACACATACATATATATGTGTATATAAATAATATATATACACATACACATTATATATATATATATATGAGAGAGAGAGAGAGAGAGAGAGAGAGAGAGAGAGAGAGAGAGAGAGAGAGAGAGAGAGAGAGAGAGAGAGTACGGATTCAAATGTTACGACTGTTCTCAAGGCGTGAATCGAGATAGTACTATCTAGTATGTCGAACGTCCTGATTTTTCCATTTAAAGTATTATTAAACCATTTGCCTTGTTTAGATTCGCTGTCTGCACCCATGTGCAGTTTACATTCATATTTTTTTTTGTATTTTAAACCTGAAATTCCGGCTATACGAATAAAACCGTAAAAATCATTGTCCTTTACGCGATATCAAAGATACCGCCCTTTTTGAGTTGAATACTTTGCATATTTTGTTCATTCTACGCTACTCCACAACAGAACTGTCTTTTTTCTTATCGACTCTATTCTTAATCATGCCATGAGTCCTTAGCCTCTCTACATTGATTTTCCCCAAGATTCTGAATATTTCAGTTTAGAATTCCAAATTCTTGAGCCGTATTATAGGACGAAAATCAGGACGCTAAAGAAACGTGAATACATCATAAGTTAAGCATTGAGTCTGACAAAGTTTCTTATTGATTAAACCCTTCTGTGCCCAAGGTAAGAAATATCTTCATAAATATCAGGCACCTTTTTATGAAAGATTCGCGATTCTCTGAAGCGTTTTTGCATTCGCAAGCACGCAAGGTGACTTATTTACAAGCTATCGACTGTAACACCGGCTTATGTAGACATGGCATTATAGTAAATCTATACTGGGGGGTTTATGTTACTTTGACGTTACTTTTACGCTACTTTTCCTTCGCTTCACGTTACCAACTCGGCTGTTCAAGCCTGGAAAGCTGAATAAACGTTACAGGATAAAAAAAAAACGTCGCCGCTTCGGAGTGAAGTTACTGCCAGCTATTTTTACGTCTTCAAATGATGTTTTATGATTTGGCCATAAGGTCAAGCACCGGGCACTTTCAGCCATTCAGTGATTAAGGTGAAAAGAGGGAGCTAGAGTGGTTGGACAGCAAGATGGAAGAAAGGAGGCAGGAATGGAGGTAAAGTAAAAGGCTAAAAAGTGTTTTTCTGTCATTTTGAATCCTAAAATCATTCCGCAGTAAAACATATACTTTCAGGACAATCTGAATAAAGGACAAATTATAACTGGAATATCAAATTTAGACCAAAGGCCAAGCGCTGGGACCTATGAGGTCATTCAGCACTGGAAGGGAGTAAAGGAGGCGTAACTGAGTGAAAACCTCGTTGTTAGGAGAAGGTGGAGGAAAGTAAGATGGAAGAAAGAGAATATGAACAGAAGTCGAGTAAAAGGAATGTAAAGAGTTGCAGCTAGGGGCCGCAGGGGCGCTGCAAAGAACCTTAAGTAATGCCTACAGTGCACCGCATGGGGTGCACTGATGGTACCACCTCCCTAAGGGGCATAAAGGATAAATCACGTTGGGGCGTCCTATTCAGTCATTCATATATCCATTAAACATATTAACAACTGAAAGGTAAAAGATATAGGCCTTTATAACCAACACCTGAATTCTCTTGTCTAGAATCAGGGAAAAGAATGCCGTGATGGACAGGAATTCATTCAGAAAATGGTCAGGCTAACGGGTTTTCATTCAGCATTATATTAAGGGCTTTGTCCTGTTAACTTTTGCTTTTAACTTCGAAACGACGGCATATTAGCAAAACAAGTTCTGGTAAGGCGAGGACTCTGAAGTTCAGATGTTATATATATATATATATATATATATATATATATATATATATATATATATATATATATATATATATATATATATATATATATATATATACATATATATATATATATATATATATATATAATGTATATGTATATATATTTAATGTTTATATATATACAGTATATATATAATATATATATTTTTTATTACTGAAGCAATGTTCTGTGCTTGTATTAAAAACTTGGATAACAGGAATCAAGTTGGTCAACAGCTTTTTCTGGTGACAGCAATGAAAGGAAATATAATGTTAAAATTCAATTAGCTTCCTGCCTGTTTAAGGACATTTTCTACAAAAAAAAAAAAAAAAAAAAAAAAATTAAATATTGATCATTAAGGAATGTATTCAATTGTCTTGCTTGCTGTTTAGTTTGTTGTTGTTCCTTACATACTCTTAATTGAACGGAATATAAAATTCAGGCCAAACGCAAAGCGCTGGTACCTTTGAGGTCATTCAGCGCTGGAACGGGAAACTGACACCAAATATGGTTTGAGAGGTGTAACAGGAGGAAATTCTTGCAGTGACACTATGAAACAGTTGTTAGGAGAGGGTGGAAAGTAAGACGGAACAACGAATATGAACGGAGGTATAGTAAAAGGAGTGAAAGGGGCTGCAGCTAGGCGCCGAAGGGACGCTGCAAAGTACCTTTAACAATGCCTACAGTGCACCGCGTGAGGTGCACTGACGGCACTAACCCCCTACAAGAAGTTTCCGAAGGGCGGCGTGTTTAGTACCAACCCCTCGGGGATGGATGTGAAAATATAAAAGGTGGTAAACTCAGAAAACAGGAACAAAAGACGGTAATTTTCTCAAAAACCAAAAAAGACGGCAAATTTCTAAAAAAAAAAAAAAAAAAAACGTAAACAAAAGACAGTAAATTTCTCAGAAAACAAAAAAGACGACAAATTTCTCCAGAAACATAAACAAAAGACGGTAAATTTCTCAAAAAAAAAAAAAACGAAAGACAGTAAATTTCTCAAAAAACAAACAAAATACATAAAATTTCTAAAAATATAACAAACAAAAAACACAATAAATTTTTCAAACAACAAGAGAAGGAAAACTTTCAAATTTTTCTCAGTAAATCTTTAATTATCTCCGTACTGCATTATATACATCCTTTTCTATATTGATCAACAATTCTTTTTATTAATAAATGATATGTACAATCACTCAAAAAAGTTTTGCAACATACTTCAAAACTTTTCGGACAACAGCTTATAATAGCGACATCTGGCGCTATTTGGCAACTCAGTTGTAAGCGCGTGAAACAACTGAACACTAGTGGTGGGTCCGAGAAATTACCTGCAGTTTCCCTTAAACAGGGCTTTTTCTGATACTGCTTACTGTTGTCATATTTTACTTAATTAAAGGATGTTACTGTAATACTTCAGAGGTCATCACTGTTATTATGTTTTAATATTTTCATCTCCAACTGCCATGACTATCGTTGTTTTATCTCCTTCATATGTGTGAACTTTGTAGGCATAGGCCTACGACTGTTACAAGTTGAACTATTAGTCTTATTAACATCAACAAATATGACTTTTGTAAAGATTTGCTTCACATTATTATTAATTAAATTTTTGAATGACTAATCCTATGTATATTGTGAGCTAGTGAAACTTAATATAAAATATACTGAACTAGACTAACAGACTTCACGTCTATTTTTGTAATACATAGAATATAATCGCACACACATATATACATACATACATACATACATACATACATATATATATATATATATATATATATATATATATATATATATATATATATATATATATATATATATATAATGCCGTTATCATGTGTAATTTCTTATTTCTTTCATTGCTACTTAGGCCTATCATTTTGATGCCTCCTAAGAAGTTAACTGAATATATAACGCCTAATTTTGTATTTCTTATTGTCTAAGTTTCTAAAGAATTAAAATTAGCTAGAAGTTCAACATTAATTTAGTTAATGCTAAATGCCAGCAGTGATGAAGACTACCATGCTCATCAGTGGAGAATGTCTCCTCCTCATCGCAAAAGATGACTCGTACAGAAATCATCGGCCACTGGATTATATTATAACGCAAACCCTAGCCTCTATTCTTTGTGTTTCGCTGATATGAAGTGTTTCTTGACAGGAGTATGATGAAATAATATCTTGGTCTCATGTAGCCTGTTAAGGATGGTTTGAGCAGCAACTTGAAGGGAGAGCGTAATGTTCTCTCTTTATAGCAACATCGGTAGTCAGGGGGGAGTTAGGCGGAGCTCCTTCAGTGATCATCCGATGATGATACTTAACAGTAGTGCAACAATGAGGTTGTCCTCCGGTTTTTACAATGAATTTATCATGTTTCCTCGTTCTCTCTGTTGTTGTATCCCTCTATACATGGTTGTTTTATTTACGCTAAGCTGCCGAGCAATATCTACGATGGAAACATTAGTCTTATGCAAGCTAATGACTGTGGTCCGGCTTAGTGACGAGACAGTTTAAACTTTTCCTGCCCGAATGTGGAGTCACACGATAACATACGACGTTATGAGATTTTTTTCTTTTTTGTTTTTGACAACGATAATGGTTGAATTCTTTCTTTCTTTATTTATACATAATTTCATTGATGGTTATTCAATATTATTTTATTAGTCAATAAGCTTTTATCTGGATTCGAAATATAGTTTCTTCTTTGACTCTTTTGCCCAATCATCTGAAGTGAAATTTTTCAAAATGTTTCGTCATTTGTCGTAATATGAATTTTTCACTCACCATTCTTTTTTATATTGTTAACCGTATGATTAATAACCAAAATCGAATAAGAAAATTACATTTCCTTGTAAATATCAAAAGAACAAATTACTGTTAGGTGAACGAAAACTTCTGGAACATGTTACAAAACATTTTTGAATGACTGTACATGCTTTGGCTTGTGCTTTGGTTTATTATTATTATTATTATTATTATTATTATTATTATTATTATTATTATTATTATTATTATTATTATTTCAGTAGATGAAACCTGTTCACACGGAGCAAGCACACAGGAGCCAATGACTTGAAATTCAAGCTTCCCAAGAGTGTTGGTTTCAGCCTGCCCCCGCAGACCCCGCACTGCAGTAAAAACTGATCATGATACAGGGCCAGTGATTTTTCATCGCCCTGGGGGAGACGCGAACCCGCAACTTCTGAGTGGCATGCCACGACACTAACCACTATACCAGCAAACGTATTCCATTACCAAGTAATATAACCGCGTACAGGAATCATCACAACCTATTTCATTTCGAGCGAATTCCCCTGATCACAAATTGTGAAGTAACTTGAAGGTCGGTTCTAAATAATCGAGTTTTCTTGCTAAGGTCAACACAGGAATAGCTATGCTACTTCTTCGACGCTAATTGTGAAATGTCAGCCGTCTCTAGTTCGGTGGTTCTCAAAATTTTTTGGCCCATGCACCCTTTCACCATACGTCAGAATGTCATTTCGCCCCCCCCACCCCGCCCCTTTCCAAATTTTCTGCCTCAAAAGGGGCATGTCAAATAATATGCAACAAAATACTAACACAAACACGCAAGCTAGCGGAGAGAGAGAAGGCACATCGTGACCTCTCAGTTGTGCGGACCGATGCACACTGGGTTTTGTGTTTTTGTGTTGTCCTAGGGCCAGTTTGAGCCTGCCAATCTGTGATCACATCCCTCGCCCTGAAACTCTGAAACTCCCCCCTGGTCGAGAACCACTGCTTCTAGTTTATATTCTTACTTCTTGTGTCGTTCAGTAATGCTTGTTTACACTAACTTTTTTTTTTTTGTAGACCTGGGTGTTTCATGTCAAGCCTCCAAGGGTCAAATGTTACTTGGAACAAATGCTCCTTGAAAATGTATTTTATTGATGCAACTTGGCAACACGGGGTAAAAAAGCATGAAGCATCTACAACTATCAATTTTTAAAGCAAAGCGTCATTTTTTTTCATCTTTTATCTAGTCCTGGAGGGAGAGTAAGGTGCATAAGTGGTTCCCAAGCCTAAAATTGATTTTAGACCCACTTCTTACACGTCGGGATTAGAAGAAACAGTTAAACAAAGAAGAAACAGAAAAAAAAGAGATAAGAGTCACGGTCTGCGCAGTTGGAGAATTTTCTGCAATCACATTACGACGGAAAGTTAAACATTTAAAATGCTTTCAGCCAGTTAATATGAGACATGCTTCGGCGAGCATCTGCACAGGCGGTGCAATAAATTAGTTCTTTTGACGTAAACGGTGTATTATGTACACGGTAATCAGTCGGCTGTGGTTTGCTCCAAAGCGATTCAGGAAAGCGCAAGTGGCTAGCAACCCCATCGCATATTATTTTCCGGCGAACATGAGGTCATTCCTCTCAGAAAAAAAGAGGCGAATGAGTGATTTTCTATATACATATTGTATATGTATATATATATATATATATATATATATATATATATATATATATATATATATGAATATAGAAATAAAGACAAAATCCACAAAGGAAAGAGAAACAATGGAGAGTGCTGCAAGAACTCAATTGTTTCTCTTTCCTTCGTGGATTTTATCTTTATATATATATATATATATATATATATATATATATATATATATATATATATATATATATATATATATATATATATATATATATATATATATATATATATATAATCTCCAAATAGGGTGAGTCTCGACTCAGGTTGCAATCTCGAAGGCGAAGGGAAAAGGCACCATTGTTGCTACTAGTTTATTATGCCACCGCTTCACGACAGTTGCCGTCGCCGCATTTTCAAGGCTGCAAACGCTTAAAGAAGAAATCGTCATTCAGGATTCAGATTTACTCATGGCTAGCCTTCACATTGAATCTCTCTTCACTAGTGTTCGAACCGTCGAAATAATTTTAAATCATATGTTCCCTGAACCTGACTCCTGATTTAATCGTTCTAAACGAACGTTACCTAAACAATTTTTAGAACTGGCCATGCTGGACACGGCCTTTATTTTTAATAGAACTCTGTATAAGCAGGTGGAAGGGGTTGCAATACTGTCGCCTCTGGGACCCATCATGGCGAATATATTCATGGCCTCCCTGGGGGAGGGGATAACCGTCCCCTGAGCTGCCTTCCTTTATTTCACCGGAGATACGTAGACGACACGTTTGCTCTGTTTCGACAGGAGCACGACGCAGAAAATGTTTTTAGAATTTGTTAATTTAACAGCCAGCATCCAAATATCAAGTTTACTCTGGAGAGGGAGACGAATGATATCCCTTTCCTCGATGTCCTTGTCTCCAGAGACAGCAATGGTTTCTGCACAGGTGTATTCCGAAAAAGTACTTTTACAGGGTTAAGGATTGAATTTCTATAGTTCCTGCTTTTTCAACTTCAAAATGAATGCTATTTCAACTTCATTACATACAGCTTTTACTCATTCCTCAACCTGGGGCATGTTTCCCGATGAAGTTACATCCTTAACTTATTTCAAGAATATATAACTGTTTTTCTAACAGGCTGGTCTCCGGAAGGCCCAATAAAATGTTGAGTGCCAGAATGAGTCCGGCTCCTACCATCACAACTGTGCCAAAAATGAAAATTTATGCTAATTTTCCCTACTTAAATGACAATACCTTTTGGAAGAAATGTTTTGCCATATTCCAAACAACGTTCTCAGCTGTAGACGTGAAACTTATTCCAAAGAATCCACGCACTATTGGATCGCTATTTAATTTCAAGGATCGTCTTAGCCATCTTTTGTCTTCGAACATTGTTTATAAATACGTGCCCCCATTATGTAACCGTGGGACTTACGTCGGATGCACGAGGAGGCTACTACTGATTCGCATGGGAAGATTCCCATAAAGGTATAAGTTACAGAACTGTACGTAAACTGACTAACCCGGAGCACTCAAATACAAGAAATCGTGTAAAATTGTGCAAAACCGATATTTTATTAATTAATTATAAAGATTTTTCAATAACGGAGCAAGCCCAAAACGAAAATGACCTCAGTATACTTGAATCTGTTATTTTAAAGAAGACGGTCCCAGCACTGAATACTCAAACAACCTCTGTTCAACTGTTTATCGCTTAACCTTTTGTTTATGTTTTCCTTCTCCCGTCCTTTCTTGCTCTTGCTGGGTTCTTGAGAATGTTTTATTACTTCTGTGGTTTAGGTATGTCCTGTGCCTATTCCCTCTGCTTTTATTTGTTTTATAATTTATGTGCACATATCGATATTTTAATGTTATTTTTTGTAAGAAGTTTTTTTTAATAATTTTGACCTTGAAAATGCGACGATAGCAACTGTCGTGAAACGTTGGCATAATAAACTAGTAGTAACAATGGTGCCTTTTCCCTTCGCCGTCGGGTTATATGTATAGGTATATGTGTATGTATATATATATATATATATATATATATATATATATATATCTATATCTAATCTATATCTATATCTATATCTATATCTATATCTAATCTATATATATATATATATATATATATATATATATATATAATATCTATATCTATATCTAATCTATATGTATATTATATATATATATATATATATATATATATATATATATATACATACATATATATATATATATATATATATTATATATATATATATATATATATATATATATATATATATATATATATATACATACATATATATATATATATATATATATATATATATATATATATATATATATTTATATATACATACATATATATATATATATATATATATATATATATATATATATATATATATCTATATATATATATATATATATATATATATATATATATATATATATATATATATATATATATATACATACATACAGGAGGGTGGTTCATTAACATCTAACATTCCTGTCCTCAAAATTAATGACATGGAGTTGCTAGCCCCACGCCTTTCTCTACCGCGCACTACAACAAACCACAGACAACTATCTATCTGGCGCATAATACACCGTTTAGGTTAAAAGGCCTAATCAATTTGGTCACGTCAAATACAATGTTGATCCTACTATTATAAGAAGCAATATGTAGCTAGGTCCACTTTCCAGTGGGTAAAGGCTAAAATCAAAGAAAACAGAAAAAAAGTTAAACTTGGCAAAAAAATATGGACGCTCAGTTGGATCGTGGGGTGATGAGAAGCGATAGGATATATGAGATGAGCACATCCGGGAATCAGGGAAGTCTGTGAAGTGTCAAAGAAAGCTCAAGAGTCGAGACCGAGATGGTCTGGGCACGTGAGGGGAGAGGGAGATAACGCGCTACATGCTGCAGGAGAAATAATGAAGACAGGGCGGGGGGGGGGGCGTCGAGGGAATAAATTAGAGGAGGACACAAGGAAGAAACACCTGGACTGGAAAAGGCTCGTTAAAAACGGCAGCTCCTACAAACGATTAAGCTGAGATGAACAACGATGTTACATTATTAAATGAACTTGTTTATACTTGCCGTCCCTTGTATTAAACGGTATTTTTAGCTGCACATGTACGCTAGTACTAATGTGGCACATTTAAACTGCAATACTTCTGGTATTTCACGTTACATTATTAGACTGATGACGTCAAGGAACGCTTTAGTAAATCCGCCCAAATCCGTCCTTTTCTAAATCCCCACCTACTTGTCACGAGTCATTTTGAAATACAGAACAAAGCTTTCAAACGAATGAATAATGTAAGCTGGTGCTCAAGTACTTAAGTCTCAATTAAATAGAGTACTTCCCGACCTACAAATAACCTGACATTCAATTCTCGAAGTTTAGCGAAGCCTCGTCCCGCCCATTAATTTTGTTCTTATCTAACCAACACGAGATGCGTAAAAGACCTTGAGTCATTCCAACATATTAACAAGGAATGTTTTACATTCGGTCTTTCTGCAATAATGGGAGGGACATTTGAAATAACGTTAACGCGTGAGAGACGGAGACAAGGAGGTATCAGCTGGGGGTGGGTTGGGAAGGGCCCTTACAAACAGCAAAGCGCGCTGTTTGTCTAACTCATTTCTGATTTGAATGTAAAAAGAGTTGAGACGCCGAGCAATACTTAGGATAATTTATGAGCAAGGGCTGGGCAATATTGTTACATACCTGAAGGCCAAGCCCTGAGAAATAATTTAGCATGATTCATTATCCAGCGCTGGACGAAATGCTTCCATAATTATCAACAAACCGCTGAACAGGATCTTCGTATTTTAACGGAATGTTCGTAAGTATTCCTTCACATATTCTGGGTCTAAAATCATACTGTTTAGCATTAAGAGAAAGAAAACAGAGCCAACCATAAATTACAATTATTTACGACTATAATTTGCAAATAGTAACTCACGAGTATTGAAATTAGTCTTCTGGAACTCGTAGACCCGAGAAACCTAGACTTATGCGCTTGGTATGAATTAGGCTTAGGGTTTTCGGGTGTATAAGCATCCCGAGCCATTCAGCCTTCTCATCTCTTTTTTCATTAAGGTCACTGAACTTACCTTGCCTCTGGGGAACCTCGCTGTCTACACGGAAAATGTCGATGACCTTAGCTCTTGTTACGCTACTTGGAGCAACCATTGTTTTTTCCACCCTAGCACTTATCGTTATAAACGTTTGAACAATACCTTGCCAACGTTTACGTTTCTCCCCTTTGGGCAATCTTGCATATTGTTCCTTGAACGTTTGTTTACACATCACGTCACTGAACCTGGGACCTAACTGGTCCACTGGCACTGGTGGTGCGTTCGGTATAGTCTTTGGCAAAAGCTTAGAGGGTTCTTTACCCTATAGTACCTCGAACCAAACTACAATTGGGTAGTCTTAGATAGCAGTTGGAAAACCAGAATCCACTAAGTCTTGACCATAATTATGTTTTGAAAAAAGATTTTATATGAATACTGACAGCATTCTGGAATGTATGCTTTCTCGTCTCAACTCTTCTGTCATGAAATCAATTGCTCTTCTGTGCCACAGTGTAGCAATAATATCTTTTTATGGACTAAGAGAACAAATTCCATTTGTTCTTGGCCAAGGAAGTAATCAAAGCCATTCTTCTTTTTGAATTACGGTTATGGAAAACCAGAAAGGAACAACAGGAATGATACACATGGATGATACTGTTAAATATTTATTATGTAAACTAAATACTCAGTCAGAAATTCACAGTATTTTGTACAGGGTCATAGGCTATCTACATCATTCGGAGAGGTGTGTTGGTAGCTGGAGGTATGAGGAGATGGGGACGTGGTCCATGATTCTGGGGATGGCGGAGGTGTTGGGGGGGAGGGAGGGGGGTGAATGGGAGTGAGAGGTCGATGGTTTGTTTACGCGGGATCCCACCAGACAACAGTTTTGGGATCCTAAAAAACTCTACATCTTAAAATTTTTTTTTTGAATGAAATATCACTGGACCATATACGTATGCATACATATATACTTGGCATATATATACAATACACATACATATATGAGATGAATATACACAGGACGTTCTTTTATATCTTTTAAAATGGAAGAGGCTGGAGGAAGAGGATTTCATCTTTGCTTCTACATTATCTGTTGAGCTGACACTTAAAATGTGAATCAAAATGTTCCTAAGAGTTCCGAACCGAAAACGAAAAGAACGACTGAACCACACTACTACAACGTCATGACGAGAACAGTCCCTGGAGCTGCCATCGAGATAGAGTCCGATCGTTAATCGTTCGAGGGAGCGGGATCTAACCGCTAATGGTTACATTACTGTACGTATTATTACTTGCTGGTTATAAACACATGATTATACATTATATGCTCTCGCGGAAAAAGGGAAGTATTGAGTATTGTTACTACGGAGGATTTTTTTTTCCTCTCCCTCGGAGGGGGGAATATGATGAACCGATACTAAGTGACAGTCTTGCTTTCTTTTTTTTTTTGGGACACTCAGGGAACCGCTCGTTGGCGCTAGAGTTGGAATGTGAAATATTACACACTTGGCGACATCTATCATTACCATTTTGGAAAGGTTTTGCGAAGGATAGAATGGAGGCAAGGAATCGGCCACAGACAGATTTACAGGAAGCCACGGAGAGCTGCTGCCCGACGAAGGGTTGACTCGTCAGGAAACTCTCCCTCGCGATCCTTTACAAAAACACTTTCGTTCCTTGCGCGCCATCCTACCACAAATCCTTACATTGTTATTTTCTTTCGTGGGGGGCTGGGGGTGGGGGGCGGGAAGGATACAACGGGCCATCTAATGACTAATGTCAATAACTTATTCAATAAATTAAATCTTTACAAGCTCTTGATTCCAGGAGCGGGTTCGACAGTCACTTGCAATCGCCGAGTGATTTTCATCAAGAATTGCAACTATGGCGTTTTCTTTTCACTTGGATAATTGACTCTTGATCATCGTCATCGTAAGATGCTGGCGAGGGACGAGCGCTCGCAAAGTAAAAACTGACAAGAAACGGCTCCTTAGACGCACAGTCAACTGGTCGAAGCGCAGGTGGAAAAGAGAGTTTAAGAAATTGACCTTTCTTTGACTAGTTGGGTGCTACTCGTTCCGGCCCCCGAGCGAGGAGGACCTTTGCGGGCACCGTTTCAACAACCGACCAACAAACTATTTCTTCTTTTTCTTCTTCTTCTTCCTGAAAGATGAAGTGGTCTTCATCTCGTTATAGCCTGACTCTCTCGGATTTTCTGGTTCTACAACGATCAGTCGTTTTAATGCGTAAAATACGCTTACAAAGTCTGACTTGTATTTCTACAAGGTAGCATAAACCACTAGAAAATAGAATAATAAATATTTTACACGGTCATAGCTCAGTACAAGCTTACTGGTGCACATTCTTCAAGAATAAACAAAACGATTATTTTTTTTTTTTTTTAAAGTCTTTGGTACAAGAGCGGGTGTGCCCCGTTCGGCCTGCACGGGACAACACCTGAATCTGACTAGCTACATGTAAGAGGCCCACACTTTGGAGGGACCCGCTGCCCACCCCTGAGTGAAGAGGAGAGAGACAGCCGGGCCCCGGGTATCACAGTCAGGAGAGGTCGTCGTCGGGCAGGACCGACGATGACCTCGAGGGATGGAAGTGTGGGGGGTTCTTCCGGAGGACAGCGCCTTTCCGTCACTGTCTTCGAGTCGCCGCCGAAGAAGCCGCGCGCGGCCATTCCGCCACCACGGGCGAATGGAACAACTCTCAGTCATTCATGCCCCGCGTGCAATCCCAGGCTGCTCTGCGGTCTCCTAATTGACATCATTCTTCTTCTTATCAATGACGCAAATTCCGTCGTGAAACCCCTTAATCTTCTTTGATCTGGGTAGTCGAGCGAAAAAAGCGACAGCTTCTTCTCCTTCTTGCTGGCTTCACAAACAGTTAACAATCAAATCGACAAAGAAATATATATATACTGTATATGCATGGATACTGATTACAGCGAATGATATTATTCCAACGGAAACAGCGGGCGGGGCTAAGTGGTCACTGAAAAGAACAGATCGAACAAAACGGAAGTTATCTACGTCACTCTCGTAGGAAAAAGACATCGCGAATCAAATTCGATCAACTTTAGTCTGAGTTAAGTACAAAATACAAAATGTCTGTTGACACCACAACAAAATCCACTTCTTTTTAAGGGGGGAAGGGGAGAGGGGAGCCGACTAAATGCACCTCATCTACAACATTACTTTTTCTTTAAATAAATATATTAACAATATATATGTATATATAAATAGGGCGGGGTGACCCCCACATAACAACCTGATCCACAATGCATTGGATATTCATTAGCGATAAGAAAGGAATGGTTAGGAATGGTCGTCGTCATTTCAACGTTTTTTTTTTTTTTGGACTCCACCACCTCCCTCTACGCAAGGAGATCGCAGGGAAGGAGATTTCGATGTGTGCTAGCGAGCGCGCGCGCCTGCGCACACCCAGCGGTGGTTTCCATCCGACACTGGGTGAGGAAACACATCGTCTTCTTTTTGTCTGTTATTCGATCGTCATCAACGTCAAGATCATCTTTGTCGTCACGACCTGAGGCTGACGCGACGTGAAACAACAACTTCTTCTTCTTCTTCTTCGACGGTTTTTTGTTGTTTTTCGGGAGATGTTCTCTGCAGCTAAAAGGACAACTCTCTCCTTCTAACGTGCTTCCTCCATCTCAGAAAGAAAGACAGGATTTAACGGCGTTTCTCCTTCAAGAGTCCTATAACGTCTCGGGGTTGGAGGAAGGGGAGGTCTCTGGGTGGAGGAGCTCCTTATAGAGTTCCGATTGCAGGAACCGCAGGTAGGCGTCCGATTCCATGAGGGCTTGGACGCGCTTCTGGGCAGCATCGAAAATGCATTTGTCCGGGCAGTCCAGGGACTTGGCGATCTGCGCTCTGGTGCCAGGGTCCAGGTTGATCTGGGGAGGAAGAGGAAGAAGCATTTAATAACAAGGAATTCATTTACTTATACATGGGGATCATTTCTATGGACTTAAAATTGATCTATACAGTTTTTGACAAGCTAAAACACCTACGTGATGATGATGGATGATGACGATGATGAATAGATGATAAAGAAAAAGAATTCTAGCTGAGGAGAGAGAGAGAGAGAGAGAAGGAGAGAGAGAGAGAGAGAGAGAGAGCGAGAGAGAGAGAGGAGAGAGAGCATCTAACAACAAAAGCCTCGACTAATGTAGACGGGATTTCGGTTTCGTGAAAAGATAGACAGCAATAAAGAAATCGACATAAGGAAAAGGTTGTATTACTAACTGCTCGGTAACGAATTTGCCCTCTCTCTCTCTCTCTCTCTCTCTCTCTCTCTCTCTCTCTCTCTCTCTCTCTCTCTCTCTCTCTCTCTCTCTCTCTCTCTCTATATATATATATATATATATATATATTATATATATATATATATATATATATTATATATATTATATATATAATATATATATATATATATATATATATATATTATATATATATATATATATATATATATTATATATATATATATATATATATATATATATATATATATATATATATAATACATTGGACTGAGATTATGCTGACTCTCTGTAGAGTTTGTAAGGAAAAACTATCCTATCGATGATGGCGGACCCCAAACGACCTTTAACCTTTTGCTCCCGCCGAAGAACCAGAGGGTTCCTCTCTCTCTCTCTCACTTCTCTCTCTCTCTCTCTCTCTCTCCTCTCTCTCTCTCTCTCTCTCTCTTAAAGGTTATGGGCTCATCACTCACCCCCACATCTATCCACCCATCTCCTCATTCCCGATGAGAGAGAGAGAGAGAGAGAGAGAGAGGAGAGATGGCAGGACCATGACACTCCTCGTACATCCATTGCTTTTGCTCTCCGGCTTTCATTTTAATCACTCTGTACATTTTTTGGGGATATGAATGATAAGCTTAGTGGTATTATCGGATATATGTATATATATATAATATATATATATATATATATATATATATATAGTATATATATATATATATATATATAATAATATCACCATATCTGGTAAATATCTTTTCTTCTCTTCCTTATTCCAGCCCACCGATGGATCGTTAGCTCTATACCCACTAACCCCGAAAAAAGCCCCAGTAGTGCCCTCTTGGAACGCCCAATCGACCTGACCCCGGGTCTAAAGCAACCCCCACCCCCCTCCCCCCTTTCACCCGTCCTCGATCATATAAATCATTCGTTGGATTTGATCCTGCGTTTGTGAAATGTCCCTATTCCGTTTCTGATGCTGAATGTAGCAGTAGCCTCGATCACTCTCCTGCTAATCCTCCTCCTCCTCCTCCTCCTCCTCCTCTCTCTCTCTCTCTTCTCTCTCTCTCTCTCTCTCTCTCTCTCTCTCTCTCCTTCATCCTCTCTGCCCTCCGCTGCTCTTTCTTTCTCTTATCTCTCCTGCTTACCCCGGCACATCACCTAGCTCGGCAGGGTTACCATGGCAACACAGAACGCTATCGATTCCTTGCTCTCGGTAATCCTCCTCTCTCTCTCTCTCTCTCTCTCATCTCTCTCTCTCTCTCGTCGCTCTCCTCTCTCTCTCTCTCTCTCGCTCAAATATGTATACTAATGCTAATGCTAAAGTGATAAAGCGATCAAATGTTGAGGAAAAGAACAGGAATGTTAGTATCAAAGGTAATATGAGAGAGAGAGAGAGAGAGAGAAGAGAGAGAGAGGAGAGAGAGAGAGAGAATGAAGTAATGGACAGAGGGAAATATGAGAAAGTACCGAAGATGGGACATGAATTGCCAAAATCAGAAAAAAGAGAAAAAAATCATCGTGAACTCAACCTACCTCCTTCGGAGCTTGCACGGCGACGTAATCTGAGTGAATTTTGGATGCTT
>JANJGK010000011.1:8598869-8608869 GCA_039081455.1 Macrobrachium rosenbergii | reverse complement strand
AAAATCAAGCATCTGAAGGAGGAGGAGAGAGATGTCTTATACAGAACAATGAGCGGAAAAATGATGACCCTCTTTCTATACCTCTATCTATATAATAAGAGAGAGAGAGAGAGAGAGAGAGAGAGAGAGAGAGAGAGAGAGAGAGAGAGAGAGAGAGAGAGAGAGATCTGAAAGCAAGTTCCGGGTGAGAGAGAAATGACAGAACCATCATCACCAGCCCTCATTGCAACCGCCCGGCCCCCCTCCTCACCCCGATCCTCAGGCCCAACCCGGGATCCCCTGACGGAGGGTCATCCACCCTTCCACCCAATCCCCCACACCGCCTCCAATCAAGGATATAGCAACACCCTGCAATGAAATCAAGTTGTCAAAGGGACTGTAAAACTTCTGGGAAGATCATAGTCCAGTCTGATGCGATTTACGACTTTGTATCTTGGATTGTTTACAAACACGATCAAATTTATCTGCGGGAGGCAGTAAAAATCAAGATAGAGAAGTTGTCATCTAATTTTCCAACGGGTTAAAAAAAAAAAAAAAGGCTAACGCATCGTTATCTCTTTTGTAATAAAAAGCTGCAATCTCACGGCCTGATTACTGTAACATGCGCATGAGCGCTCTGGGGGAAACGCGAAAGAGGGTGGAAGAAAGTGATTTCCCAGACTCGTGTGTCAATGTTAGGAGAAAATGACTTTCTCATAAGACAGGAAGCTGTCACTTCCAACAGGACACGGTGGCGGACCGTGGTGATTGACAGTGACTGACGACATCCTCTTCAAACACATGACTAAATAGATCGATTTTACTTATCACGAGTACCAAGCGCATGAAAATGCAACGCAGCCGCGTTGCAAACTTGTAACATAAACCGGCTTCAAGTTCAAGCTGAAGGCAACCAGTGACGTCATATCCACCGCCTAGGTCTTGCAAGCGCTCTTGAACATTAATTTCCCCAATCACACAAAACAAATCATAATGTATTAATCAGCTGGTTTATATAGGAGCGGCTGAACACGGGCTGGAGGGGTCTAGCATGTGTGTGGAATAACCGCGCGACAGCTGTGCTCTCTGACGTCAATGTGACGTCACTGTACACACATCACAAAACCCGTAACTACAATCTCCGTATCTCCCTGTGGCTACCGCCACCCCACCCACACCCCCCTCCCACATTCCCAAGGAAGTACATTCTTGCTTTGCTTCTAAACAACTAGTGAATCAATGGGGTTTCCTTCTGACTAATACTTTGTATGCTTGATAATGGAGTTCACTATTGTATAAGTAAAACAAAACAACAAAAAAACATTTGGACACTGAACAAAAGAGGTACTGTTATTCAGAGCCAGTAGAAACCTGGATCATTGGATACTAATAAAATTATTAGTCCTATTACTATTGTTGTTAATCTCATTAAAAAAAAAAGCAGCACAAGATGAATTAAGATTTTCAAGGCAAACATTTCAAATCAGTACCCAAAAAGACAATAACTGCATTTCTTTGGCTGATGATTTAATTTGTATTTTCAAATTCTCAAAATTACTTTAAAGTGTCGAAAGACGGTATATGCTATTTGTATGTACCAACTATTTGTCTACGAAACTTATATATATATATATATATATATATATATATATATATATATATATATATATATATATATATATATATATATATATATATATATATAGTTAATAGCAATGTGTACTTCCTTTCATCAGTCATAAATTATACCTTCAAGAATTAATTGATCATCCCACCTGCAATTACATTAGCTCTATTTTTAGTCGACTAAACTTACTGGTTGGAGATGGGCCCTCGTGTGGTTATATCAGGTGGTCCCCAAACTAGAGAAATGGCCTAATTTTAGTCATGTTTACGAGCTGATAATAATAATGAGAGCTTTTGAGAGTATATATACACATCTATATATATATTATATATATATAGATGGTGTGTGTGTTTGTGTATGTATACACAATATGAACATACAGTATACAAACGAAGTCAATATGAATTCAACTGTTTTCTGAATCAAATAGTAATTATTGTTCCAACTTCATTTTGAGAAATAATAACACTAAAAACAGACACATGACATTTATATATAAATACGGCATTAATGCTAATCTCTAGTAGTTCAAACAAATGCTTTTTAGTGAGCTGAACAAAATGTCAAGAGGTCATTCTCGGTGATGTGAATGACAGTGTGACAAAGAGAGAGAGAGAGAGAGAGAGAGAGAGAGAGAGAGAGAGAGAGAGAGAGAGAGAGAGAGAGAGAGAGATTATGTCCCTCATACCCTTTGACATAAAGGAGAAATGTTAAGCTAACGATTTATCAGTACCGAAATGACGAATTTCCTTTGCACAAACATACCCACACCATCTGCACAAAAATGGGCATTGTCCTGAAACTGTGCACCGTGCCAAAATGGGGTATGATGCCAAAAACAGGCGTCAAACTCCGTGAGGGTCATCTTACCAAAAATGGCCAACGAACAAACTGGGATATCATACAGAAAGATACTATGGATACATGACACAGGATAAAATTGATTTGAATAGATGTAACCGGATCTTTATGTTGCAAGTGAAGCAGATACCTCTCCTCTCTCTCTCTCTCTCTCTCTCTCTCTCTCTCTCTCTCTCTCTCCTGCTCATTCAACATGACACCCCACCCCCATTCTCTCTCTCTCCCTCTCTCTCTTTCCCACTGTCATCAAATTGATCTGCCTTGCTCTTACGCATTTCTCTCTCTCTCTCTCTCTCTCTCTCTCTCTCTCTCTCTCTCTCTCTCTTTCGCCCCTTCCATTACGCAAGCAATTCCAAGCAAACACACACACACACACATCATAGGCCTAACAGTCAAACCGACAGAAGCAGCAACTTGGTCGTGTTCCCAAGTACCTTTTTCCGTGTGCGAGGGAATCGGCGATGGAACCCAGGACTGACTTGGTTGCCTTCAGGGACTCCCTTCGGATGTCAGTAGCGATCATGATTGTGCCGCTGGAGGAGCCAGCAGAATCCTTCCACCCACTGCCGAAGGTCTCCTCAGCACCTGCTTGTTCTAAGGACCCGATGGTGGCGGAGGGACAGCAGAGGCAGAGGCAGCAGGGAAGGCTGGCTGGTCTGCTCAAACGGGGGCGGAATCTGCTTCGGCCTTCGATGTCGTCGGGTTTCGAGTGGGGCGCTTCGCCGCGACACTTGGGGGAGGAGGCGTTGTTGCACCTTCTGCAGGAACTGTCTCGAGGTCTGGAGGGGGAGGACGAGCAGGCGGTGCTGCGGGCGCGGTGGCGGGAGTTTCTGAAGGGCGCTCGAGGTTCTCTCTGAACCAAACGACTCGGGTGAAGCTTTTGGCGCCTTATTTTCTTGATCTTTCCACTGAAACTTTCTTCAGAAACAAATGCTTTCTTTTTTTTTTCAATCACACTTTCACTTCACAGCTGCTTTCGAAAGAAACGACAGCATATGTATCCGGGTCAAGCAATGGAACGGTGATGCTCGGAAGGGAAAATGCTATTCCAGAACGTGTCACACTTTCCAGGGAAAACACTGCGTCAAGAGACACTGGATGAGTATGACCAGTACAGACACTAGCGAGTAAAAACGGCCAGGAACGAGTGCGTCTGGTCACTGGCGCGGTTGAAGCTCTTCTGTTCTCCGAGGTGCCCTTCGCGCCGCTAAATAGCCCGCCTGCTCTTCTCCCGCTGGCGCTGCGCACTCCGGCACCGCGTTGGTACCTCCCTCCCCCAACCCCTTACTCAATCCCAAGACCAGACAACCCCCTGAGAGAGAGAGAGAGAGAGAGAGAGAGAGAGAGAGAGAGAGAGAGAGAGAGAGAGAGATCCCTCCCTTGCCCAGTCCCCAGTCCCAATAACCCCCAGAGAGAGAGAGAGAGAGAGAGAGAGAGAGAGAGAGAGAGAGAGAGAGAGAGAGTCCTCGCTAGCTCTGCCATTTATCACAAAATGCTCTCGAATTTTGGAATAATGTCGTTTTGAGTTGTTACCTGGCCATGAAAATGAATTCCCGGCTAATCCTTAAATAGGACACTTCAGAATTAAAGGATAACATTAGTGGCTAAATAATCAACCGGGTTTTCATTCGCCCTGAGAAAAACAACAACAGGACAGTCTCTCTCTCTCTCTCTCTCTCTCTCTCTCTCTCTCTCTCTCTCTCTCTCTTTAATACATTGCTCGTCACGGCTGAAACAAACGAAAACAATATCGCTGGCTTATCATTTCCGTATGTGTATGACACTGAACATTCAATAGAAACTTCTGCTGAACATCTACATCTAACATCGAGTGAGTAAGACGCTTGAAAACGTTATCAAAACAGCCACACATCCATCTACAAGACATCCTCCTACATTAGTTTCGCCTTCAGTCAGTGGCGAGTCTATTAACATGCGTATCCCAACACACCTAGACCTACAAGCACGGCATAATAACAGAAATCGAGGGACAAATTCTACCTTCGTCCTCTGTCGAAGCTTGGAAGAAACATAATTAATTGACGAAGTGAAACAGGATACGGCCATTCTTTACTGGAGAGGTATATATGGCCTTAGAGAGAGAGAGAGAGAGAGAGAGAGAGAGAGAGAGAGAGAGAGAGAGAGACTAAGGAAGATTTGCTGTTACTGCTACGCCAAATCAAGAGGATTATCTATCTATCTACATATATAACAAAAAGAGTATTTACCCGACACTGTCCAGGAACACACATGTTGGAAAACACATCCCACAGGAGCGGATGGTGGCTCCAAATACGCTCAATCGACACTGGAAGGGAGTGTTCGTGTCGAGAGAAAAGCCACCGCCAACCACTTGACGAAAAAAGACACAAACGTACACACACAACGGGGAAGGAGCTATGACGATGAAAAACTACAGGAGATAGAACACCCAGCCATCATTTCCACCATTTGGCTACCAATCTCTCTCGTTCTTCTTCTTCTTCCTCTTCCTCCTCTCTAGAATCTGCTTTAGCAACCGGGTGAAAACGATCATTCCTCGTGACGGGACAGAGCAGCAGGGCCTTCCTGCCTGCCTGCCTGTCGCTTACGCATCGGCCAGCATTGCGAAAGTTGGACTCCAGTGAACTGCAATTAATAAGGTCATTAAAGAGCCCGTCTCGTTACTACCAGTCGATCTGCAACACTTCGCCATCCAGGAGGACCTTTCCCGTCACGGGTAATCGCCAACCTGATCGTTTGTCTTGCATCACGATCGGATTTTCATGTATTCCGGTTGACTGTGGATCGTCGCTCTTGAAACGGCTATATCTCTCCCCCTGAAAACACAAAGCACTGTCCAAAAGAGAGAGAGAGAGAGAGAGAGAGAGAGAGAGAGAGAGAGAGAGAGAGAGAGGAGGTATAGCGCCAGTGAACACTGGCAGTGGCATCTTCCTCAGAGAGATTAGCTGTACGAGAGATGATGGAGTCGGGGATGGCAGCATGGCGCTGGTAACGCCAGTGCCCGCTCAGCCGTCGTAGAAAGAGGATACGCTGCTCTCGAAAACCACCCTTCATCTGTCTATCTCGCTCCTAAGTATCCTTCCATGCTTATAATTTTTTCGAGGAGTGCAGCTATCGAGAACCACGCAGTAATGACAGAGGGAAATCAGTGAGCCCTGGTACACCAAATCTGTCTAATACCACAATACGAATCGCTGAGTGGGTCGCCTCTCCTGTCATTTCTCCTTTAAAAACTGAAGCGTATCAGGTCAAAAATTAAATTGTTTGGTAGTTTTTTGTTTTTTAGTTTTTGGCATTTGTGCCCAGAAATTACAAAAAATACATATATTTTTCCCAAGTTTTCGTTTTTGTCATGTCAATATCATTTGTAAAGCTATACTAATTTGATGTATAATATTTACCACCATACTCAATATGACGCAACTCTGTACAACAACACATTTGGGCTTTTTGAAACTGGACTCCACATAATTTGAATATTTCGGGTGCTTAATGTATGCATGTACACAAACATTAAATCTTGCGCATAAATGTGGGATATTGGGCAATATCTTCAAGTTAAGTTCATGTGGGTGGGTCAATGATAATTTTATTAATACAGGACTATAATAATTATAATAATTATACTTCGGTAATTTCAATGTCGATGTAATGCTTCAATAACAGTGCACGTTCAACAATTCCACAACAATATATGATTCTCTAATGTAAAATACATAAACGGACATAAATTCAACATTTCAAAAGTACGTAAATTCAAAATTTCCAAAGTACCGTAAGTTCAACATTTCAAAAGTACCGTAAATTCAACATTTCAAAGTACCGTAAATTCAACATTTCAAAGTACCGTAAATTCAACATTTCAAAGTACCGTAAATTCAACATTTCAAGAGTACCGTAAATTCAGCATTTCAAAGTACCGTACATTCAACATTTCAGAAGTACCGTAAACTCAACATTTCAAAGTACCGTAAATTCAACATTTCAAGAGTACCGTAAATTCAGCATTTCAAAGTACCGTACATTCAACATTTCAGAAGTACCGTAAATCCAATATTTCTTCGTCACCGCAAGGTATTAATAATCAGAATCAACCATCACAACATCGATTAATAACTTTTATTTAGTAAGAGCTGAACTTTTGCAACATCGGTCAACTTTATTAACATTTCAACGAGGAAGCAAAGTCTCAAAAGCAACGCGTTAAACACTTCCAAAATCGATGCATGATTTTAGAAAGATTACTAACTATAAAAAAAAAACTCAGTTAAGAATTTCAATCATCATACAGAGTAAAATACCAATTAAATATTTCAATATCCCCGTAGAGGGCGGTAGTGTCGTCAGTGCACCTCATGCGGTGCACTGTAGGCATTGCTTACGGTTCTTTGCAGCATGCCTTTGGCCCCTATAACTACAATTCCTTTCGTTCCTTTTACTGTACCTCCTTTCATATTCCCTTTCTTCCATCTTACTTTTCACCCTCTCCTAACTGCTTTGAGGTTTTCTTCCTCTTACACCTTTCAAACCTTCTTACTGTCAATTTCCGGTTCAGCGCTGAATGACCTCACAGGTCCCGGTGCATGGCCTTTGGCCTGAATTCTATATTCAATTCAATTCAAATATTTTAAAATGAAAGATTTTTTTTAAACTGACACATCTAAACATGAACATGGGATCTGAAACACTGAATAAGGAGTCTGAACCTTCAGGTCGGATTTAGTAAGAAAACAAACAAAACTTCATTATACTAATATGTAGCGAACATTAATACAAATATATGCATAAATAAACAGTACGTCTTCTTAGACATTTGAAGCCAGAAGCTGGTGAACATGAAATGCCAATCATTCTTGATTTTTGGACTTCGAAGTGACCTGAGCTTTCGTGAGTTAAAACCTGGTAAGTATTCATGAAGAACATCGACCATTTAATTAATGTTGAGGTTTTTCTCGTGACTAAACACCTTGGAAAAGTGTATAGTATTAGATCACATTAGTATGACTACTATTATTATTCATAATGAAAGCATATAGAACAAGGAATGGATATAATTACTAATAAAGTGCCCATATACCGTCACAAATGAAAAAATATAAGGGTACACTGTTTTATTATTATTATTATTATTATTATTATCACAATGAACTCCACAGGAAAGACGGAAGATCGAGGAACGCGGTCAAAATACAAATAATAATAAAACAAACTTACTCTTGTAAATAAATTAATAAAATAGTAAAAATCGAATAATTCATAATTAAAGGCAGGTGTTATTAAGCCCCCGTAACCACGCATAATTTGAAATGCCACCATTTCCACCCGAAAAAATACCTGCGTGCAGAATTCAACATCAGGCGTCAACGTTCAAATTTTTAATAAAAATAAAGACATGTGCAAAAGGGCAAAACAGCAATCATCATATAAAAATTAGATGATGGTTTCGCCATCTGAATGATATGTAATCTCAACAAGCTAAAAGCTACAAATGAACTAAACCCCGAGGATACTGACATGAAAAAGATTGTCTTTTTATTGTTATCAAGTGAACCAAGTAAAAAATGCGCCGAAGTTTCTTCGGCGCAATCCAGTTTTCTGTACATCCGCTACAGCGTATAATCAAGGCCACCAAAAATAGATCTATCTTTCGGTGGTCTCGGCATAATGTTGTATGGGCCGCGGCTCATGAAACTTTAACCACGGCCAGGTGGTGGCTTATCCTATATCGTTGCCAGAAGCACGATAATGGCTAACTTTAACCTTAAATAAAATAAAAACTACACAGGCTAGAGGGCTGTAATTTGGTATGTTTGATGATTGGAGGGTGCATGATCAACATACCAATTTGCAGCCCTCTAGTCTTTGTAGTTTTTAAGATCTGAGGGCGGACAAAAAAAAGTGCGGACGGACAGACAAAGCCGGCACAAAAGTTTTCTTTCACAGAATGGATGGAAGAGTAAAATAAAAAAGAAACATTCTCTTTCATTTAACTTCTGATTAAGGCCCTTTGTATTGCAGTTTTTTTTTTATAACATTTACTGTAAGTTCAGAGTAATACCCACGATCTCTTTAATTCCTGGAACATGACTGTTGAGAGGCCATGCATGCAAAGTTTCCAACTCTGGATAGAACCCAAAACTAGAGCTGGTATGAAGCCAGCTTAATCCAGAAACAAACGCCACCGAGCGCTTTTGAGAGCAAGAGCCCGTGATGGTATAAGAAGAGCTTAATATTAAAAAAAAAAACAGTCGTTTTATGAACAAGAGCCCGTGATGTTGAAAGATCAGCTTACATACAAGGTCCGCAAGTAACAATGACTTCGTCCTAAACACGGAGACTACCCGGAACTTTACTGAACAAGAGCCTGTGCTTGCATAAGATCGTCTTAATCTAAGAACAACACTAATTTAGTTCTGGTTAAAAACCAAGTTAAAATACATCACATGACTGAATCCTTTTATGGGGATGTGCCCGTGCTGGAATGAGATTAGCTTTATCTGTAATAAAAACTAACCGGTCCTTTGAAAGCAAGTAGCCCTCATTGGTACAAAATCGGTTGAAGTTAATAAGACATACACACACATATACACACGAAAAACACCTGGTATGTCTAACAGCAAGAGCCTGTCCTGGTATAAGACCAGTTTAATTAAAAAAAAAAAAAATTACCGGTCTTTTAGAAGCAAGAACTCACACCAGTTCAAGCTTAAATAAAACACTAAAAAAAAAATTCGTGCTGTTTGTATTGATGCAAGACCAGCTTAAGCTGATATAACTTAAAAAAAAACTTCGTGCTTTTAAGAGCAAGAGCCCATGCTGGCATAAGGGCGGCCAAATCTAAATACAAAGACGACCAGATGCTAACCAAAGCCAGAAGGGGAAAGTGGCAGACCGGTTATGAATTTGTTTTCAGCACAATTTTATCTGAACGCAAACATGTCTTATCGCCAGTGTCCACTGGACGACGATTTGAAGTTCCGTGAGAATAATTCATCTTTTGGAAATATTTTCCCTTAATCTCTGCTAAAGATAAGCATCTTCGGTGACTCAACAGGATTGTCCAGCAAGCCTGTTTGCTGACGACATTCTCCTCATGATCTGGGCGAGAGGGCGAATGATTTTGAGTCACAAGTCCTCAGGAATCTGCCCAGAGGAATCTAGCCAAAGCCGTCAGCGGATATTTCTTCATCCAGTTTTTCCCTTTATCAGTGTATTGATCAACCAGGATGACTGAATGTTTCAGATCATAGCTGCTGAGTGATACGACCATATACGCACACACAATTGGCCTACGGAATCATAAATGTATGAATGCCACCAACTATGAATAGTAAAATTTATCATTTTTATCTATTTTGCCAATTCATGTATCCTGTCTACTGTGCATAGTCGTCGCCGAAGGGCAGTGGTTCGTATTTCACATTATTCAGAAGGCTCCAGAGACGAATTATGGTTTCTGGAAATAAAAATTTGTCATCTTTGCGTCTATGTTGCTTTCTTACTTGACGAGAAAGCAAACAGAATATTTTA
>JANJGK010000011.1:8588869-8591369 GCA_039081455.1 Macrobrachium rosenbergii | reverse complement strand
AAGGATAAGAAAAATTCTCCCAGAGGTACCTCAGCTTCAAGGACACAATTTGTCATCCATTCTTTCCCACTACTAACATGCTTTGTATTTTTGCTTCCTACTTCTTCTTTTCCTCACTTTTCTATGTCCTCGTTCGGAATCCCTGGTGCCTCTCACAAGGGAAGTTGCTGCGCATAATAGCAACAAAGCTTTATTCAATCTCTATGGTATATGCATTAAGGGAGACTCCAATGTATAAACAACTTATTTTAAGCTTCGTTATAATCTGAGACATGGGAAGGTTCATGTCTCTGCCGAAAAGGGTTTATATGCTGGACGACACAGCATTCCTTGGTGGTCACTTAGCTACAACTAATCACGACCCAACTCTGAAGTAAATGCACATACAGACCTTATTCATATATACTACTGTGTGTGTGTGAGAGAGAGAGAGAGAGAGAGAGAGAGAGAGAGAGAGAGAGAGAGCGAGAAAAAAAAGTATACCTTAGTTTTACCAGACCACTGAGCTGATTAACAGCTCTCCCAGGGCTGGCCCGAAGGATTAGACTGAGAGAGAGAGAGAGAGAGAGAGAGAGAGAGAGAGAGAGAGTTTTTATAGCTCCTCTCTTGGGTTCGTGAAACAACGCGGTCACAGGATTTCCGGAATAAATAACGATACACTAGCAATTAATGAATCAGAGCGTAAATATTCACCACATTACATGAGCAGAGTATTTCGTTTTTGTTATTCATCACTGGTGTTGCAATTTTATTTACGACCACAGCATAAAAAAACTTCTTAGTGCCTAACTTCAAACGTTATTCTTTAGCCTCATCGCATATGAAACATGTCCAGACTTAAAATGAAATAAACATGAAAACTAAAATACTAAAAAATCAAGGAGTTAAAGTGAAAATATAAAAAGATTAACCAAACGGTACTTATCATACGGGAGCGAAGCGAGATGACAATACAACGAACTCTTATTGCGACGCTTAGTCATACTCACAAGCGTGGAAGGTAGGGGGTTAAGTGAGGGAGGGAGGGAGGGAGAGGAGGTGGGGGATGTAGAGGGAGGGATGGTGGAGGAAGGGAGAGGGGGAGGGAGGGGAGGTGGAAGGAGGGATGGCGGAGGAAGAGTAGAGTTGCTTCCCACAAATGAGGAAGAGCCCATGGGAAGATGACAGGAGACAGTGAAAGGAAAAGCACTGACATTTCTTAGTAGTTCGACGGCCTTTCAGTCAGACAGTCACCGTTTTCTAGTTAATTATTAATTTTCCTCTATCAGTATTACTCTACGTATACTGTACAAGGAAAAAGAAGTTAAAACGTGACAAGAGATTTTTAAATACTTTTTATAGTTACGATAAAAAAAGAAGCTAAAACGTGACAAGAGATTTTAAAATGTTTTTTATAGTTACGATGAAAAGAAGTTAAAAAGTAACAAGAGATCTTTAAATATTTTTTTATAGTTACGATGTTTATGATGACTATTATTTAAAAAAAAGTGCATTTCATGTTGCTGCTGATATGATGAAAAATTATGATTATCATCATCCAAGAAATATTTCGGCTAAATCCTCTCAATCACAAACAATGATATGGTAACGAATGCTTAAATTATCCGCTTAATAAACATTAGAGGAAATTTGACGTTTGTTATGAACAAATTTCATAAATGAGTTTGGCTAACTGTTTACAAAGATCTTTTTCAAATTAGGTTATTAATATTTTGTCAATGGTGATTATTCATATTGCCTATATATATATATATATATATATATATATATATATATATATATATATATATATATATATATAGAGAGAGAGAGAGAGAGAGAGAGAGAGAGAGAGAGAGAGGGAATTTTGATTACGCTCCTTCACGCAAGCAAGCAAGCATTCCTTTGTTCCCAGTTACTCCCCAAGCAAGCAAAGACGTCACCGATGTTGCTCAAAACCAGTTTCCGAGGAAGCTGCCGATTGTGGGGAAGGCAGCGTACTCCCCTGAGCCTACGTCACCGTTGTTATGACGCCACAAGGGAACGGGAGGAGAATTTCGCAAGATCATTCCTCATTATCGGGAACCATTGTCTTGATCCGCTTAATTACACCCGTTGATTATTCCTCAATCCTCCCAATGATTAGCGAAGGATGAACCAGCGTCTTTCTGGGAACAGGTGCGTTGGGTTACATTATCCTGAGGCCACGCCAGGTTACGTAAACATATCAATCAGTCGCTAGGATAAACCAAGGTTTCTTGACCTCGTCAGCGTAGAAATGTTGGTTAGCCGACTGACGTCATGATACAGGAAAGTCACGGCAAAATCTGACGAAACGAAATAAAATACTCTAATCATTACCGTCTGGTTAACCGCGATCTATTATTATCGTCTGTTCGTTGTGGGTAATAAAGTGTTATTTATCCTCAAGGAGAATCGTATCTGTATGCTTATGCATGCATGAAAAATGCGTATTTATATGCTTTTACATGCAAGGAGAATGTGTATCTGCATGTTTTTA
>JANJGK010000011.1:8578869-8581369 GCA_039081455.1 Macrobrachium rosenbergii | reverse complement strand
TTTACACACACACACACACACACTATATATATATATATATATATATATATATATATATATATATATATATATATATATATATATATTACCTTTTATACAGCTCCTGCTACCTTTCCCGTTTTACTTATTCTGTAATTTACTTCTTAACTCATACTAAAATCATAATACATTTAACAGCAAATATCAACGTTGTCACGCCAGGAGGATGTGCCGATATATTAACACACAATCATCAAAACGAATCAATCAGTATCGACCTGAGCATTCACTATAATACATTTATGGCGCTTTCTTAATTTTCCCTTCATGCAAGCACTTCCAGACTCTCAGTCTGATAATCGGTAAACACATTGTATTTTGCAATACATTCACAATCCTTGTTTTTATCCCACAAATTACAATTATATCTGTAGACTCCCATGACTGTTCATACATACATATATACATACATACATATATACTGTACATACATACATATATATATATAATATATGTATATATATGTATATATAGTAAGTAGTATACAAAATGTTCGCAAGAGTTCTCAGTCAACATAACTTTATTCAGAGTACCTAAAGCAGATAAGAAAAAAAAAAAAACTTATAAACGAAGTTTTTAATATGAACTCACGCTTGCCGGCAAAGTTCTCTCAACAGAACCAGAATGGATCTAAGTGTACAGTATTTCCAGCTGGCAGTCTCGTGGTACAATGGGAATTTTCAGCTGGAGTTCCTCAAGAAAAGAATCAGGGAATGAAAGCGCACACGCCGTGACGTCACGCAGAATTGTCCAATGAGATAAGAGAGATACCGAGGACGCCACTCCCTCTTTGCCAGAGATATCAGGGATGGGTCCTCTCTACAGTAACTTGCTGCTGCACTTGGACGGAAGCTGACAGAGAATACGGTCGAAAATCTTCGCACTTTGGAGGCATTTTAGCCTCTACGGACGAGATGATCGGTTTAGCATCTTGTGCATAATCACCTAAAGGATGCCACAGTGGACTTTCCAAATTCTTGTTTCGTCAGGTTTTGAAATTATGCACGTTTCTTCAAA
Organism: Macrobrachium rosenbergii; assembly: GCA_039081455.1. Lineage (NCBI taxonomy): Eukaryota > Metazoa > Arthropoda > Malacostraca > Decapoda > Palaemonidae > Macrobrachium > Macrobrachium rosenbergii. Next base: position 8,580,313 of record JANJGK010000011.1, on the reverse strand, counting down.
GCGGAGGGAGAGTATTCCTTTTCAGTTATCAGTTTATTAGACTGAGTAAACTGTTTGTAACATCAATTCACTAAAATAACCATATTTTGCTCTCTTACAAAAACTCACGCAATGCGCAAACACAAGCACTTGAAGAATTGCACACACACACACATATAAATGTATATATTTATCTATACAAATATATGTACTGTATATATATATATATATATATATATATATATATATATATATTATACTGTATATAATGTATATATATATATATATATATATATATATATATATATATATATATATATATATATATATATATATATATATATATATATATAATATTGCTCTCAAGAAGTGGATGCTCCAGAGGGCACTAACCCTCCAACCATTTGCTTTTCTATATCCTTACAGTGACCCACAACAATCGACTAACCACCAGGCAAATCATTAACACAATTAACTAAGGTATTGCATAAACTCTCATGACCTACACTAAAACTGTGAGACAAAATTCTGAGTTTGTTTGTCTGGACATGTAGTGTTAATGTGCAGGCCAAAAGGCATCCTGCATTTGTAAAGTACTTTCTATTTATTACACAAAGAACGTCCTGCATTTGTTAAGTACTCTGTATTCATTTTACGTAGAAAGTTCACCCGAGCGGGGAAATAGGTAACAGGATATTTTACGAAGATCCGAGTAGGGGAATTCACCAATTATAACTTTCTAAATCTCTAACAGCATTCATCAGTTCATCTTGAGCGTAATCTACGAAGAGCGACCAGGCAGTTGAATGGTATAAGGATAAAATTTTTTTATATGTAAATTTTCCACCCAACGCTATTCACTATTTTCCTGTGTATAAACTGTGACAAGTTAAGTATACCTTAGTTTTACCAGACCACTGAGCTGATTAACAGCTCTCCTAGGGCTGGCCCGAAGGATTAGACTTTTTTTTTTACGTGGCTAAGAACCAGTTGGTTACTTAGCAACGGGACCTACAGCTTATTGTGGAATCCGAACCTTCAATGAGACGGGATGGCTTAGATTCCAGATTCTTTAAATTACATATTACAAGCTTTCAAAGACGCACAGTATTCTTCTTCAGGTAACGGTGCTTTTTTGAAAGCCTGTAATATTTAAATTAAAGAATCTAGAATCTAAACCATCCCGTTTTTTTGAAGCCCATTACGGGTAATATGAATAGATATACACAGTGTGTGGCTATTTTGTGATCTAGGCCCTATATATATATATATATATATATATATATATATATATATATATATATATATATATATATATATATATATATATATATATATATATTAAAGCCTTATGACATTCCCGTTAAAAATGTAAGACTAATTGAAAGTATAATTGAACAAACCAGATGCAAAGTTAATGTTGAATTAGCAGTAGACAGTGGTGTTCTTCAGGGGAATGTTAAGT
>JANJGK010000011.1:8553869-8576369 GCA_039081455.1 Macrobrachium rosenbergii | reverse complement strand
TCTGCCAGGCGCCGCTTCCAAGCGCATGGCCGGAGGAGGCGGGAAAGGGAAACGCTGAATGCTCGGACGACCACGATGGGTGGACTTGACCTTTTCGCCTAAACTGCGATTGTATGAGTGCGTTTGCATTTATACACAATATATTATTAACATTCATTCTCTTTACGCTTCACCTACAGGGTTAATTCTCTATTTTTAATTAACGGAGTTGTAAAATGGTTTTAATTTAGTTTACCCCGTGGTAAAAATCGTATCGAAACAAAAGCTACTAAATATGATTTTTGTCAAGCTTTTGCATTTTAATCTCTTGTGATTTTATTTGTTCATCTTGAATATCCTTAACATAAAACTGAAAGAGAGAAGGAGTGTTTTAAGTCTATAAAATGAAGGCAGAGTTTCTTACTGAATTTCTCTAGGTTTAAGACTCTATCACATTGAGGAAATGCGCAGCTAGGTCGGTTTGGCAATCGATGAACCTAACCGCCAATAAAAGAGAGCGAGGTACAAACTTAACATTTGACTTTTCAAACTGTGCCAAGCGTACAAGAGGTGGGCCTGACACCCACCCCTCCCCCACCACCAACGAACAAGCAAACAAACACACACACACACTCTGGTCGTTATAATAACAAAACCCGCGAAAATAAAACTGGAAGACCTGAGTCTAGTCTCGTTAATAAGTCACACCACTAAATCTGTCCTTTTCGAGTTACTGAAAACTACACAAACATTAAATAACATTTACACTTATGCACATGACCAAGTGGTATTTATCTACAGTAAACAAGGATCTAGAATTAACAGAGAAAGAGAGAGAATGTGTGGGAGTGGCATACTAGGACACAGTTTGCAGATGTGGGTGTCCGTTCTCATCTACAACAAAAGCTAGCATTTTAAGAAATTACTTCTTTGTAAAACAGCATTTCACTATTATTATTATTATTATTATTATTACTATTATTATTATTATTTAGAAGATCAACCGTATTCATATGAAAGAAGCCTACAGGGGCCGTTGATTGAAATTCCAGCTCCCAAAGGATATGTTGTTCATTTGAAAGAAGTCCCAGAGGATAATAGGAAATGGAGAAAGAAAAGAAATACATAAGTAAAAGGCGAATTATTTTAGGGAAGTAATGCAGTGCATCTTCGCTTGAACTTTTGAGGTTCTGATTGCACAACATCCTTAGGGAGGCTGTTCCACAGTCCAACGGTGCCAGGAATAAAAGAATTTTTCTGACGCTTAAATATTTTCTTGATATCTGTTAAGGAAACGTGACTGCAGATTATGAATCACCAAATTCCAGATATTTTTTTTTTATAAATTCTTATAGAGGTTTCAAACCCTCAAAAATAAAAGATGCCTCAAATACACACAAACACAAATGTATATCATAAATATTGCACAATTTACACACAAGGCTTAACTGTTGTGCAACAGTTGCAACGAATGTACCTACCAGACCCAAGGTAAAAAAAAAAAAATAGAAAGTCACAGATAAAAATAACATGAAATGATGACACACTCCGCAAGTGACATCAATCTATCAACCAACTGATTCAATCAGAGCAAGTACCGGATTCTTATGCAGCTCTGTAGACAAGAGAGACTGAAATCTATGATCCAGCAAACCACATAGATATAGACGGCTCATTTCTATAAAGTTTATGCAGTATGTCTTTCACAACACACCTTTTTCTAACTTAGAGGCAGAACGTGAAGTCAGAAACTACTTGACTTCGCCTCTCGTTGGTCTGAAGTGAAATATGCGCACCTTGGAGTGAGTAGCATGTGGTGGGTCATTGCCAAGGTGGAGACAAGTCCAGTAGGTTTCATAATATATATATATATATATATATATATATATATATATATATATATATATATAGAGAGAGAGAGAGAGAGAGAGAGAGAGAGAGAGAGAGAGAGAGAGAGAGAGAGAGAGAGAGAGACCAGTAAATCATAAAGAATAATTATAAGTATACCAACATTACATATTTATTTAAGGACGCTCTGGAGGTCAATGACCTGAAATTAAAAGGTTACAGCATAACAAAAAAAAAACAAAAAAAAAAAACAGACACATCCCAATGACAATTGTAGAAGCCAAATGATGACTCGCATACAATATGCCATAACCTAAAATGAAAAAAAAAAAAACAGAACGACTAATTAAAAATAAATAAAAAATAAATTTCATCAACAATGACCTTCAACACACACTAGAACAATTGCATTTGACAAGTTACTATGGCCTTTGGACGAAAAATCGAGTCACAAATAAACTCCTGTTTGTTTTGTAAAGTTACGACGTAAAGGGACGCCGGACCCTTCTGCGTGTGTGCGCGCACGCGCGTGTGTATGTCAGCCATGAATAAAATCAATCGTATCTAAAAATGAAACATCTGACATTTTGTCATGAAGCCCAGTAGGTCGACTCTATAAAGTTTATATTCTGTTGGCAAGACTCTACACTCACACTGAGATGACTCTAGGTTATTTTTTTTTTCTAGAGGTAGGTTCTATAGCCAGCCAGACTCGACTCTAGATTACTATAAAGGTTAGGCTCTACGTTCAATTATATTATACTTTTCAGCTGATTACTATAGTGGATTGATTACATAACTGCTCTGAACAGCTTTAGTTTTTTCATACTGGCTAAATTCTATTCTTGCTCTGAGTCGATTCTAATTTATTATAGAGAAGCTTGATGGCACGCACTACGCTGTGCTGGGATCCGGCTCTACCCGTCATGTTTCCCATACCCCCCCAATCCCCTACCTACCCGCCCCAACCCGGGGCGGACAAACAGCTTTTGCAGCAGGAGGGTGGATGTGTCATGTCTCCCCTACCCTCCCGATCCCCTACTTACCCGCCCCCGCCCGGGGCGGACAAACAGGTTTGCAGGAGGAGGGTGGATGTGTCATGTCCCCTGTACCTTCCTAATCCCCTACTAGCCCCGCCCCCGGACAAACAAGAAAGATCCACTCGGCTTTTATTATCATAGATAGATAGATATGAATCGCTTCCTGTTCTATATTTTTCATATTTCTGTCTACTTTATGACATCACTTCGTAATCTGATGTAAACATCATACTGACAGGTCAATTTTGAGCCAAGAGACACCTTATTTTCGAAAAATATTTCAATCATAAACAACTATTCTGCATCGAAATTTTACTTTAATGCATAAAATGTTTAGCAATGTGAAAAAGTTGTGCAGCGTGGGAAAATTAACTGCAAGTTTTTGTAAAAAGTAAACAAACAAACGAAAAGACAAGACACCTTCGCAAACTTCACTGCATTTTGTGGGGAAGTTCCCCTGTAACATTTATGTCATGAAGAATTTTATCACTACTTTCTACTTGCAATTCAGCTTCGAGTTTCAAAAGTTACAGGAAAGAACGGGATAAAAATTAAATGTTGTATATATATACACAGCATAATATACAGTATATATATATATATATATATATATATATATATATATATATATATATATATATATATATATATATATATATATATATATATATATGTGTGTGTGTGTGTGTGTGTGTGTGTGTGTGTGTATAAATCAAGCCTGAAGAACAGAGGTTAAAGTAAAATCAAGTGAGAACAGCGGTCGCCCTTATGATGAAGTATCATAAAGATTATATTCGTAGGTCTCTCTCTTTCCGAAAAAATGAGCACTGAGTATAAGTAAGTATGCAAATGAAGCCGTGAATATCCTTTCATATAATTCATTATTATTTTCAGAACACCGAATAGGATATATATATATATATATATATATATATATATATATATATATATATATATATATATATATATATATATATGCATGTGGCGTGATAATATGTAAGTTATGGTTAACAATTTTGGTCCGAGTCGACGGTACACCAAAATGTAAACCTTATATTTTTACTCCAAAAAAAAAAAAAAAATAAATAAATAAAAACAATCCGATAAAGAATGGAGATGATAAGGGCATTAAAACTGAATGTTTGATAATAAGTGGATACCCACACGACTAGACAATGCATATATATATATATATATATATATATATATATATACATATATATATACATATATATATATATATATATATATATATATATATATATATATATATATATATATATATATATATATATATATATATATATATATATATATAATGTGAGGCAGTGAGTATTATCCAGTGTTTATCTAGATCCAAGTATCAATCACTTCAAGATTTAACATTCAACAGCAAGCCATTTCCCAGGAAGTGGGAGGTTCCAGAGACAAATTTGGAAGGCGGTCACTGCAACACTCATACTTCACCTGACAAATATATATAACTAAAGGGACGAAATGAGAGAGAGAGAGAGAGAGAAGGGGAGAGAACAGAGCGAATGACGTCAAAACTTTCTCAAGCCGTGCGTAATACTGAACCGCCGTTCCAGGAAACAGATCTTGGGGCAACCGGCATTTGTTGCCTGTATATTTTATCGATGGGTTTGTAAACCGCCCTTTTCAATGAGTCATCTCTCGTGTCCTTTTTAGTAAGAAGTCTGATGCCCTGCACGCAAATTAGTCCCGAGAATTGACGTTGCTTGATTATTAAAGCCAAATCTTACGTTGGTTGCGTAAAACTTAGCAATAAAAATAAAGAAATAAATTATGGAAATAAATTCAGAACATGTAACGAAATGGACTTCCAGAGATAATATTCTGGTTGGTATACTGATGTCCGTTCACAAGCAAGGAGAATGCAAAATAGATGTTAGATATTCGAATAACTTCGAAATATAAAATGAAGACTTGGAATATAAATCTCTCTTATGAAGTGAACGAGATTGAACGAGAATTCGTTGGCCGATTACCTAACGAAGCCTCTCTGAGTAAAAATTGGAATAAATTATGGAAAGAAATCCAAAATATGCGATGAAATTTACTTCCGGAAATTACATTTTGGTTGGTGTATTAAAATCCCTCTAAAATCAAGAAGAAAATCAAATCAATTTCGGATATGCATATCAATTCAAAATATAAAATGAAGACTTGGGGTAGTAATTTCTCTCACAAAAGTAAAAGCAAATTAAATTCGATAATTATATTGCCTGACTACTGAACTTTCTCAAAGAGTAAAGCGGAGAAATAAAAAAAAAGTGAAATAAATTATGGAAATAAATTCAGAATATGTGAGAAAATGGACTCCGGAGACTATATTTCGGTTGGTATATTAAAACCCCTATAACATCAAGAAGAAAATAAACCAATTGTTGGAGATTCGAATAAACTGGACATAAAATGAAGACATACCAATCTCCCTTATAAAGTGAAAGCAACAGAACGAGAATTCGTTGGCCGATTACCAAAGTTTCTCCAGGAGTAAACCGCAGAAATAATAAAAAATAAATTCAGAATATGTGAGAAAATGGACTTCCGCGATTTCAATCTGGTTATTATGTAAAATCCCTTTAATATCAAGAAGAAAATAAACTAAATGGTGGATATTCGAATAAACTCGAACTATAACATGAATCACTGGCCGTTTACCAAAGCCTCTCTAAGAGTAAACCGTAGAAATAAAAAGAGAAATAAATTACGGAAATAAATTTAGAACATGCGATGAAACAAACTTCCGGAGACTACATTTTGGTTAGTATATTAATGTCCCTTCAATATCATGAAAATGAAAAAAATATCAAATAAGCGTATAAATTCGAAATATAAAATGAAGACTTGGAATAGTAACCTCTGTTAAGGAGTGAAATTATTAGCAACAATACGATTGATTGATTACGGCTGCTAAAACTGGCGCCACACCACCTAGTTTACTGAAGCCGAGTAATAATAAGAGTAAAAATAATATAAATTAATATTATGAGATAAATTACAGGTCAGTGGATCACTAGTTTCATAGGACACAAAGAGTAAAAAATATATGGATTAATAGTTTCAAAGGAAAAAAAAATGAAATCAAAATATATAAGAGGTCAATGCACCACACACACACACACACACACACACACACACACACACACACACAAATTAAAAATAAGAGACATTCATCAAAGCACATTATGAGAATTGGAAAAGTGAATGGATTCAAGATAATCCTCTATCGTAAAATTATCTTAAAACGCAATAAAGCTAATTAGTTTATGAAAATTAAAAACAAATAAATAGTTCTCCCAAGGGCAATTTCATCCTACTGGTACAGGTAATATGTATAGCATTTCCCCAGAACCCTGTTTCTGGTATAATGTCGTCTATGTGCTATAATCCTTTTCATTTCTTTCTTTAATTCATGAGCTAAAAACTTTTGTGGAAAGAGGATGGAAGGAGAATGAACTTGACCAAACTGCAAGTTCGTGGGACTTCAGTCATTTAATGCTAATAATTAAACAACTCAATAAACATAATTAAATATATACATAACTAATTTAATAAGTAACCATTACGCCCCAGAGATTAATTACTAAGCCGATTAAAAGATGTGTAATAAACTGATGAGGTTTTAGAGAGAAATAAAGACATTACATTCTAGCAACCTTGAACAGCAAGGGAATTAAGTATGGCGGTCAGAGAGGTTATTTGCGGTCAAGGCCCAGTTGACAATGAATACTCATATATGTACAACACACACACACACACACACAGAGAGAGAGAGAGAGAGAGAGAGAGAGAGAGAGAGAGAGAGAGAGAGAGAGAGAGAGAGAGAGAGAGACTCAAAAAAAAAAAATTAGATACAATATTTGACCCTATGATTTTAAATGTGCATATTCTGTACATGTAAGCGTGTGGTTATATTTGCATAAATAACTACTGATGCACACACACACACACACACACACACACACACACACACACATATATATATATATATATATAATCATGTTGCTAACATAAACAAAATACGCATGTCAAAAGAATAATAATTTGTACACATGCGTAGATTCACACAAACCACGTTTGTAATTATGTATTCTAACTTAATACTCCATCAAATGATTAATGATTGCATTCAAGCATTTTGCGAGTATAAGCCATATTCGTGAGACTTTCCCGACATAAATGAAAGTAAGTGGAAGATTATGTTCCATCGACATTTTAAAGAATAAATCATCAAGCATGCATTAGCCTACCACCCAATAACTGCATTCCGAACATACAACTTGCACGTAACTATGCTGGACAATGCAATTGCGTCAAGCTTTTCTTTGAAATCCAGTGCTTCTGTAAGATGATGGTTTTGAAATATATCTGTTCATGTGTTTAATTTACGTGGAAGCAGAACGATTGTGCGAGTGATCAAGTTCATTATATATATATATATATATATATATATATATATATATATATATATATATATATATATATATATATATATATATACTGTATATATATATAATATATATATATATATATATATATATATATATATATATATATATATATATATATATATATATATATATATATATATATATATATACTGTATATATAGTTGGAACTTCAGACGTTCAAGAAAAGATGCATTGCGTTACTACCCTAATACAATTCAACTTGCGTTTTAATCATTGACTTAAATTGTTATTTATTATTTATCTGTTTTTCTAATAACTGATCTCTTTCTGTGTTTCTTACTACTTTCGAATGAACACCATATTCTTTGGAAGCTTGAATTTCAAGTCAGTGACAGGTCCTCGTTGGGAGAGTCGGTAGAGTTGTCGCCTAGCACTCGCTAGGCCCGAGTTCGAGTCTCCGGTCGGCTAATGAAGAATTAGAGGAATTTATTTCTGGTGACAGAAATTCATTTCTCGGTATAATGTGGTTCGGATTCCACAATAAGCTGTAGGTCCCTTTGCTAGGTAACCAATTGGTTCTTAGCCACGTAAAATAAGTCTAATCCTTCGGGCCAGCCCCAGGAGAGCTGTTAATCAGCTCAGTGGTCTGGTTAAACCAAGATATACTTAACTTTTTCGAGTCAATGACCCCTTTGCTAGGCTTGTTCCATATGAATAGGATTCATCTTCTGAATAATAATAATAATAATAATAATAATAATAATAATAATAATAATAATAATAATAATAATAATAATAATAATTAAAAAAGAATAGTAGTGGTTCATATGTCCCTCAGGCCAGGAAGATCTCTAAAGCAGGTTTATGGAGTTTAGGTTAACAAGCTAAGCACTGAGGCTCCTCAGGCCATTCATCTCTTTAAGACAGCGATAAAAGGGAGTTGGAGGGGCTGGACAGCAAGACTGAAAAAGGGGAGAGGGGATGGAGGCCGAGAATACGGCCAAAAAGTGGGTGCGGCCAAGGGACGCTGCAAACACCGTTCAATATCGCCTACAGTGCACCGTGCACCGCATGTAAGGAGCACTGACGGCACTAACTCCTTACTGGGTGTCGAATGTAGGTCGCAAGTTTTAGGTTTAACTAAAGGTTAAAGGGTAAAGGTCAACGTTCTCCTTCACACAAGTGACTTCCAAAGGCCTGACCTTTGCGACGTCATCTTGGGAGCGCCAGCAGAATAATAACAGGTTATAAAATGTCTTTGAGAGGTCAGGATTACCTCGTCGAGGCCTTCCCGCTGTTCATTATTATGAAATGGTATAAATTTTTGAAGTGCTGATCAATTGCGTAAATAATTTTTTACTCTGTTTTCACAATAACTGCGACCCCCAACAGTTTACTAAGGAAAATATAAGCAATTTACAGCTGAGGTCGACAAAGGAAAAGCGCTCATACCATTGCTTTCCTCGCCCCGCCCAGGGGATCGAACACGATTTACGGTGGTACTCGACATTTTCAAATACATTCTGTATGATCTGTTGTTGTCATATAATGAATAAAAAATTTAAATAATGTCCAGTAATTACTGATCTCTCCACTTATTCTAGGTCTTTACCGTCTTGCTTTTACAGACAGAATATTGTTTTTTTGATAACTGAATGCAAGATTCATAATTGAAAACTCACGATTACTTTGTAATTATTTCCAACTGTCCAAGATAAAGAAATTTCTCACTGTGCTCCACAGATATTGTAGATACGTCATGAACACGAGAGTCAAACAATCTGATCGAATTTCTTCCCTCTCAAGATTGTTGGCAACAACAGCAACGGTAATAATAATAATAATAATAATAATAATAATAATAATAATAATAATAATAATAATAATAATGCTTTACGAAGTCTTACTTTTGGAGTATAATAATACAATTTCATTAAAAATACAATCACTTTTATTCAACAATCCTTTCAACTCCAATTCTCTCAGTCATTTTATTATTCATACTAATCTACCCTACCTAAGTATGTGCACATTTATGCTTCAGCTTGATTTAGCTTTAATCACCATTTGCAATCCATTTTGATTTTAAGCCATAATGATAAATTACTGAAAATTCAATGCCTTCTAAGGGATAGTGCCGTCAGTGCACCTCACGTGGTGCACTGTGGGCATTACTTAAGGTTCTTTGCAGCGTGCCTTCGGCCCCTAGCTGCAACCCCTTTCGTTCCCTTTACTGTACCTCCTTTCACATTCTCTTTCATCTTACTTTCCACCTTCTCCTTACAATTGATTCATAGTGCAACTGTGAGGTTTCCCTCATGTTACACCTTTCAGTCCTTTTTTGCTGTCAGTTTCCGTTTCAGCGCCGAATGACCTCACAGGTCCCAGTGCTTGGCCTATGGCCTAAATTCTACATTCCATTCAATTCAGTTCTATGGTTCATTCACAAATTTCCACTCATTCATAAATTTTCAGCAACGCTTACTACTATGAGTATCTGCTTCCTGTTTTTACTACAGAATTACGTGACATCCGTTTTCCTCACTCGAGTCCTGACGGAGGCTTCGTTAAACAAACAAAATGGCGTTTCCGTTGGTCAGTTGTAGTGTTTTCTTTCGGGGTTAGAAATAACATTAGTAATGACAAATGGAAATCCGGGATAATTAGCCATCTGTGGGAAAAGAAGATTTACGAGAGAGAGAGAGAGAGAGAGAGAGAGAGAGAGAGAGAACGACTTAGTTTCTATCTATCTAAGTATATATATTTTATATATATATATATATATATATATATATATATGTATATATATATATATATATATATATATATATATATATATATATATTTATATAAACACACTTATATATATGTAGGCATGCCTGTATATATGTGTATGTATACACACATATATGCATATATACATACAATATATATACATATATATATGTATATATACTCACACACTGATACATATGTATGCATGCTTGTATATATATGTATATATACACATGTATATACATGCACAGCTACATACAATACACACACAAACATATATACATATATATATATATATATATATATATATATATATATATATATATATATATATATACTGTATATCTACATACATACATACACATTTATAAACACACACAAACAAATGACATTTCTCCTCCATTACGATACACTGGCGAGTCACGTAAGATGTCGATTTCACGTAACGAGTTACCGAGTAATCGTCTGGATTGAACAGAATTCTTAATGACTCATTTCTAACGAAATCTTCCTCAGAGGTACAGCATTTGGATGATCTCATGATACAGTTTCAAAGTCTTAGCTCCTCTTTGTAAATTCTATATATAATATATATATATATATATATATATATATATATATATATATATATATATATGTATATATATATATGTATATATATATATATATATATATATATATGTATATATTATATATATGTATATATATATATATATATATAATATATATATATATATATATATATATATATATATATATATATATATATATATAGAGAGAGAGAGAGAGAGAGAGAGAGAGAGAGAGATGAGATCTATATTTGTAAATGCCATAAGAAAAAAATCTGGGCAGCTGGCAGCCGACTAAATGGGTATATGGGCCCCACATAGAGTACAGCGACTAAACGTGACGCCAAATGCAACCCAGATGCCATTAATATATAAAATACAGGTAATGTAATTTTTATATTTGGAATAACGTTACTATGGCATAAGTAACACAAAGCATAATAATAATAATAATAATAATAATAATAATAATAATAATAATAATAATAATAATAAATTATTTTACACGTCATTAGTCCAGAACTAACTTAAATTATAAAGTGCAATGAAGTATCATTTCAATATACAAAGATAACAAAAGTCAAAGTGTAAATTAAGTCTCTGTCTGTCTGTCTGTCTGTCTGTCTCTCCCTAATTCAAATTATTCCCGATAAATAATTTGATAAGGTCTCCATTGTTCATATGAGAAGGGAAGGACAAGGAATGGCAGGCAATGATTCCTAGTCAAAGACAATAATACACCTTGGAAAATTTACTCTCTCTCTCTTTCTCTCTCTGAGACAATGCGGTTGCGAATTCACCAAGCGGCACATTGCAAAGGCTACGGGATAAAGGGTACGTGATGTCCTTGAGGTTTTACCAATCATTCCAGGATGCAGAATCTTAGAACAATCGAAAATAGAGACAAGAATCTATAAGGAACAAGGATACTCTAATACTCTGAGGTATGTTTTGTTAGCAACATTCCAGTCTCTCGCTCTCTCTCTCTCTCTCTCTCTCTCTCTCTCTCTCTCTCTCTCTCTCTCTCTCTCTCTCTCTCTCTCTCTCTCTTTCAGTGACATTCTTACTGTCTGCAAGCATGTTTCCTAAATAGCTTTTCTGTCAGATTACTGAGAACCTCACGTGGTGCATTGTAGGCGTTACTAAAAGGCACTTGCAGCGTCCCTTGGGCACCTGGCTGCACTTTTTTCATCTTTTACTTTACCTCCATACTCGCTTCTTCCTTTCTTCAGTCTTGCTGCCCAACCTCTCTAATTATTACTTGTTAGTTCAGCTGTTGGTTTGGTTTTCTTCTAGTTCCACCTTTAGATCCTTGTATTTCGTCTCATTTAGTTAGTGGATCTCTTTACCATGCTGTCCAGCCACTCCAACTCACTCTTTTCACGGTCTTGAGTGATGATGGCCTAAGGTTATTATTATTATTATTATTATTATCATTATTATTATTATTATTATTATTATTATTATTATTATTATTATTATTATTATTCAGAGGATGAGCCCTATTCATATGGAACAAGACTACAGGGGCCACTGACTTGAAATTCAAGCTTCCAAAGAATATGGTGTTCTTTAGGAAGAAGTAACAGGAGGTAAAGGGAAATACAGAAAGACTCACTTATCCAAAAAGAAAAAAAGAATAAATAAACAGATAAAAAATGTAAATTATTAAAATGCAGGCAGAACTGTATTTAGGGTAGTAATGCATTGCATCTTCGCTTGAACATCGGAAGTCCCAATTGCACGACATCCTCCTCAGGGAGGCTGTTCCACAGCCCAACGGTGTGAGGAATAAAGGACCTCTGGAACTGAGAAGTTCGACAGTGAGGCACATTTACCGCATATTGATGATGCTGTTCAGCAAATCCGATTGCTCTCCTCAGGAAAAGGGGACCAGGGATCAACTGCGAGTGTGGAAGATCTCTGTTGAAATACAACTTAGGAAAAAGTGACAAACAAGAAAGCATCCGTTGATGACCCAAGTCATAACTGCTAATATTAAGGAAACAGAAATCTACCACTACGAACTACTCTATCTAAAAGAGATGAATCTCTGGTAGAAGCAGAAGCAAAGAGATTATTGAGATATTCATTCCTTTTACGTGGTCCTCAAAGTCCGTATAGATGGTAATACACAACAAAATCTACACTTTCTACTTTAGAGCAAATACGCCTACAAATAGAAATGTAGGCCTACTTATGATTATTATTGATTAATTCACTTGCACAGTTTCGTATATATACTTAGGAGACTATTTAGAGGATTCTGCGAGTTTATCACGCTCTTTAAATACTTACAATCTGATTTTCTTCCTATTTTAATATTCAAGAAATTTTAGCCGGCGGGGAAGTGAAGAAAGAGATTAAGGATCACGTATCTCTTGACGTAAGATCATTTCACAACGAAACATTTTGCATCAAGTTTCCTAAAAGCGTTTCCTTCATGCTTTTGTTCCAAATGTGACCACATACGAGAGACAAGAATGTAACAGAGCAAAACGGGGACATTAATAGAAAATTAGGCACATACGAGAGCCAAAGGGGGACATTAACAGAAAATTAGGCTTTTATTAGTCATTTCCATCAATAGAATTAATGAAGATGACTCATGAAAGCCAAATTTTCTTATTTTTCGAAGCGGGCCACCTGAAGGTGGAGGCATTCAGAGGCTATTTACATAAGGTCCTGGGCTATCTTTCACCAGGTACACACCTGCTTAATGACGCCAATACCCGACACAGGTATGACTTAATTACGAATTACACCCACTGCCCTCATTGGAGGACTTGGGAAGAAGAAGAATCTGCCCCTCCTCGCTCGATCGAGTTGCTGACCATTGGCGCCGTCACGCCAGTGGTGCTGTCACGGAAATGAATGATATTAACCAATCACCTTTCACCGAGACGAGTCGGTGACCAATGGTTTTGTGACGTCAGCGTATTATATCTTATCGGTCACCTTTCTCTTTACGAGGCGATGACCACTAGTGCTGTAACGCCAATTTTATTCCAAATCAATCGCCTTTCTCGTTACGAGTTTGCTGACCATTGGTTTTGTGACGTCAGTCACTTTCCTCCTCACGAGATGATGACCACCGGTGCTGCAACACTAGTTAACGATTCAAAATCAATCGTCTCTCTCTTTACGAGTTTGGTGACCACTGGTTTTGTGACGCCATTCAATGATATCTAATCCGTTTCCTTTCTCCTGGAGGAGGTATTCTTGTTAAATTACCGGTTTGGTTAAGACATCGTCCATTGACGTCAATAAACGAGTCTGTGCTATACAAGGATGGGGGTTGAATATTTCCTAGTGTCCTATGAGTAGGAAATACGCGAGTTTGCCACCGTTAACTATCTACTATTCGACGAAGTGTATATTAGCCCCATGAATGGTTCCTGGTGTCTCTTAACTTTTCCTTGTTTACAGTAGTTGGTTTTGAACTTTCTCGTTTGTCTATAGTCGGTTTTGAACTTTCTCGATTGTCTATAGTTGGTTCTGAACTTTCTCGATTGTCTATAGTCGGCTTTGAACTTTCTCGTTTGACTATAGTTGGTTTTGAACTTTCTCGTTTGTCTATAGTCGGTTTTGAACTTTCTCGATTGTCTATAGTTGGTTTTGAACTTTCTCGTTTGTCTATAGTCGGTTTTGAACTTTCTCGATTGTCTATAGTTGGTTTTGAACTTTCTCGTTTGTCTATAGTCGGTTTTGAACTTTCTCGATTGTCTATAGTTGATTTTGAGCTTTCTCGTTTGTCTATTGTCGGTTTTGAACTTTCTCGATTGTCTATAGTTGGTTCTGAGCTTTCTCGTTTGTCTATTGTCGGTTTTGAACTTTCTCGATTGTCTATAGTTGGTTTTGAACTTTCTCGTTTGTCTCTAGTCGGCTCTGAACTTTCTCGTTTGACTATAGTTGGTTTTGAACTTTCTCGTTTGTCTCTAGCCGGCTTTGAACTTTCTCGTTTGTCTATAGTCGGTTTTGAACGAACTATAAAAATTACCATTTTTAATCTATGACCCAGGGAAATAAAAGTTTTCTTGAAGTGGGGTAACATTAGAGAAAACAATTTTTTCAGAATTTTCTTAATTGGAAGTCGACCATTTTAAATACTAGTCAGCAAAAAGCTCACTGCAAGTAGCTGGTACACTCATGGGTATCAGAAATCAATGACTGAACTGTTCTCCTGAAGTCTCATCTTCCCGACGCCAGTATATAATAAAAATCAACCGATCAACCAATCGTCCCCCAAAACGCAGCAAGGTAGACAGGTCAGCAAACGACTAGTTCGTCTCACTTTTTAGTACTCTATTGCTTAAGTATGTCTTAGTTTAACCAGACCACTGAGCTGATTAACATCTCTCCTAGGGCTGGCCCGAAGGATTAGATTCAATTTACGTGGCTAAGAACCAACTGGTTACCTAGCAACGGAACCTACAGCTTATTGTGGAATCCGAACAACATTATGGCGAGAAATGAATTTCTATCACCAGAAATAAATTCCTCTAATTCTTCATTGGCCGGTCGGAGAGTCGAACGCTGGGCCAACAGCGAGCTAGCCGAGAGCTCTACCCACTCCTCCAATGAAAAACTAGAACTCTATTAGTAAGACAGGTCTGACGGGTACTTCTGGAAGACAGGTCTGACGGATACTTCTGGCTACTGGGAACTCGATACTGCACTGAAACCTGACGATGATGTTAAATGATGTTAAAACAACAACAACAACAACAACAGTAATAACAACTAAAGCACCTGGGACTGAGTCGCAATTCATCCTCTCTTGGGATATTACTGAGTGAAAGAGATCCTTCGCCACACTAGGATGCCAATGAAGGACTCTGGTGGGAAGACTGAAGCAAAAGACCGGAAGTCCTATTTTCAAGATGAAGCACGAAGTTCTTGATGTCACGTCCTCTCCTTCAGTGTAGTCCTGACGTCAGTGCTTCTTCGGCGGACATGTATGTCGGTACTGTATAAGAATGCTTTGTTTCTCCTACTGTGCATTGCGATAAAAGGGAAACAGTGCAAATATACAGATTTATTCAGGTGCACGCGCACGTACACACAAATACATACACACGTACATATATGTATACATATATATATATATATATATATATATATATATATATATATATATATATATATATATATATATATATATATAACATTTTTTCCATTATAGATTCAACTCTTTGTTGCAAAAAACGTATCCAAAAAGTATGATGAACTCGAGAAGTTAAAACGGTCATTAAGGCTATTACAAATATATATACATATATATATATATATATATATATATATATATATATATATATATATATATATATACATACATACATGTATATATATATATAATATTTTTCCCATTTTATATTTAAAACTTTGTAGAAAAAAAAGTATCCAAAAAGCATGATCAACTCGAGAAGTTAAAACGGTCATTGAAGTTATTACATATATATATATATATATATATATATATATATATATATATATATATATATATATATATATATATATATATATGGTGAAATTGAACTGTAGATTCTATATACATCTATTTCGGACAAAAAACCAATATAATCTAATATACTATGATAAGACGAGGGCGATGTGTCCGCTCCATCCCTAAGGAAACCTGTCTGAATTCGGCAGCTATAATGTGAGCTTCAACAGATTTAAATCCTTTAGGTAAACCTCACTCCAACTGAAAACTGCACCGGTTCGAATCTCCTCAAAGGAAGTTTGGAATGGAATGGAATACAGAATTTTGGCCAAAGCTCAAGCGCTGGGACTTATGAGGTCATTCAGCTCTGAAGCGGAAACTCATAGCCGAAAGATTTCAAAGGTGTAACAGGAGCAAAACCTCGCAGTTTCACGATGAAACAATTGTTAGGAGAGGGTGGAAAGTAAGATGGAAGAAAGGGAATGTGAACAGAGGTACAGTAAAGGGAATGAAAGAGGTTGCAGCTAGAGGCCGAAGGGACGCTGCAAAGAACCTTAAGTAATGCCTACAGTGCACCCCATGAGGTTCACTGACGGCACTACCTTCTCTACGGGGTCAAAGGAGGTGTGGGTTCGTTCGTTTGAGGTCCTGAAAGACCTGTGTATGAGACTGACATGAAAGGAGAAACACACCTTTACCTTAATATTCCTCACTTGATTTGTTAGTCTTCTATTTATATATTCATTTGTTTGTTGTTTTGTCTCTATTCACTTGTTTTAAACCTGTTTTTCCCTTGTGTTTCATTCATAATTGTGAGGAATTCCAATTATCTAATCCTGTTTCTTTTCCATTTTGCCGTCAGTGCACTTTACATGGTGTACAGTAAGCATTACTTAAATGTCTCTGAAGCGTCCCTTCGGCCCCTGGCTGCAACCCCTTTCATTTCTTTTACTGTACCCCCGTTCATATTTGCTGTCTTCCATCTGACCTTCCACCCTCTCCTAGCAATTGTTTCATAGTGCAACTGCGAAGTTTTCCTCCTGTTACGCCTTTCATACCTTCTTACTGTCAATTTCCCTTTCAGCGCTGAGTGACCTCATAGGTCCCAGCGGTTGGCCTGTGGCCTAAATTCCATATTCCAATTCCAATTAAGAGACCTAGAAGGGCGAATTGGAGACATAAAACTAGTGACCTCAATTTTTTTTCTATTTTCTTTTGGTATTTGAAATAAAAAAAAATAAAATAACAGAAACTATGAATATAGATAAATGACAGAAGTATCGATAACAGAGTAATAGGAAGCAATTTTTACAACAAAAAAATTAGAAGCCATATATATATATATATATTTATATATATTGTATATATATATATATATATATATATATATATATATATATATATATATATATATATATATAGCATTAGCACTTTATTTAAACGCTGATAAAAACTTAATATCAAGGTTGTATATATAAATAAAGTTTCATGAACAGGATTTTACACAAGATTTTTTGACTGAAATGAAAGTTGAATAAAGAGTTGAATATAGACTGGAAAAAAACTGTTATTTTAATCAGTCGGTAATTACAAAATCTTACTATAAAGATATGAAAATAAAACACATGAATGAATAAAATAATTCGACAAATTCTAGTATTGAAAAGATATATAACTGATCTAATGCAATAAACAGGTGTCACAGAAATTTAAAATTTCACGATTTGTCAAAAAATAATTTTGAGGTAATATGTATGAATAATCCAATATCCTTCCTGGGTGAAAAAAAAAGTGGCAAAAAAACAGTGGAAATTAATGCTAATAACTGCCCTCCGTCCCAAGAATTAAAATGTGGTCGAGATAAAAATAAAAATAAATAATTGCTTCCGGGTGGGACAAAAGGAGGACGGAAAGATGATGAGGTGAACTCAGTAATTAAGAAGTAACAGATGTAAAGTCCATCACCTTCCCAGAGCAAAATAAAGAAAGGAATAAATTAGAAACAGAAAAAAAACAGAATTAGAAGAAGTTCCCAATTATTAACAGATGAAAAAAGCAAAAAAAAAAGAAGAAAGAAGGTAAGAAAGGAAGGAAGTTGGTAATACCTCTTAGGGATTCTCGTCTGACCGTAAAAGTCTCTGGAGTATAAAAAACAACCTGACGGATGACGTCACACTTAATTTGAAAAATTCAGAAAAAAAAAACATTCAAAATCGAAGTCCCGGATGCAGAGGACATGCTTGGAGAAAGGTCACGAAAAGGAGGAAAAGAAGGTACATGGACAGGGCAGCATAGCAAATGTCACTCTTTAATTAAAAACAAAGGATACATGAACATCCTGATAAATGTCACTCTTTAATAAGAAACAAAGGATACATGAACTCCCTGGCAAATGTCACTCTTTAATGAGAAAAAAAGATACATGAACAGCCTGGCAAATGTCACTCTTTAATGAGAAAAAGGATACATGAAGTTTTGTAAATGGCAATTTTTAATGAAAAAATGATACATGAACATCCTGATAAATGTCACTCTTTAATAAGAAACAGAGGATACATGAACTCCCTGGCAAATGTCACCCTTTAATGAGAAAAAAAGATACATGAACACCCTGGCAAATGTCACTCTTTAATGAGAAAAAGGCTACATGAAGTTTTGTAAATGGCAATTTTTAATGAAAAAAAATGATACATGAACATCCTGATAAATATCACTCTTTCATAAGAAACAAAGGATACATGAACTCCCTGGCAAATGTCGCCCTTTAATGAGAAAAAAATATACATGAACACCCTGGAAAATGTCACTCTTTAATGAGAAAAAGGATACATGAAGTTTTGTAAATGGCAATTTTTAATGAAAAAAAATGATACATGAACATCCTGATAAATGTCACTCTTTAATAAGAAACAAAGGATACATGAACTCTCTGGCAAATGTCACCCTTTAATGAGAAAAAAAAAGATACATGAACACCCTGGCACATGTCACTCTTTAATGAGAAAAAGGCTACATGAAGTTTTGTAAATGGCAATTTTTAATGAAAAAAAATTATACATGAACAGCATGGCAAATGTCACTCTTTAATGAGAAAAATGGAGACATGACCAGCCTGGCAAATGTCACTCTTAAATTAAAAACAAAGTATACATGAACATTCTGATAAATGTCACTCTTTAATAAGAAACAAAGGATACACGAACTCCCTCGCAAATGCCATCCTTTAATGAGAAAAAAAGGTACACGAACACCCTGGCAAATGTCACTCTTTAATGAGAAAAAGGATACATGAAGTTCTGTAAATGGCAATTTTTAATGAAAAAAATTATACATGAACAGCCTGGAAAATATCACTCTTTAATGAGAAAAGGGTACATGAACAGGCTGGCAAATGTCACTCTTTAATGAGAAAAAAGGAGACATGAACAGCCTGGCAAATGTCACTCTTTAATTAAAAACAAAGCATACATGAACATCCTGATAAATGTCACTCTTTAATGAGAAAAAAAGATACATGAACTCCCTGGCAAATGTCACCCTTTAATGAGAAAAAAAAGGTACATGAACAGCATGGCAAATGTCACTCTTTAATGAGAAAAAAGGAGACATGAACAGCCTGGCAAATGTCACTCTTTAATAAGAAAAAGGTACATGAACAGCCTGGCAAATGTAGATCTTAAATGAAAAACAAAGGATACATGAACAGCCTGATAAATGTCACGATTCAAAGATGAAAAAATTATAAATGAACAGCCAAGTCAAGGAGGAAAAATAATAATAAATGAGCAGCCTGGTAAAGGTCACTCATTAAAGGTGAAAAAGGGATACATGAACACATTGATAAAGGTCGCTCTTCGAGGAGGAAAAAAAAAAGACATATGAACAGTATGGTGCAGAACACTTCGCATGGATGAACAGTCCAGTCAAGGTCACTCTGTACAAATGAAAGAAATTACATGAACAGCCAAGTTAAGGGCACTTTTCAAGGAGGAAAAAGTGGATACATGAACAGGCTGGTAAAGTTCACTTTCCAAGGAGGAAAAAGGGGATACATGAACAACAGGCTGGTAAAGGTCACTTTCCAAGAGGAAAAAAGGTATACATGAACAACAGGCTGGTAAAGGTCACTTTCCAAGAGGAAAAAAGGTATACATGAACAACAGGCTGGTAAAGGTCACTTTCCTAGGAGGAAAAAAGGGGGATACATGAACAACAGACTGGTAAAGGTCACTTTCCTAGGAGGAAAAAAAGGGGGATACATGAACAACAGGCTGGTAAAGGTCACCTTCCAAGGAGGAAAAAGGGGATACATAAACAACAGACTGGTAAAGGTCACTTTCCTATGAGGAAAAAAAGGGGATACGTGAACAACAGACTGGCAAAGGTCACTTTCTAAGGAGGAAAAGGGGGATGCATGAACAGAACAGCAGGCTGGTAAAGGTCAATTTCCAAGAAGGAAAAAAGGGATACATGACCAGCCTGATAAATATTACTCTTTAAAAAGGGATACATGACCAGCCTGATAAATATTACTCTTTAAAGAGGAAAAAGGGATACATGGACAGCCGTATAAAGGTCACTCTCCAAGAAGGAAAAAGGGGATACATGACCAGTCTGGTCAAGGTCAATCCTTGAAGAGGAAAAAGGGATACACGAACAGTCTGGTAAAGATTAGTCTTCAAAGAGGGAAAAATGAACACCATGGTCAAGGGAATTCTTCAAGGAGGACATAATGAAACAGAGTGAAGAGTAAAGGAAATGGGAGCTAAAGTGAAAGACAGTGCACAAGGGAAACAGAAATAAAAGGAACGAGAGTACAGATATGGGAGTAAAGAGAATTCGAAAAGAACGAGAGTACAGATATGGGAGTAAAGAAAATTCGTCAAAGCGAAGAGAAGAGGAGGTGCAGAAGAGAAGGCACGAATGGGAACATAGGACGGAAACAGGGTGAAAGCGGATGATAATAAAGGAAGAATAAGAGAATAAAAACAAGAGAACACATATCTGAATCAAAATACGAAAAAAATACATGAATCATATACATAATGCATGAATAAGACGAAAATGAATTCAAAAAATGGTAGGAAAGTGAAGAGAAAGTAACAATGAAACTGCTAACTTAACGAATAGGAAGATAATACAAGAATTGGAGGACGAGTGAATGAAGGAATAGAAGGAACCTGAATACAGGAAAAGGCGGAGAGAGTAACAGAAAATAGGACTAAGGAATTCATTTGATTCTTAAATAAATAAAGATAATACATAATACTGAAAAGAGTAAAATAACATGATAACGGCAAAGAAGATAGGAAATGGAGAAAAATAAGGAAACACAACAAATCTAGGCAGGAGAAATAAGGACAAGAAACGCAGAAAAAAAAAAAAAAATAAGTCAGAAGGAATGAGAAGATATAAGATACTAGGAATAGAGCGAAGTGCAAATATCGTAACAGGGATGACAAAAAGAAATGAACATGACAATAGGAAGATATGCAGGAGGTCGATAAGTGACAAAAAAAGTGGACAGAATAAAAACTAATGGCAAGAAAGA
Organism: Macrobrachium rosenbergii; assembly: GCA_039081455.1. Taxonomy (NCBI): domain Eukaryota; kingdom Metazoa; phylum Arthropoda; class Malacostraca; order Decapoda; family Palaemonidae; genus Macrobrachium; species Macrobrachium rosenbergii. The sequence continues at coordinate 8,554,722 of JANJGK010000011.1, read as the reverse complement.
ACAACGATAAGAAAGTCGAGAGAGGGAACGGCCATTAAAAAAAAAAAAAAAAAAAAAAAAAAATCTGAGAGATACAAATATTCGGGTTAAAATATGAAAGAAACGGAGGGAGAGAATGAATGAAAAAATGCGAAGGAGGAGATGAAGTATGGAGTAAACAGAAGAAAGAGGCCATGATAAACTTGGCGGTAGATGTGACTCATGATTAACAAGTAAAAAATGCGCCCGAAGTTTCTTCGGCGCCAGCGAGCTTTCTGTACGGCGTATAATCAAGGACACCGAAAATAGGTCTATCTTTCGGTGGTCTCGGTACAATGAGCCACGGCCCATGAATCTAACCACGGCTCCGTGGTGGCCTGCCCTATATCGTTGCCAGATGCACGGTTATGGCTAAATTTAACCTAAAATAAAATAAAAACTAATGAAATTAGAGGGCTGTAATTTCGTATGTTTGTTGATTGGAGGGTGGATGATCAACATACCAATGTGCAGCCCTCTAGCCTCAATAGTTTTTAAGATCTGAGGGCGGACAGAAAAAGTGCGGACATAAAAAAGTACGGACGGACAGACAAAGCCGGAACAATAGTTTTCTTTTACAGAAAACTAAAAATGAGGGGAGGAATAAAGGAAGTTGATAACGAAAGACCGTGAATGAGGGAGCCTTCCAAATTACGTGAAGTATGACGTCACAAACGACAGGTAGAGATGAAGGTGAGGAGGATGGAATTACGAAGAGAATAAATGAGAGATAGGAAAACGAGAGGGGCTGTCAAGTTTGGATGTGAAACGACAAATCGGCACTCATTCCATTGGTAATATGATGTAATTATTGAGAAGATCTCGGTTACATGCA
>JANJGK010000011.1:8544046-8549046 GCA_039081455.1 Macrobrachium rosenbergii | reverse complement strand
CCTACGGGGAAGATGCCTTTAGAAAACCACAATCTATGTTACGACAAAACTGGGCATAGGCTGGATCCTCGGCATAGGTATAATGATCTGTGATCCGTGACTGAACTTCAAGGGAATAACTCAGTAAGATGAAAAAAAAGGATGCCTTTTTTCTTTTTATTAAAGAGTACCTCTACTAGATCACTAAGTTTAAAAGAACTCTTCTAAGGCTTGCCCGAAGGATTAGATAGTAATCTTATCTGTAAAATCTATTTGTACTTAATTAGATTCTGCTTAGAAGGTTAGAGTGTTGTGACAATATTAGAACTGTTTCTGGCGAAAACTTTTTATTTTCAGCTGAAATTTCAGTAACACGAAAAAAAAGGATGTCATTTTTTTATCAAAGAGTATTACCAGATCACGGAGTTAAAAGAACTGTGTGGTTTTTAAAATACAAGTTTCCTGGGCGGTGAAATTTCCGTTAAAATAGGTTTTGTAGATACTTGCTTTTGACACGTCACAAATTGGTGGGGAATTGTGTGGTGTTCACATTAAAAAACTGAGTGTTATATTACCATGTCCTATTCTTGTGAACCGCTTTTCCTTTTGTATATTTTTTTGCCTACAGTGCGTCATTAAATAGTAACATTATTATCTACGAATACTCAAGAAACAATTTACCCGTCACTCAGTGCTTAATGTGATTCATTAATTGTTAATGCGTTAATGTGGCTTAAATTAATAATTAAGATTTACTTTTTTCGCGAATAAATTGTCAAAAAAAAAAAAAAAACTAAAATACATAGGTTTCTCGCGTTGAACGACTGTACGCTGGAAGGTGTACACCAATCATCTTCTGAATAATAATAATAATAATAATAATAATAATAATAATAATAATAATAATAATAATAATAATAATATAATTTACTCCAAAAGGAGACACTAAATATTTATAGGACTACGCTGCTCTACAGTTTCGGCCTTCCCCGGCCCTTCTCAAGGTCCCTTATTAACTATTATTAACACAGAGCGAATAGTTATAGATAAAAAACCCAAAGGAACTTGCTAAAGTTACACATTAAAAAGAGCGTACACATATTTCCCTTTAAATGTCATTAAAAAGAGCGTATTTATTTCCCTTTGGCTGCCATTAAAAAGAGCACACGCATATTTCCTTTTAAATGTCATTAAAAAAAAAACATACACAATTCCTTTAAAATGTCATTAAAAAGAGCGTCCACATATTTCCTTATAAATGTCATTAAAAAGATCGTATACACAATTCCCTTTAAATGTCATTAAAAAGAGCGTGTACATATTTCCCTCTAAATATCATTAAAAAGAGCGTCTACATATTTCCCTTTCGATGTCATTAAAAAGAGCGTATACTTATTCCTTTGACTGTCATCAAAAAGGGCGTACACATATTTCCTTTTCAATATCACTAAAAAGAGTTTATACACATTTCCCTTTAAATGTCATTAAATAGAGCGTATATATATTTCCATTTAAATGTCATTAAAAAGAGCGCCTGCATATTTCCTTTTAAATGTCATTAAAAAGAGCGTATACATATTCCTTTGATTGTCATTAAAAAGCGCATCTACATATTTCCCTTTCAACATCATTAAAAAGAGTTTATACACATTTCCCTTTAAATGTAATTAAATAGAGCTTATATATATATATATATATATATATATATATATATATATATATATATATATATATATATATATATATATACATATACATATACATATATATATATATATATATATATATATATATATATATATATATATTTCCCTTTAAATATCATTAAAAAGAGCATACACATTTCCCTTTAAATGTCATTAAAAACAGCGTCTATATATTTCCTTTTAAATGCCATTAAAAAGAGCATATACTTATTTCCCTTTAAATGTCAATCATTTCAGACGCACTCCATTCTTTAATACACTTGAAGAAGGCTTCCGCGTCTTCTGGCAAAAATTTCGGACACAGGATTTCAGATCATTTTAAGTCTCATTTTATTTCTCGGAATAAATAACTACGAATATCAACGAATTTTGGCGCAGCGTTCGCTATGCTCTTTTTCAAAGCACTCGCAAGTATACACCCGAATGGCATTGCTAAAGATATCGTTCGTAAGGCTTTCGGTATGCCATATGCTTCAGAGTCTAGTTTTTTTTTTTACCGCTATTAGCATATTGCCAATATTAATACTAGTTCTCAGAGGAATGGTAAAATCTCCACCTTTTACACAAAACGTTGCTCGAAGCGGCTGTTTCTGTTTCCAGCAAAATGAAAATCACGGCTTGGACCAACGCCAGAGGAATATTATTATTATCATTATTATTCAGATAATGAAACCTACTCATACGGAACAAGCCCACCAAAGGGGCCACTGACTTGAAATTCAAGCTTCCAAAGAATACGGTGTTCATTAGGAAGAAGTAAGAGGAGGTAAAGGGAAAAAATAAATTAATATATTAATAAAGAGACACCAAATGTATTAAAATCCAAGGAAAATAAAATTAGGGTAATAATGCACCGGATCTTCGCTGGAACTTTTGAAGTTCCAATAGCACGATTCAGTTTTGTCTGACTTCCATAACGTTATTTTTTTACTGGGAACTTCTACTGGTGTTGTTGGTGTCTGCGTCCAAAGAACAATTGTGTGTGTGTGTATGTGTATATGTATATGTATATATATATATATATATATATATATATATATATATATATATATATATATATATATTCATGAAGCTACAAGTGTCGCTTAATATCTAATTCACGCTACTTCGGGAATATCCTCGATGGGGAATTATCACCGAAGGGGATTTTTTTTAAAATGATAACTGGATCGGCACCGCTGGTATCGATCCATTTATCATTAAAAAAAATTCCCTTTCGGTGATGATTCCCCATCGGGGATATTCCCGAAGTAGCGTGAATTAGATATTAAGCGACATTTGTAGCTTCATGAATGTATATAAATATATATATATATATATATATATATATATATATATATATATATATATATATATATATATATATATATATATATATATATATATATATACATAGCCTGCTGAGGGTGGGTTCCCTTTGCTACAGTACCAAGTACCGCAATGCTTGCGTTCCCTTTAGGGCAAAGCCATTGAATGGTCTTCTTCTTCTTCTTCTTCTTCTTCTTCTTCTCAGTCTTAGCAGTATTGCTGATGCAGATGGTCATACGGTTCAAATCACCTTAGCCTCCCAGAATCGTAATCTGTATCATCTGGATATTTTCTTTACCTCTGTTTTCACGTTCTACAACAAGGCACAATTTATTCTCTTGGAGATTACACTGAAAGTCATGGGGCTTTTATCCTCGTCGCGTACGCACGTCCGCTTATTTTTCAATAGCAATAATGGTATTAATACTCTCCATGGAGAAACCGCATAGGAAAAGGCTTCGCGTCTCCGGGTACGAGAACTTCTGACATCGGCGTCCACACAAACCATTCCATCCAATTGCATTTCTCGGATACAAAGAGAATAATAAATGCACCCTGACAGCCAGTGAAAGGCTTTACGTCTCCAGGTGCGAACTCGATGCACGGCTGGTGTTCACATCCGCTGGAATACGATATTTCTTTCCCGGGACGGAGGTCACAGGACACGTGCACATTTACACCCAAGATTCCCCGCAAGAGGTTTCAGGGATGAAGCAGGGTTACCAAAGACGTCGGGAATAGGAGTCAACTTGAATCGCAGTACCTAATCTCATATGTTATGAGTAACGTCCATCATTCTTTACGTGTCCTCCATTAACTGGTATTAGCAACTCCCAGGTTATTTAGTTTCTTAGATCAACTGGATTCGCTCATTTTCATCTATTTTCAATAATCAGACCAAAACTAAAAACGAAATCTGCTGGATATCTGTGCTCCGTCTTTTACAATGATCACAGTAACAGTACAATTCAAACCTTCACAGCTTTTAAGAACAGCATTATAAACTGTATATTAATATAAATAATAGATTATGCGAGAGGAACTATCACCCCCTCCCTCCCTTCACCCCTCTTCTCTCTCTCTCAAGGAAAAAAAAAACAATATTTATGCCCCATATACAGTATATATATAAATATGTATATAAATATATATACTGTATGTATATATATATATATACATATATATATATATATATATATATATATATATATATATATATATATATGTATATATATAATATATATATATATATATATATATATATATATATATATATATATATATAACTATATATATATATATATATATATATATATATACAGCGAGCCAAAACAGACACGTCTTATCTAAGTTCTCTTGACTGTCAATCAGAATTCCTCTACCTGTGACAGTCTCGACAAAAAAAAAAAAAAAAAAAAAAAATCAGAGAAGGAAACAAAGAAAAAAAGGTACTCTGACATTGCACTTTACAGGCGAACGAAAATGATATTTCTGATGAAAAAAAAAATAATATATACACAACCTAAAGATAAAAGTAGGGTTAAGGGAGAAAGCAAAATGGGAGAATCATTTTCCAATAGAGAACCAATGCCGCGGTAATCCAATCTCAACACAATTGGAGCCCTCTGTCCAATGACGTCAGACTGAAAAGGTTACGCAATCGACTGCTTGATTCTAGAGGCAGGTACTGTCACGGGCACTCGCAAGCACTCAAAAGCAGCTTAATTAAGCTTAATTAAGTTTAATTACCTCGGTTGGTTTCGTTCAGCGTTTATTTTTGGGGGTGTTACGGACCGAAATAGCCATGATGTTATATAACAGGTTTATTGGCTGTAAAATACGGTAGATATATATATGGTAATTCGTTGAATGGGCTTAAAAAATCATTAATTAACAGGTTATAAAAATTGATTTAGACAAAGCGACGGTTATTCTGGCCTGTAATCATTAACAGGAAAGATGACACTCAGGTGAGGGGAATCGAAATATCATTGTTGAATGTGAAAA
>JANJGK010000011.1:8534046-8536546 GCA_039081455.1 Macrobrachium rosenbergii | reverse complement strand
CAGGGGTCATATACTGTGCACCCAATCCCTAAATGAACTCGACGAAGAGTTCAAACTGAGCACCAAGTAACCCCGTCCTTCGCTGCCCGCCCCCCCGCCCCCCGCGAAAAAAAATAAACAAATAACAATACTAATGGATGAGTATCCAAGCTAACGCAGCTCTCCAATCCGGCCGCTTATTGCGTTGCCATTCTCTGAGGTCACGCTGTGGCTCTTGAGGTCACTGTATCGCATCCCAGGTCACAAGGTGCATCAGAAGGTCTCTGGGTCCTGCATCCAGTGATCAATAGCCGGGTCAGTTGACTGAGGGCGGGGGCGTGCAAGAACAGAAAGCGGAGGAACGCCAAGGGCCAGAGAATGGAAGAGGGTGAGAGGGGAATGAGGGGGAGGGAGAAGGGATGGATGAGGGGGGTAGGAGGTGCACGGTGGAGGAATGTCAGGATTGTCAGGATTGGCTGGTGGAGGATGGGAGAGGGTAAAATGGGGTGGGGGGGTGGGCTATCTATGAGGGATTAGACACATGTGAGCCACTTTTTATCTGCTCTGTAATTACTCTCGCATTAATCTGGCGTCACAAATCACGAGAGCGACGGCGTCTTCTCGTGATTAGTTTCCCTAGCACCTGAAAAATGCTTTAAAAAGTCCCTATTCCCCCCCTTTTTTTTATCTGAAGGGAAAGAGAAGGAGATAAATAACGGCGCTGATATTAATGTATTTTCCCGGGTACGCCATTCAGAGGAGTAAACAGGAATAAATCCAGACATTAAAATGAAATCCCCAGCGGGAGAATGGAAACGCCGGATTCCTCCAAGTTTTGTCTTCGGCCAGAAACGCCAACGCCGGAGCCCAGCCGGTCCGTCGCTGCCAAAAGAGGAGGATTACTGGCTAGTCCATTTCACTTTGTTCCAACACGGCGGAGATCCATTTTCGGGGACTTTGCGACGAAACTGGTCGATTTTTCATCGGCTTCAAAGGCTCTGGGACTGATTGGAGTTGGCGTTCTTGCAGCAGTAGCATACGCAGGAGGGCGCTGCCATGTTGCGCACCTCGACCTCTTCCGGGGGGTAAGCAGACGCCCTTGGACTACAGAGCAGAGGCGCCTCTTACGCAACTGGACGAATTCCGAAGATAAATGAAAGCCATGACGCATTTGTAGACTTAACTGATTAAATACCATGAATTTGTTCTCTCTTTAATAACCTCAAGTCTTTAGGGTTTTCGTCGGTGAAGTTCAGCCGCGAGGTGGTGAAGCGCGCGCGCGCCATTTCCCCTGGAGAGGATGGCATGGACCCCGTAACCCTTCTTTGTGTAACGGCGTTTGTGAACCCCGTAACCTCGCCTTTTAGTACGGCCCTTTCCCCCCCACCCCCCCGCCTTTCACTCTTTATTGCTTTCTCTTTTGCTCCTCTCTCTCTCTCTCTCTCTCAGACAACAGAAGCATTTTAAAAGCTCTTCACGCAATATTTGCTCTGCGGAGTTCAACATGCAAGTACACAGGTTATTAAGTATGTGTGGTACTGGACTTAACTCTGTGTGTGTGTGTGTGTGTATTAGTGTCTGAGTGTTTTAGAAGAGAAATCAAGAAGGCAATCCGCGAAAATATCATAATTGCTCATCTATACACAACATACTATACAAGTTCCTTCGAAATAAAAATATAAAAAAATCAGCACTTTCAAGGTTTGTACTTCCATTTAACACAATTCAGTAAATACTCGAACCCGTTTTGCTGCCCCATGAGCCGTTTTGTTTACACGATTAGTACATGCATCAAAAGCTCTGAATATCTCTCATGCAAAATGATTCTGATTAAATACTTGTTGAATCAAAAAGGATTTATCCACTGTCCAAAAAGAAATTCCTGATGAGTTTCATGCTTAAATGGATATATATATATATATATATATATATATATATATATATATATATATATATATATATATATATATATATATATATATATACTGTACATGTATATATACAAGAGGCAAATTCAACAGCAGATAACAGCAATTGTTAAGTGATTTATTAATCTAATATGACAAACCGGCGTCACTCCAACCGTAGTCACTAACGTCGAGAGAGTGAGTGGATTATAAAACAACTGTTCCTAAGAATAAGTTGCCAACAGTTCTGTTATTATTTGACTCAAAACAAACAAACATTCTCACTGAACAATTTGGAGAGAGAGAGCACAGCTTAAAAAATAATCTCCCGCAAAACAGATTCTAGTGAAAAAAGAGAAAAAAGTTGAAAATAACTAATGAATGCAAATTGCAAAAAATATCCATATACAAAAATTGCAGCGTAGATTTAAAATGTGATTATCTTTCTGGTCATTCTAGAAGACGATTTGACAGAACAGATTTCAAATAAAACAAGGTGATTTGACAGAACAGATTTCAAATAAAACAAGATGATTTGACAGAACAGATTTCAAATAAAACATGGTGATTTGACAGAACATATTTTAAAAAAAATCAGAGGATTTGACAGAACA
>JANJGK010000011.1:8522164-8523946 GCA_039081455.1 Macrobrachium rosenbergii | reverse complement strand
ACTCTTATGACTTTTTGAGCTGGATTAATTAACGGAAGCCAAATGTCCTCGTTTACCCTAGCCAACCTCTCTCTCTCTCTCTCTCTCTCTCTCTCTCTCTCTCTCTCTCTCTCCTCTCTCTCCTCTCTCTCTCTCTCTCTCTCTCCACAATTGAAGCAAAGGGGAGGGAGTACATCAACACTATGTGGAACAGTTTTGCCCAGTTACAGAATTTTAATACGGCAATCTCTCTCTCTCTCTCTCTCTCTCTCTCTCTCTCTCTCTCTCTCTCTCTCTCTCTCTCTCTCTCACTCTCTCTCCCTCCCTCTCTCTCTCTCTCTCTCTCTCTCTCTCTCTCTCCTCTCTCTCTCTCTCTCTCTCTCTCCACAACTGAAGCAAAGGAGTGGGAATATATGAACGCTATGTGGAACAGTTTTGCTCAGTTGCAGAATTTTAAATAAATACGGCAATCTCTCTCTCTCTCTCTCTCTCTCTCTCTCTCTCTCTCTTCTCTCTCTCTCTCTCTCTCCTCTCCTCTCTCTCCACAACAGAAGCAAAGGGGAGGGAGTACATCAACACTATGTGGAACAGTTTTGCCCAGTTACAGAATTTTATATATATACGGCAATCTCTCTCTCTCTCTCTCTCTCTCTCTCTCTCTCTCTCTCTCTCTCTCTCTCTCTCTCTGTACAACTGAAGCAAAGGGGAGGGAATATATCGACACTATGTAGAACAATTTTGTCCAATGACAGATATTTAGAAAATAAGGCAATGTTTTATTGGAATCGATAGACACTGTAGTTGCAACGCCAAGTTAAACTTTAAAATCAATCATTCAGGCAACGTTCAATCATTATCATCATATCACCATTATTATTATTGACAATCATTGTTTTCCTGGTTCCCCAACCTTTCTCTCTCCCCCCCCTACCCAAACACCACACCCAAAATAATATGGCTTAATTTTCGTTTCGTATTTAGCTCTTCAGAAATGATTAGGTTTCCTACATACTTTCTTTTTAATTTTCTCTTTAATGAACATAACACCAGACGGTTTATGTTAATGATTTTTTTCTTATATTTTATTCACTTTTCAATATTTCATTCACAAAACTTCACATTTTCCTTCATTATCCACATTTTCATTACAATATTGTAAGTATTTTGCAAGTTAAATGAAAACTTAAATGCTGCCATTTTCAAAGCTGGTACAAATTTGTCCATGAACAACTTAACAACATATTTTTGGTTATTTCAGTTTCTCACAAATGTCGAATATATTATGTCCACGTTCAATAAAAATAAAAAATCAGCTGAAGGAAATTTTTCTTCTCCCCTCTAATTCTTCTATTCAGCCAAACAGTTTTATCATCATTGATACTTTAGCACTGCAAAAGTGATTGGCAACTATAATTCAGATTAAAAAATCGCCTTTATTTTTACTAAAGGCAAAAGCACAGTAGAAAATGAGCACGGACTCAATTAAATGTTTTTTAATTTCTTCCTTAAAATAGCACGCCGGTATATGCATAAGGAATAGGAAGAAATAAAAAACATTTTACTAAGCACGGACACAGTAAAATGTTTTTTCATTTCTTCTTATTCCTCCCCATGCATCGCTCGGAACAGGAAGAAATGAAAAACATTTTACTGAGCACGGACTCAGTTAAGTGTTTTTAATTTCTTCCTATCACTCCCCATACATCGATAATTTGAAAGACATTGCTTTGCCACTGACTGAACGCTTGGCCCAAGATGGTGAGAACGAAAGTTACACAGGGGCCAGCTATGTCACTGCAGAAA
>JANJGK010000011.1:8509664-8517164 GCA_039081455.1 Macrobrachium rosenbergii | reverse complement strand
TGAGAGTTTTTCTTCCCTTTTTTTTTATGCTGAACCTTGAACTTCAGAGTTATTTTTTTAAATAGTAGTTTACGTAAATAATGATGCGATGCGCCCCGGATGGACAGGCATGGAGATGTCCTCTCCAAGGACGCTGAGATATTGTTAGGCAGTATTAAACCATGGAAACTTTCGTGAACAAGTTGATTATCCAAAGACCGACGAGGACACTCATCCTGCTTAAGTTTAAACTCCGAATAAAAGTGTATCTTGACTTTAGTCTAACTGCCACTTCACTCTTTTCGTGGCTGACCAAGTTCTACGGAACATAGTCTAATTAGAATCGACAACATTAGGATCCTTGACATAAAGTTTAGCAGAATAGGTAAAAAAAAAAAAAAAAAATTCCTTACAGCTGACTAAGTTTTAAGGAACTTAGTTATGAAAAGTATACCTTAGTTTTACCAGACCACTGAGCTGATTAACAGCTCTCCTAGGGCTGGCCCGAAGGATTAGACTTATTTTACGTGGCTGAGTACCAATTGGTTACCTAGCAACGGGACCTACAGTTTATTGTGGAATCCTAACCACATTATAGCGAGAAATGAATTTCTATCACCAGAAATAAATTCCTCTAATTCTTCATTAGACGGCCCGGAGAATTGAACTCGGGCCTAGCGAGTGCTAGTCCACAACTCTATCGACTCACCTGACGAGGAACTAACTTAGTTATGGAAGACAAAATTTTATATAAGCGACTTGACAGAACACTACGCAGAATAAGTTAAAGAAATAATCAAAGTCTGAAAAGAAAGAGAAAAAACTAAAATGCACAGCATATTATATATACAAAAATTTTCAAAGATGGAAAATTTAATGAAGAAGAAAGTATAAGTTTTACTTCTCAAGGATCAGAATGGAGCATTCGGGGTTCAAGCCTATCCAGTGGTACAATGCAGGCTAATTGAAACGGAGATTCAGATCACAACCAAGATGCAACGCATATATATATTGTGAGGGCAAATACAAGAAACATTCTCTAATTTCTTTGATGTCACAGAACCTTCTCCAACAGCACAGAACGTAAGTCAGGGGTTTGGGACGGCGAGGAATTTGATGCTCAGAAATACTGCATCAGATCTGTTTTGGTTCTCAGACTGAGACAAAAACACATCACATTAAACCCTACTGCATTCTTCACAGAGCTGGACATTTAACTTCCGAAAAAAAAACACTTATAATAGGCCCAAATATTTAATTTCCTTAAAAAAAAAACATTCATAATAAGGCCTAATATTCTCAGTTTCCTAAAAAAAAAAATCTCATTTTACCCCCAGACTAAATTTGTACATAACAGGATAAGTGCGGCCAATCCAAAAACTTTAGTGGCTCGGACTTACTCAACTTCCTAACAAAATGAATCTCGCTTCAAAGGGTCGAATAAAACTACAATGATATTTTGAAAAGACGACAAAATCACTTCTCGCAAATTTGAATCTGCTTACATTCAAACACTTACGCACACACATACACACACGCAACAGACCCAGTCATGCCCAACGTTATAAAAATTTTTACCTTAATATGTCAGTGCTAATTCGCTTCAAAACACGTCCAAAATGTTGGTATCTTTACGGCAAATTTAAAATAAGGGCAAGTCAAACTGAACTACAATCTGGAAAAAAATATAAAAAGGAATAAACGAATTAAACAAGTAACACTGAATTCAATTCGAATATGTTCCATAAAAGAAGGAAAAGATTTGGCTATGCAGACATACACAACAAATACCTTCGTTCGATACAATCTGAAAAAAATATAAAAAGGAATAAATGAATTAAACAAGTAACACTGAATTCAATTCGAATATGTTCCATAAAAGAAGGAAAAGATTTGGCTATGCAGACATACACAACAAATACCTTCGTTCGACCTACGAAAACTACGATCAAGAACTGAGCACAGATAGAAACCTATTATCACTTGCATGGAGATTTCCCTGTACAGAGGAATAAAACCAGTTTCATGTCCTCCAAGAAAAGAGAGCAAGGTGAACATAAACCACCGGAAAAATGAATTAAAACGAATTGCTCAAATAAAGAAAGCAGGAAGCGCAGGCGAACAAATTGCAAACAAGACGCCAAAGTGACAAAGACAACGAAGAGACGTCAAGGAAAACAATGACAGATGCTTCGCTTCACACAAAGGAATGTTCTGACGTCAGGCAATGAAGAAGCAGAAAATGCCTGCTGCACAAACACTTAACGACGAAAATGCTTGCAACTGCACGCTGCACCATTCGGCAGGCAGACGAGTGCTGCCTGCTCACCAGGATGGATGTCTTCAAGAAGCTGAACAGAAAGAACAATGCAAAGAACAATCGCACAGTTATGGAAACAAAAGCAACATGAATAAGACTGACTGCATTCAATGATAATAAAATATCAATAGCAGCGCAACATGGGTTACAATATCCAACTCGCATGTGTTTCTACTTTGACCGTTTTCATTCTGTATTCCTAACCCTTGTATGACCCAAAACACTTCTTTCTAACTCAAACACCAGCCTTTGCCCCCAACCCTTAAGAATTCTGCATACTCCTCATATGGTCACTCCACCCTAATGTCTTCAACCCTTGCCCATTCTTTATCCACTCCCCATTATATAAATTTCTCACGTCATTCTTACCCCAACTCACTTGTATTAATGGTACTTAAAGCTACATTTTCACCTAATCCTCGCCAACTTTAACTTACATCTATCCTAACTTTTGCTTCATTGAAATAATGATTACCTGTGCCTCCAGCCACTTCTCTGCCGACCACTACAGCCTTCAATTTCCTATTTCATTTACTCTGTAGGAACATAGTCTAACAAACTCTTTTCCTCTCTAAAGTCTGTATAATATATATATGTATATAAATATATATATATATATATATATATATATATATATATATATATATATATATATATATATATATACATATACATATATATACATATATATATATATATATATATATATATATATATATATATATATATATTTATATATACATTGTATATACACATTATAAATTATGCTGTTTACGCTGATGAAGAGTTCCAAATGGACAACAAAACAGCAATACTCACATTTAAGGTCTAATGTCTGAATCCTGGATAGACTCCTATATAACTACATTAAAGCCCATCAGCAGCATGTTGAACATTCCTACAAAGACTATTCTATTTACCTTTATATATATATAATATACATATATATATATATATATATATATATATATATATATGTATATATATATATATATATATATATATATATATATATATATATACACACATTTATATATATGTGTGTATATATATATATATATATATATATATATCTATACATATATATATTACTTTATATTATATAATATATATATTTTAATACACTATATGTGTAAATACATACATATATATATATATATATATATATATATATATATATATATATACATATGCACTGTATATACATACATTTATGTACATATATCTATATATATATATATATACATATATATACATATACATATAATACAAACATATGGCAGAAATTCACGCCAGTTCAAAACCAAGAATCACCACAGTCGAATAAACCCAATCTCTTCACCTAGTCCCTCGGGGGAAAATTGTTCATCTCCAGCCCTAATCAGATCCGGAGGTCTTTTCCATTACTCAAAGACCTCGTTTCCAGGAAAAAACGTGGAGGGAGCTGCGTTCAGTACACAGGAGCCATCTGGATTTCATTCAAGTTAAAAATAACGTTGACTCCCCACACCCCCCCACCTATCCCCCCGCACCTCTCTGGATACGAAAATGGTAAGGTAAAATTAGAACACACTTTTCTGATATATAGGTCAAATGTACCAAAGGGCTCATTTGATGGTTTTGCTCCCATAAGGACAATGAACTCTTAATCACGGAGTCTTAGATTAACGAGTCAACTTGAGGAATAATAATAATAATAATAATAATAATAATAATAATAATAATATTAATAATAATAATAATAATAATAATAATAATAATAATAATAATAATAATAATAATAATAAAAGCCCAGATTTTCCTTTTGCTTCTAATGTAGTCGGAGCAACTCTTCTGATTATAATAATAATAATAATAATAATAATAATAGAAGCCCAGCTCTTCCTTTTGCTTTTAATGTAGTCGGAGGAACTCTTCTGATAATAATAATAATAATAATAATAATAATAATAATAATAATAATAATAATAATAATAATAATAATAATAATAATAATAAAAGTTCAACTTTTCCTTTTTCTTTCAATGTATTTGGAGGAGCTCTTTTGATAATAATAATAATAATAATAATAATAATAATAATAATAATAATAATAATAATAATAATAATAATAATAATAATTTATGTCATCTGATCAGTTACAACTGACTACACGAGATAGCAGCCTTGAAAATTTAAACTTATGATTTTATAATTTTCAATCTTTTTACCTTATACAGTAATGCTCACAAAACTTGAATTAATCTATTCTAAGTCTTCAAGTTCCTTACTCTTGTGGCTCCTCAGCCTCCCTGTGACCCAGTGAAACCTATTTATTCCTGGGTCTGTGAGGATAACATAAAACTGACCAGGGCAAGTAGTAGTGTGGTTAAAAAGACAACAATGACAGGTTAAAAATGAGTAATAAAAATTAATATGGAAATGATTACGTGATAAATTTTCCACAAAATGTGTCTGCTGTTATTTCTCCCCATACGTACGGAAGAGGCGAAATTGTGAGGAATGAAAGTCAGAAAACCTCAATAATTAGTAATCGTATTGTATTATTTTTTTAATAATTAGTTATCCTACGACTCTATTTTTTGAATAATTAGTTATCCTACCGACTCTGTGGGATAAACAATCTGTTAATCAAGTAGCTGGAAAATTATGAGTGTCTGTGGCAAGCTCATGTAAGGATGCTTCCGCATTACAGCAAAACATGTCATAAACAAAAGTCGCCAACTTATTGCATATTTATCACAAACATGTCATAAACACATGTCGTCAACTTATTGCATACTTATCACAAACATGTCATAAATACATGTCGCCAACTTAATGCATACTTATACATGTCGCCAACTTATTGCATACTTATCACAAACATGTCATAGACACATGTTGCATACTTACCATAAACATGTCATAAACATGTCGCATACTTACCATATACATGTCATAAACATGTCGCCAACTTATTGCATACTTACCACAAACTCGTCATAAATACATGTCGCCAACTTATTCCATACATGCCACACTCAGGTTGAAAACAAATCAGAGACTGTAAGTGGAGATCGAATCTTTGGCAAATGCAGGATAATCGTATGAAGAAGTGGTTCAGACTATACTATGTCATCTATTTGTAGTCAGCTGTTTGTAATGTATGCGACAAGTTACCGACGTATGCTTATGTCATGTTTTACGGAGGTGTGGAAACGAAACATCCTAAGAAAAGTAACTGGAATAAAATAACGAGCAAGAAGATGTCTTGCTTGAGATCATGATTTATCTTCAGAATTCTGTTCAGACTACAATTCTACATAATGTTTCATTTGGGTAAGGAATGTGGGTTTTTTAGTTTTCTGCAAAAGAAAAGTATTGAGGTGGCTTTGTCTGTCCGTCCGCGCTTTTTCTGTCCGCCCTCAGATCTTGAAAACTACTGAGGCTAGAGGGCTGCAAATTGGTATGTTGATCATCCACCCTCCAGTCATCAAGCATACCATATTTCAACCCTCTAGCCCCAGTAGTTTTTATTTTATTTAAGGTTAAAGTTAGCCATGATCGTGCGTCTGGCAACACTACAGGACAGGCCACTACCGGGCCGTGGCTGAAAGTTTCATGGGCGTCGGCTCATACAGCATTATACCGAGAGTCCAAGACCACCGAAAGATAGATCTATTTTCGGTGACCTTGATTATACGCTGTACAGAAAACTCGATTGCGCCGAAGAAACTTCGGCAAATTTTCCATTTGTTTTAGTTTTAATTGACTAATTGGTTCTTGTAGATTGGCTTTGCAACAGCTGCAGTCACCGACGCCAGTACTTCAAGGATACATGATTGGTGATGTTTATAGGGATCACGATTGAAAAAGTGTGCGTTTGCAAATGATCTTGAGAATTCTAGAAGGGAAAAGAGGACTGGCTCATGTAAGAACAATGGAGTGATTTTTTTGGGGATGTCTAAGCATCAGAAGAGATCAACGGATGAGGAAAAAAAGGGGGGCGGGTTCACAACGAGCACCCAAATGGCCCTATCTACTTTAATGTCCAGACTAAAGAAAAATGAAGGAAAAGGAAGAAAAGAGAAAAAAAATTTCTTTCTTGACGATTAACTAGCCAATACATCCGACTGTCACAAGGCCCCAGCGGACTTCTCTTGCAAAATGATGACGCAGACGCCCCTTAAAAAGACGAAACAGGAAACTGGAAGGCACGCAGAGAATCTTACACTCTGGTGGTGTACGCACAGACCAAACCAGCTAATACCCAAGTCAAGTCAGCGACTCCATTCACTGCAATGCCTCACTTCTACTTGGCATTCATGAGTCTACGCTACCTGACTTCCGCTTGCAACACCTGACTTCCTCTCTGCATAGGCGGGACTGAGAACCCCAACCTCCAATTATTTTCCGGAAAACTGTGCGAAGAAATGACGTCACGCTGATGAAACTTCGTGAATATAATTGAGTTGAGTTGAATTTAAAAACATAAACTAAAGGCAAAGCACTGGTACCTATGAGGTCATTCAGCGCTGAAATAAAATTGACAGTAAAAGGTTTGAAAGGTGTAACAGGAGGAAAACCTTGTAGTTGCACAATGAATCAACTGAAGGTTGAGAGTCAGATGGAAGAAAGAAAATTAACGGAGGCACAATAAAAGGAACGAAAGGGGTTGCAGCTAGGGGCCGAAGGCACGCTGCAAAGAACCTGAAGTAATGCCTACAGTGCGCAGCATGAGGTGCACTGACGGCACTGACACCCTACGGGATTTATGAATAAAATGGACAGGGGAGATAGTACATCAATCACATAAGGCTCACAGATTTCTCGTTGTTGTTAGAAATAAATTATCTCTTCCCTGCTTCTACTTGATAACAACGACTTCAAGATGAGGCGGAGGGATTCTTAGTCAATGTCAAAAGGCCATATGGTGCGTATCTACACAGTTATGCATTCCTCAGTCAGTTACTGACAATGGTCTACGGACAGATAAAACTGTCATGCGATAAATAACATAAAGACTGAGCAAGCCATTCCCACCCAACAGGAAGGAATCATAAGATCTGTTTACCAAAATCTATGTCCTTTATTTGCTCATTACAAAAAAAGGCCAAAGCAATTTTCCTGTGTTGTGTATTTTCAAAAATTTGTAACACTGAATATTCTGGTTTCAAAGAAACAACGTAGCGTTAATAGCATAAATTTTTATATTATTT
>JANJGK010000011.1:8502164-8504664 GCA_039081455.1 Macrobrachium rosenbergii | reverse complement strand
AAGTAAGCTATTTCGAAAAAAATTCAGTAATCGAAAGACAAAATACTACCTAAGTAAAGGTAAATTCGTAATTACACCAGCAAGAATATGCAATATCACTTACAAGCAATTCTTAACATATCTAAGCTAAGCCAATATAAACGCAGTTCCCCAGCTCCTAAAGTATCCAGTAACTCAGAGGTGGAGTGATCACATAGGGTAAGGTAATATCCAGTTTACCCAAATAGGATACGGTAATAACCTATTTACCCCCCAACAGGATAAGGTAATATCCAATTTACCCAAAACATGATAAGGAAATATCCTTTTCACACCAGTTAGATAAGGTAATATCTAATTTACCCACAGCATGATAAGGTAATATCCAATTTACCCACGCAGGATAAGGTAATATCCAGATTACCCACATAGGATAAGGTAATAACCTATTTACCCCATTAGGATAAGGTAATATCCAATTTACCCAAAACATGACAAAGTAACATCCTATTTACCCCAAATAGGATAACATCGTATTTACCTAAATACGTTAAGGTAATATCGTATTGACCCAAACAGGATAAGGTAATATTCAGTTTACCCAAACAGGATATGGTAACATCGTATTTACCCAAATACGGTAAGGTAATGTCCTATTTACTCAAATAGAATAAGGTAATATCCAATTTACCCCCACAGGATAAGGTAATACCCAATTTACCCCAATAGGAGAAGAAAATATCCTTTCTACCCCAATAGGATGAGGTAATATCCTATTCACTCAAACAGGATAAGGTTATATCCAATTTACCCCAACCTTCTACTTAAGGAATTACAACTAAGTATTAGATTTCGTATTTTGTCAAGAGGGGGTAAAATAATATTCCAACTGAATTAAGGTAATTTTACACTTGAATTAAGTAAAGGTAAGATAATATCTTATTGATCCAGGTAATGACAAATAACGATAGGATAATATCTTACTCACTAAAGTAAGGACGCGATAAAATTCCATTGAGTAAACATAAGAATAAAGTAATATCTCATTACGTCACGTAAGACTGAACACTTTTTACTTTACCCGATAAGATCAGTATTACTCAGAAAACACTATTAATAAACTAATTAAGACCCTTGATATAAATATCTATGCATTTTGAATTACTATTGTTACTACTGCACGTTTCGACCAAGGGAATTAAAGTTATTTTGAAGGTTTGAGCGAAAGTAAACTATTTTACAAAAAAAAAAAAAAAAAAATAAATAAATAAATAAATAAAAAAAATAAAATAAAAAATAAAAAACAATAAATTCTTAAAAATAACAGGAAGATCAGAATGAAAATAAAAATATGTTCGAAAACTTCCAATTTGCGACCATCGGATAGCACTTTTTTGTTTATTTTACTGTTAAAAATTGTGTATGATCACAATAGTTAATCAAAATAGTTTCATGGGCATGAAAGTTATACAGTAAAATCTTCATTGTACATCTGTATTCTATGACACAATATGCACAATCAGAAAAACCACTTTCTGGTAATTAAAGTTATACAATGAGATAATTCAGTTCTAAATTTAAATAATATGAATATTGCAATTTCGGCTGAAATATTTCAACACTCCATTCCTTCCTCTTGAGGAATTTCTTTGAAGACAGACAAAAAAAAAAAAAAGTGAAGCAACGATGCTCAGTCTGTTGATTCTGCGTCAATAGAAATGACAACGAACGAAATATAAAATTTAGGCCAAAGGCCAAGCACTGGGACCTATGAGGTCATTCGGCGCTGAAAAGGGAACTGCGAGTCGAAAGGTTTGAGAGGTGTAACAGGAGGTAAACCTCGCAGTTGCACTACGAAACAAATGTTGAGAGAAAGTTGAAAGTAAGATGGAAGGGAATGTGAACGCATGTACAATAAAAGGAACGAAAGGGGTCGCAGCTAGGGGCCGAAGGGACGCTGCAAAGAACCTTCGGTAATGCCCACAGTACAGTTCACCACGTGGGGTGCACTAGCAGCACTGGGCCAGCCGTGACTAGTGACTCACCATCACTCAAGATCAATGCCAACATGGAGAGATTTATAGGCTAATACTAGGAAAGTGTAGCGATGTCCAGAACCTGAAGAAGGTTAAAGTGGATGAAAGAGATTCCGAGTAAATCGTCAGAGAGAGAAGAAACTTCAGACTGACGACGTGACTAGGTGGAAGATTTGTTCCCTGAGAATCATATTCCAGCAAACCAGGTGTGTGATGACACCTGCCGTCGTAGGAGGGCTTGGAGACAGACAGCTGGCGTAGGATCTGGCGAATTAGGTTGCCTTAGTTACAAATTCAGAAAAAATGAGGATAATGGTATGCTGAATGCTTGAAGAAACTTTCATAACCAAACTGAACAAACGCCTGCCTTTACAAGACCTTCGTACGTACCTGTTATGCAAATCAATATTCATCTGCAACTAAAAATCTGACGTAAGGAATCATTGATAATACTTAAGAAGACAAAATGAAAGGAAACGTTCTTC
>JANJGK010000011.1:8489664-8499664 GCA_039081455.1 Macrobrachium rosenbergii | reverse complement strand
GCAACAGACGAAAGCTGTCATCCCTTCTCCACGAGGATGTGGATTTACGTCATCACAAAACCACGATGGGTTCCTCCTAAACTCCTGCTGTATCTTCAGGGTCCGGCTGCACCGACTCGGTGAGTTGGACTGCCGAATTGAACCAGATATTTGAGATTGTGGAGGCAAAAAAGGGTTAAAATAAATTTCGCTTTTTTTTTTTTTTTTTTTTTTTTTTTTTACAAAATTGAAGAGTTAATCAATCAATTTTACCAGGAGCAGATCACGTCGATCATTTATTCCTCCCTATGAAGGATGTATAACAGTCTGGCCCTTCCATTGGGCTACAGATTAAATCATGATTTGAATTTGATTTGACAAACCTTTCTTTTTTTTCAAACTAATTTCTAGACTTACAGATTCCTTTCGTTATTATTATTCATCTCCTTCTATTTCATTGGCATAAAAATGCATAATTTTTCACTGTCTTGTTATTACATAGAATTATCTGGTTCAGTGGTTGTCAGCCTTGACTCACCAACTCTGTCAATTATGTACCCTGTATCGAGTCAACTGTGGCGGGTCACAATCAAGGCGGGGAAATGCTTGAGGCTTACAACCTCATCTCGAAAGACTTGCCAAATGGCCAATTTTCTCAAACCTTGTTTGGTGACATGGTCTTTTTTTTTCCGAGAGTATATACAGTCAAAGCAAAATTCCACTGTCAAGTATTCTTTTTAAATTCTTATGTTCTACGGTTTTTTGTTTTTATTTGTTAACAACTATTTATCATTTCCATTTATTTATTCTTACTAACTCCTAATAAAACCATAATTATCTCATTATATTAAAGTTGAACATTTAGTTTTACGTATCTTCTTATCCGCTTGCAATCCCTTTTGTAAATACTGTACGCTAATTCTGTTCTGCCTGGTTAGTTAGTTCTTGGCGTCGTGACTTCTTTAATAATAATAATAATAATAATAATAATAATAATAATAATAATAATAATAATAATAATAATAATATTGTAAATGCTACTAGCTGCATCAGCTACATTCAGTTGATGCAGAGTTTCTCTATCTCTCTACTAATTGTTTTTTCATAGTTATTGCACTCTGCCAGTAACTGGTCGATTTTGTCACTCTTGGAGAGGAAAGCAATTGCAAATTGGGGGAGTTTATTTCAGACGAATACAATATAACTGAATGACAAACATCGGCGAGTTGCTGACAGAATGCAGTGACCATGAAAAAACAACTATCAGAAAGATAGAGAAGACACTACATAAATTGAATGCAGTCGATGCAGCTATCAATTTCAATAGAGCATGCTGAAAAGAGAATCTTTTACCTCAATATTATTATTATTATTACGATACTACCCTCAACAGATAATATTCAGGAATTTAAGTTATCACTTTGAAATACTACATACTTAGAAAAGGGTTTTTTGCATAACTACTACTACTACTACTACTACTACTGCTACTACTGCTACTACTACTACTACTACTACTACTACTAATAATAATAATAATAATAATAATAATAATTATTATTATTATTATTATTATTATTATTATTATTATTATTATTATTATTATTATACCCTTAACAGATAATATTCAAGAATATAAGTAATCACTTTGAATACTACATGCTCAGAAGAGGGTCTTTTGCCTAAATAATAATAATAATAATAATAATAATAATAATAATAATAATAATAATAATAATAATAATAATAATAATAATAATAACCTAAGTTACATTAGCAATAAAATGAATTTCCTTACAATTTCCGAACAACTGAAGAGTACAACCACACTCTCATTCAGTCTCTGCAAGTCTAGTAAAGCATTTGAAATTATGAGCCGATTTCACCATCTCCATATATATGGTTGTTTTTAATGCTAAAAAAAAAATGGGGGGGGGGTGACGTCAGTCGTAAACTTTACATTTTCCTACTGCAATCGCTTCACAGATATTCGCTCCTACTCACTGATAAGAGTTAAGAACACAGGTGCTTCGCTTGACGTAAAAGGAACTGCAGATAATCAAGGATAACCCAAGATCGAAGATAATATTCATGACTCCTTCTTCGTCAAGCGTTCGCTCTGCCCGCAAAGACGGTGTTATGTTCTTGAAGTGACTTCCTAGATTTTTTTTTTTTTATCATTCCTGATATCTTATAGACATGCGTGTAAGCCAATACATACACACAAACACACACGCACATATATATATAGATATAGACATATGTATGTATGTATGCATGTGTATAAATGTATTTCTATACACATATATATAGACATACTATATATATATATATATATATATATATATATATATATATATATATATATATATATATATATAAAGTTGTCGATACGCACTGTTGGGCGTTCGAATCTCCCAGGTGCCAAACCCGTTTATTAATCAAAGTTCTAATCCGGTGATATCCCTGAGGCAGAGCGAACTAGACGTTAAACGACATATGTAACTTAATGTATATGTACATATATGTATATATATATATATATATATATATATATATATATATATATATATATATATATATATATATATTATAATAGTGTTTTAGCTACATAATTATCTTCTCCTTCACAGTAGGTGTCTATTTCAAGCACAACTGATAAACGATGTACCCAAAGCATCCATCAGCACTTTAGGGTCTCTGCTGACTACGAAATCCATCCCCGGCGGTCAGTAATTAGAAACATTATCACTAAACCGTTTGCACTCGATGTATGAGGACGTATGACGTCATTCGCTCCTCCGTGCGTCAGTTCGTTATCTGAGGCGCGTTCCTCTGCACTAGGACTAAGGATTTCGACCCGCAAAGACCTACAAAAGAGGCCTACAAAAGACGGATGCTAGGCCGATTATTTGTCTGTTCTTCAGATAGGCCTAACAGAGACGTGAAGACAATGCTGATAACGGTCATTTTTGATCGTACGTTCTCATGGAACGTGTCGCTTCAGGCAACGGATGTGATTAAAAGGATTCAGAACAAAGAACAGAGTAAGATCTAAGAGAGATAGGCGAGAGAACATATAAATAACGCGGAAAGGTAAAAAAAACTAAAGCACAGAAAGACTGCGAACCTTCAACACTTGGGGAATTCATTCAGATATTCAGATAAACTTCTCTGAAGTGTTGAAATTTCCCTGTAACTAGATTCAGACTCTGAAACTTACCAAATTGCAGTGGTAGTTCCTTAAAATACAGAGACTTCTTTCTATAAAAATTTATGAAATTCGGTTTGTCAGTTCTCGTGAAATCCAAAAAGGCATACAAAGAAACTTAGAGAATAATTACATAGAATTGACAGACTACAAATAACATATTTTCAAGGCCATTGTAGAAGGTGGTGTGCTACACGGCGTTATCCTTTCTGTTTTTAAAAAGGTCTTCATGGGATGGGGTTGGTACCCCTACGCCCTATTCCTTGGATGTGTGTGTAAGAAGATTTCTGTGCCGGCAGCGTCTGGCTTTTCTTGGCGGTCACCTGTTCAAGTACTAACCACGAGACGTTATGGTGTTTATCTTCACTAACCTAATTACCACTGATTATATATATACAGTATATATATATATATATATATATATATATATTATATATATATATATATATATATATATATATATATATATATATATATATATATATATATATATATATATTAAATTTTATAGCCACACGATCATCGAGGTAGCAAATCTGTTTATGATGATAATAATAATTATTATTAACAAGCCTGATTATATTGCATTATTATTATTATTATTATTATTATTATTATTATTATTATTATTATTATTATTAAAACAACCACTGCAATGACGATGATAAATACATGAAATATAGTACGTTACCAGGAAAGAATGACCGTAATAATGAAAATGAAAGAAATTGCAAAAATCTGTAATAAATAAAAAATGAAAAAAATAAAAAAATAGCTGCTTGTTATTATTATTATTATTATTATTATTATTATTATTATTATTATTATTATTATTATTATTATTATTATTATAATCAGTCATAGTGTCAAGCCATTTTCATGACGATATTAAAAATGCAAGAGCAAGGTTCCATGCTGGCATAAGGCCAGCTCAGTCTAAGAATCTACCTGTTACTCTTATTTCAGAGGCTACCTATTGCTTTTATCTAAGAGGCTGCCTATTGCTTTCATCTCAGAGGCTACCTATTGCCCTTTTCTAAGAGGCTACAAATTGCTTTTACCCTGAGAGGCTACCTACTGCTCTTTTGTAAGAGGCTACCTACTTCTCTTATCTAAGAAGCTACGAACTGCTTTTATCCAAGAGGCTACCTATTGCTCTTATCTCAGAGCCTGCCTATTGCTCGTATCTTAGAAGCTACCTATTGTTCCTTTTCTAAGAGGCCACGTATTGCTCTTATCTAAGTAAAACGATAAATAAAAGAAAGAAAATATTTACGCAAACAAGCAATTTCAAAATGTTTTCCTCACACCGTCGAGGATTTATGAGCTAGAAATACTTTCACAAAAGCGGCCCATTACGAAAATTCCAAATTCGTGACAAGCTGAATTTAATCCCATTTTACGGAAGTTTATTGTCTTTAATAAATGGAGGTCATAATCGATTCTTCAACAGAATAAAACGATAGGACGTTTCATGAATATTTCTCGGGCAATTTTTAAATAGAATAAAAATAATTAAAATCAACTCGACAAAATTCAAAGACTTTGAATTTTATCTCATGTTATGGAAATTAATTGTCTTCAATAAATGGAGGTTATAACTGATTCTGCAATAGAATAAAATGATAGGAAGCTTTATGAATATTTTACCTCCAGATACCGAATAAAATAAAAATAATTAAAACCATCTCTATATAATTGAAAAATCTTTGAATTTCATCCCATTTTATGGAAATTTATTGTCTTCAATAAAAGGAGGTTATAACACGTTTTTCAACAGAATAAAATGATACGAGGTTTCAAGAATATTTCAAGGCAAATATAGCATAAAATAATGAAAATCAACTCGATAGATTTCCATTTGCACATTAAATGTCGCTTGACCTTCAACATATGACTGGAATGCCAAGTTTGATTGACAGCTGGTAAAAAATAAAAAAAATATATATATATAAAAATTCCCATTAAGACTCAACAGTTATTGCATCAAAAAGACGGAACATACGAAGTGCCAGTTTACACAAAAGCAAGCATCATCAGTTTTCCATACAGACTAAAGAAGAAAAGAAAAAACAAATAAATAAAAACAACAGTGATACAACCCACCGAAATTTTTTTTCACTCCCGCCCGTTCCGAACTCAATAGGTCTTTGAGACTGAAAAATTATTTGCCTGCTTCGCCTAATGACAGGGTCATCAAAATTTTCCGACACATTTCAGTTACAGATAATTATGTAACAACGAGATGTTACGTAACAAATAACACGTAGCAACAATTGGTCTCTACATCTGCAGAGAAGAATTTCAGGAAGGAATTATTAAGGAAAAAAAAAAAAATATATATATATATATATATATATATATATATATATATATATATATATATATATATATATATATATATATATATATATATATATATATATATATATATATATATATATATATATATATATATATATATATATACTGCGAACCCAATGACACATCCATCACCCACGTACATTATCTGCTAATGCACACACATGCATACATATAATATATATATATATATATATATATATATATATATATATATATATATATATATATATTATATACATAATCATTATATGCATATATGTATATTTATATATATATACACATATTTATATATCTATATATATATATATATATATATATATATATATATATATATATATATATATATATATATATATATATATATATACACATACATACATATAAATGATGGTTTGGCACTTATACACACACGTCACAAATCTTAAGCAGTAAATACCCATTTGATATGGATTTTAATTTACCTTCGTGATAACTCACTCCCAAAGAGAATAATATTGTTAAGTGTTATTACACACGTTATGAATCGAACTATGCCTTTTGCGTTTGATACAAAAGGAAGCAGAGACTTCCTCCATCCGGCTATCAGTATGAAATCTTGGCCGGGACAGATGCACTAGTAAATAATTTAATTTGGGTGTGTTATTCCCAAGGTACAGTGAATGCGATATCACAGGGGTACTTGTGGCTACATACATACACGCACACACACATATATATATATACATATATATATACACACATATATATAGATATATATACACACACACACACATATATATATGTATATAATTTATATTTATATATGTAAATATATACATATACAATATATAAGAATATATATGTAAATATGCTTTAAAAAATCACAGTAGATGCACGTGACTTCAGTGTATAAGCGAATCCCACAGGAAAATGACAGGCAGAAGTTCAGTACCAAGCATTTTCACGTTTATTAACGCATCGTCGGGGCATAAGGCCAGCTTAATCTAAGAGGCTACCTATTGCTCTTTTCTAAGGAGCTACCTATTGCTCTTTTCTAAGAAGCTACCTATTGCTCTTTTCAATGAGGCTGCCTATTGCTCTTTTCTAAGAGGCTGCCAATTGCTCTTTTTAGTGAGGCTACCTATTGCTCTTTTGTAAGAGGCTGCCTATTGCTCTTTTCTAAGACGCTACCTATTGCTCTTTTCAATGAGGCTACCTATTGCTCTTTTGTACGAGGCTACCTATTGCGCTTGGTACTGAACTTCGGGCCAGCCCTAGGAGAGCTGTTAATCAGCTCAGTTGTCTGGTAAAACTAAGGTACATTTATTTATCTGCCTGTCATTTTCCTGTGGGATACGCTTATATATGTAAATATGTAGATATACATATACATATGTATATATATACTGTATATATATATATATATGTGTGTGTGTGTGTGTATGATTTTAGTGACAAAATGAAAGTAGTTTTTCCTATCTAAAAAAAAAAAAGACATGGAAGAACTGATAATTTCTGCTTCATAGTCAAAGATAATCTCTTACAAACTCGGGACGGCAATTGCTACTGGTATTGCAATTAGCACTGCTGGTGTATATCAGGATCAGGATAAGATCTGTTGTATACCGACCAGTATACAAAATCTGCTGACCTCTTCGTCCATAG
This sequence comes from Macrobrachium rosenbergii, assembly GCA_039081455.1. NCBI lineage: Eukaryota > Metazoa > Arthropoda > Malacostraca > Decapoda > Palaemonidae > Macrobrachium > Macrobrachium rosenbergii. The sequence goes on along the minus strand of JANJGK010000011.1, from coordinate 8,492,466 downwards.
TCTGAGCTCTTCGCCTCCTTCTGAGGTGTCTTCAGGAACTCGACTGCCCCTAGGCGTCAGGGTTAGCTGGCAGAATGGTCCAATAGCCACTAGGACAGTGGTTCTTAACCTGGGGTACCTGCGCCCCCAAGGGGTACGAAGCTTAAGTCTGGGGGTAGAAGGCATGATAGCCAGCAAGGTTTGTATCACTAATCCTTTTCATATGTTTGTATCGTATTTATATTGGATGGGGGTACGAGAGCATTTTCTGAGGTATCAGGGGGTACGGGCACTGAAAAAGGTCAAGAACCACTGCACTAGGACAAGGGCATTTGGTTTAGGCCAAGTCGCCCACACTGGGTCATTACACCTCAGGACTCTGACCTTAGACCAATACCAAGTTTTATAACCAGGTGCTTTGATCAGACGACCCTAAACCAATTAGTGATCTGAATACCCTTGAAGCTGCTCTGCTCACTTGGCTAGCTGGAGGGTAGCTGGTTCTTGATGGCTGGTAACTGGCTCGCTGCTGGTGGACTGTTCCTCCTGAAAGAGAAGGCTTCCAGAAGGTGGTTTTTCTGTGACTGATTTCGGTCAGCTCAGTTCTGCAAGGGCGTCCTCAATATGCTGTGTACTTCAGCGAAGTGCTGAAATATCGACCCGTGGTTTAAACATATAGAGATACACACATACACACTCACACAGACACATAAACACACATACACACACACACTTAGGTTCCAGCTCCTTTTACGACCTTTGTGCCCGAATTACTAATGCCCTGGACTCTCACTCGAAAGACCGGGGTTCGGTCCCGTGGTGAGTCAGAAATTTATATATATATATATATATATATATATATATATATATATATATATATGAAATTTTTTTATCACACCGTGATTTATATACAATCATGAAGCTACAAATGTCGCTTAATATCAAATTCACGCTACCTCGAGAGTATCTCCGATGGAGAATTATCACCGAAGGGGAATTTATATAAGTGATAAATGAATAAGTACCACCGGGACGCGAACCCTTGACATGGACCCATTCAGCGACTCCAGTAGACGTTACCACCGCGCCATCAAGAGAGGTGAATTTGATATTAAGCAACATTTGTAGCTTCATGATTATATATATATATATATATATATATATATATATATATATATATATATATATATATATATATATATATATATATATATATATATATATACATATACACACACACACAAACGCAAACGAGAGAACAAAGATTCAGACAACTAGGACATACTAAAATAAACCTCCGACATAGCTGCTGGAAGGGAATGCTATATCCCAGCGATTGATCCTCCGTTCGACTGAACTATATTTAACGATGAATCACCAGTGGCAGGGGAGGAAGAAGGTCATCGAACTAAATGGAACCCAAAAATGATAAATGAAAAAAAAAAAATTTTTGCCGATTATTCCAGGCTCTTTTTAGTTTAGCGAACGTTAAAATTATTTCTTCAGAAAAACTAAATTTTTCACAGATTTTATAAAAAAAAAAAGGGGAAATGGTGTCGAAATTACCGCGGTTTTGAGAGAGAGAGAGAGAGAGAGAGAGAGAGAGAGACCTTACCTTACAGACCTTACAATTCGTTCGGGTTGCCCCAGGTCCCTCAGTGTGAGGCACCTTTGATGTCTACCAGAGAGTTGCTAACGCATCTTCCGGTATATTTTGCATCTTCCAGTCTTGGATGGTCTGGGATGCATCTTAGATATTTGTCAAGCTTATTCTTAAACACATCTACGCTCACTCCTGTTATGTTCCTCAGATGAGCTGGTAGCGCATTGAATAGACGCTGCATTATCGATGCTGGTGCGTGGTGGATTAATGTCCTGTGTGCTTTCCTTAATTTTCCTGGTATAGTTTTTGGCACTATTAATCTACCTCTGCTTGCTCTTTTTGATAATTTTAGTTCCATGATGTTTTCGGTAATTCCTTCTATCTGTTTCCATGCTTGAATTACCATGTAGCGTTCTCTTCTCCTTTCAAGACTATATAAATTTAAGAATTGTAGTCTTTCCCAGTAGTCAAGGTCCTTAACTTCTTCTATTCTAGCTGTAAATGACCTTTGTACACTCTCTATTTGTGCAATATCCTTTTGGTAGTGTGGGTACCATATTATATTGCAATATTCAAGTGGACTACGTACGTACGTTTTATAAAGCATAATCATGTGTTCAGCTTTTCTAGTTTTGAAGTGCCGGAACAACATTCCCATTTTTGCTTTGCATTTTGCCAATAGAATTGCTATTTGATCATTGCATAACATATTCCTATTCAACATCACACCAAGGTCTTTAACTGCTTCCTTGTTTGTGATTGTCTCATTATTAGGTCCTTTATATGCATATAGCATTCCTACTTTATCACCATAGTTCATTGATTCAAATTTATCAGAGTTAAATACCATCCTATTTATCTCTGCCCATTTATATATTTTGTTTAGGTCTCTTTGTAGCGAGTTCCTATCTTCATCACAAGCAATTTCTCTACTTATTCTTGTGTCATCTGCGAAACTTCTTACTACTGAGTCCTTAACATTACTGTCTATGTCTGCAATCATAATCACAAACAGCAATGCAGCTAACACCGTACCCTGTGGTACACCGGATATTACCGTAGCTTCATCCGATTTCTCATCGTTTGCAATCACTATCTGTTTTCTATTTTGCAAAAATTCTTTTATCCATCTTCCTACTTTGTCAACAATGTTATGTTTTCTAATTTTTTTCGCTAATATATTATGATCTACCTTGTCAAAAGCTTTTGCAAAGTCTAGG
>JANJGK010000011.1:8469664-8484664 GCA_039081455.1 Macrobrachium rosenbergii | reverse complement strand
ATGAAACGGAAGAATTCAAAAAATAGAAAGCCACATAAATAAAAATAAACCGAGCGATGGGAGAGAATAAACCCAATAAAAAGAGGGACTGAAATAGAAAGAAGAAGAAAAAAGAAGGGAATCGAACGAAGCAGCATTAGAGGAAGCCAGATAATAATTATATCCTGTAACATGACAGGTCCTATAAATGTGACGCACAATCAGAGTTATAATTAACACCACCCCTTCTCTCTCTCTCTCTCCTCTCTCTCTCCGTCTCCTCTTTTCTCTTTCTCTCTTATTCCTCCTTTCTCTCTCTCTCTCTCTCTCTCTCTCTCTCTCTCATTCTCCTTTCTCTCTCTCTCTCTCTCATTCCTCTTTTCTCTCTCTCTCTTTCTCTCTCTCTCTCTCTCTCTCTCTCTCATTCCTCCTTTCTCTCTCTCTCTCTCTCTCTCTCTCATTCCTCCTTTCTCTCTCTCTCTCTCTCATTCCTCCTCTCTCTCTCTCTCTTTCTCTTTCTCTCTCTCTCTCTCTGTCTCTCTCTCACATTTCTCCCTTCTCTCTGTCTCTGTCTCTCCCTCTCTCTCTCTCTCTCTCTCTCTCTCTCTCTCTCTCTCCACCATAATTCCAGGCGGGGATTTCATCAGTCAAATGCGCCCGGGAAAAAACCCCGCTTCCCATTCGGGCCCCCTCTCTGCCCAAATCTATATTAATCATATCGAATGACGTCAGTACTTACAATGAATATTAATTCAGACGCTGCATATGGAAAAGCCATTAACGGAATTAAATGTGATATAGGTAATGAGGCCCATCTGCAAATCCTGTTCGTACAAACTTTCATCTATTTATTTTTTGCTCACAGGTCCTAATCACAAATGCCATTTGCTGGCTACTTGCAGATTTTTGCCCCCATGACAATCTGCAAAACAGGATTTACAGTTTCTGCTTGCAGGTTTTGCTTACGAGAACAATTGTGGATCCCATTTACAGATCTTATGTACAAACGCCTCGACTGATTTTTCTCAAGCATTTGATGAAATACCTTTCATGCGAATTTTATTTACCAACACTCTTTGCGAATATTCAAATCTCCTACTACTTGTGTTTCCATACTACATTATATTTACAGATCTTATCCCCATACAAAACATGCAAAGCCCTGCACATCATGTTTATAGATCATATTGTACTAATACTTATGCATCCTATTAATAGACACATCTGAAAATCCTATTCGCACTTACAACCTACAACCCTATAACCTCTACTTGTACTGTACAACAAAGTCTTTAAGTTCACTTCAAGAAGTCCTTAAGGCATACTATCCTACTTATGCTAACACTTTTTAAATCACTCTTGATACTTTTATAGAATTTCATTACAGTATTATGAGTCTTTGTCGGCCTAATCTCAGTTTATTCTCAAGATTTCATTAATTCGCGAGGCCACAATGAAGCTGCTTGTAATAAACATATATATATATATATATATATATATATATATATATATATATATATATATATATATATATATATATATATATATATATATATATATATATATATGGTAAAAATGTACACATGAGCACATGTATCACAGAAATACATTTTTGACTCACATCGGGAGCGAACTCCAGTCTGTCAAACGAAAGGCCAGGGCGCTACCAGTTGCCCCACACAGACCTTTCATTTGAGTGACTGGGGGTTCGATCCCGATGTGAGTCAGAAATATATATATATATATAGCATCGCTACGTGTTAACTTTAAGCCAACCAGGCAGATATTGTGCAAGGTGTCCATCTTGCATTAGCCATGGATACTGACCACCTATAAGAACTTGTTCCTATGGCCGCAAATAATATAGAGATTAACAATCAAGCTGACAGACCAGCAAAGAAAATAGGTAAGATATAATGAATGAAATGAACGAAATATAAAATTTAGGCCAGAGGCCAAGCACCAGGACCTACGAGGTCATTCAGCACTGAAAGGGAAACTGAAAGTTAAAAGGTTTAAAGGTATAACAGGAGGGAACAATTGTTAGGAGAGGGTGGAAAGTTAGACGGAAGAAAAAGAATAAGAACGGCAGTACAGTAAAAGGAATGAAATGAATTGCAGCTGGGGGCCGAAGGGGTGCTGCAAAGAACCTTAGGTGATGCCTACAGTGCACTATGCGAGGTGCACTGAAAGCACTACTCCCCTGTGGGATAGGCGAGATATAAGATTCACTGGATAGGATATAGGATGACATGGAAGACTTGTAGGATTAAACATAACGAAGAAAGTATGGGAGGGGTAGTAGACTTTCAAGTAAAAGCATCCAACGAGAAATGACAGCGAAAATCGAACGTGAATTGTGAAATTTGATCATAATGATTTTCTTTATATGTTTTGGCAATGAATAAGAAGACAATTACTGACGAGAGAAGTGTAAGCTCGTCAGCATACGACAGGAAGGATGTCTTTTTATAAGCCGAGTATATAGCGGTCTCCTTCGAAGAATAGCAGCTTTTTCAAGTGCTACCTCTCTCAACTTTTTATGTTTTTTTTTTTTTAAATAATACTCTGAACACAACCAGTTGGTTCTCGTAAGATGCTAAACAACACCTGCCACTAATCTTACTGACATTGGACACCTATTTATGTATAAAGTTCTATTTCATTTTCCATCTAAATCGGTTATACTTTGTAAGACCTTTACTTTTATCTGACATTCACAAAACCTTCATAAAAGAAACTTTTAATATTTTCAAGCTAAAATTCACTTCATTCACACGAATCAGTTGGAATTTTATATTTTAATAAATTATGAGAGCACTTCCGCTTAAGAGCATGCAAATTTCCTGAAAGGCACTTTCCTGCAAAAGCACACTAGTTCACTAAGTTATACGCAAACTTTCCTCCAAAAGCATACCATAAAAATATTACTGAGTTATACGCTGCGATTTCAAAAGCTAACATCATCATCATCATCATCATCATCATCACTTGTCGTTAAGGTATCAAGGACTGTTTTTGTTTTCCTAATGTAAATAATTCTCAAAAAGACTACACGGAAAAAAAAATTACACACGATCCTCAAGCATAAAACCAGGAACGAGGCCACAGATGGTATTTTGACGCACGTGACTCAATTTGGAGGACAAAAAAAAAAAAATTAATAAAAGCTTCTTGGAGGACGAACAAAATTTACTTGAGGGACAGACAAGTCTTGATCATTACATACGCCTCTCTGATTTTTCTATCTGACAATATTCTAATAATAATTTTAATGCCGTTGTGTAAGAGTGTGTGTGTGTGTGTGTGTGTGTGTGTGTGTACAGGCACGCATGGGAGAGGGGTACATACACACGCTACCCAGAGACATCCTACACACACGTGTGTGTGTGACACTTAAGAGTATGGAAGAGAACCATGAACGGACTTTCAAGGTTGCCTCGACCTTCGAATCTAAACACAGCAGATATGTCCTGTACGATGGTCATTATTTTGAAAAAAAAACAAAAAAAAAAACAGTAGGATCTTACGCAGGCACTCGAATAAGAAGCTCAGCTACCCGAGTAGGCGATGACCTCCACGTGAAGTTTCGGGTTCCCGAAGCCCATTTGGTAGCTATAGTAACGGATGGCAGAATCATCCTTCAGTTGCCGTTCGTCTGTGACGAGTCTAATAGGGGGAAGAAGGCTCCCAATTAAGACTGTCATATGATCTCAAAAGTGCTTTTCTTGGACGGGCTTCCGTGGAATGGTGAGGGGCCCTCGCTAAGTTCAGGGTCAAAAAAAAAAAAGAAAAAAAAAGGAAGAGGTAAAATGTACAGCTATGTGCTGGAAATGGAAACTATAATAATAATAATAATAATAATAATAATAATAATAATAATAATAATAATAATAATAATAATAAGAAGAAGAAGAAGAAGAAGAAGAAGAAGAAGAAGAAGAAGAAGAAGAAGAAGAAGAAAGAAAAAGAAGAAGAAGAAGAAGAAGGCGAAGAAGATTTAGCAATGAATTAAAATTATTTTTAATATGCTTTGATAAATACAAGTTGAAAACAGATATAATAACAACAACAACAATAATAATAATAATAATAATAATAATAATAATAATAATAATAATAATAATAATAATAATAATAATTAGAACAAGACGAAGAAGATTTAGTAATGAATTAAAATTATTTTTAAAATGCTCTGATAAATATAAGTTGAAAATAGATACTGTAAAAATAATAATAATAATAATAATAATAATAATAATAATAATAATAATAATAATAACAACAAGATGAAGACAATTTATTAATAAATTAAAATTATTTTTAAAATGCTCTGATAAATGTAAGTTGAACATAGATACTATAATAATAATAATAATAATAATAATAATAATAATAATAATAATAATAATAATAATAATAATAATAATAATAATAATAACCAGATGAAGAAGGTACGGCAATCAATTACAATTATTTCTAAAACGCTTTGATAAATACAGGTTGAAAATAGATTCTATAATAATGGTAATAATAATAATATGAAGAAGATTTAGTAATGAATTAAAATTATTTTTAAAATGCTTTGATAAATATAAGTTGAAAATATATACTATAATAATAATAATAATAATAATAATAATAATAATAATAATAATAATAATAATAATAATAATAATAACAAGATGAAGAGAATTTATTAATAAATTAAAATTATTTTTAAAATGCTCTGATAAATATAAGTTGAACATAGATACTATAATAATAATAATAATAATAATAATAATAATAATAATAATAATAATAATAATAATAATAATAATAACCAGATGAAGAAGGTACGGGAATCAATTACAATCATTTCTAAAAAGCTTTGATAAATACAGGTTGAAAATAGATACTATAATAATAATAATAATAATAATAATAATAATAATAATAATAATAATAATAATAATAATAATAATAATAATAATAAGATGAAGAAGATTTAGTAATGAATTAAAATTATTTTTAAAATGCTTTGATAAATATAAGTTGAAAATAGATACTATAATAATAATAATAATAATAATAATAATAATAATAATAATAATAATAACCAGATGATGAAGATATGGCAATCAATTAACATTATTTCTGGAAACCTTTGAAAAACGCAAGCTCAAGATAGTACTTAGAGTCACAACAACAACCACAATAATAATAATAATAATAATAATAATAATAATAATAATAATAATAATAATAATAATAATACTAATAATAATAATAATAATAATAATAATAATAATAATAATAATAATAATAAATTAGGGTAAATAAAACGAATTCAAAAGGCATTAAAAATATAAGTATGGTACGGACGGACGCATCCTCCAAGGAAATTGAAACCACATACTTGAGTAAAGAGCAGGAAAAACGTCCAGAAATTAACATTATTCAAATTAATCTTGAAATATTAAGCAAATGCGTCAATGTTATGGTTAAAATAAACATTTACTATAGGGATTAACTACATGACATGCGACTACCAAGGGAGTCTTCAAAAGAGGAATCAAGACTTCCGTACAGAAAAAGGATGAGAAATTTCGATGAGAGAGAGAGAGAGAGAGAGGAGTTAAAAACCTCGATTGGAGAGAGAGAGAAAGGGAGTAATCATCTCCACACACACACACACACACACACACACACTCGCAGAGAAAGGGGAGTTGAAAACTTCGACTAGGGGAGAGAGAGAGAGAGAGAGAGAGAGAGAGAGAGAGGGAGAGAGAGAGAGAGAGAGAGAGAGAGAGAGAAGGGCTGTGAAGTTGATGCAACTTTCATGAAATTTTTCATTCAGTCATTTCATAAATACTTAAAAATATTCAGAAGCCATTAGAACCCAAACAAACCTCGATCATTAAGACAAGATCTTTAAAGGACGTCACGTCCGACCTAAGGATTCAAAAGAGACGTTTATATATATGTATATAACCAATCAACAACATAATTTTGTCAATGGAAGTCACCTCCCCGCCACCGCAGTGTAAACACGTTCCACCAATCGAAGACGCCGAGCGAGCGATGACGAAAGCGAATGGGTTACATTGTCGAATTTTATGGAGTGGATGACGCAATAACCCGAACCTAGCGGAATACTTATCTTGAGCAATATTAACCTAGTGTCCCAATTACTATAAAAAAAAAGACGGTACTGCACCCAAAAAACTTGCTAATAGTATGCTGACTTGAAGTGTCTTTTTTAAAATACCATAGTATAATCATCAAGTTGCCATTTATAAAGATAGTTCCGAATTTATTTTCTGATGGACAGCTACAAATATAACGCTACTGCATGTAGGTGAACAGCTACAAAAATAACGCCGCTGCATGTAGGTGAACAGTTACAAAAATAACGCTACTGCATGTAGGTGAACAGCTACAAAAATGACGCTACTACAAGTAGGTCAACAGCTACAAAACTAACGCTACTGCATGTAGGTCAACAGCTACAAAAATAACGCTACTGCATGTAGGTCATCAGCCACAAAAATAACGCTACTGCATGTAGGTGACAGCTACAAAACCAACGCTACTGCATGTAGGTCAACAGCTACAAAAATAACTCTACTGCATGTAGGTTAACAGCTACAAAAATAACGCTACTGCATGTAGATGAACAGCTACAAAAATAACGCTACTGCATGTAGGTAAATAGCTACAAAAATAACGCTACTGCATGAAATCTGAGAATGCATTTTATGCAGACGCTACACAATTATTCTCCTAGAGTCTCGATCGTTTGTACGTGAAAAAAAAAGTTATCATTACCCTTTAAATTCAAGCAAAATTTCTTAATAATGGCCATTATTTGTTGCGTAGGTCTACAGAGTTTCGCCAGAGATGTAACGAAGAATCTCAGCCTAAAAATCCATCAACTCAGTGGAGCAACGTCTGAAACAGTATGTGTAGAAGAGAAATAGTGAGGCCTGAAACTGCAACCTGGTAAACTGCAGAAACAGACGGTTCTCGATTATTCTCAAGAAGGACGGGAAGATAAAATCGTTCTCTTAAATATGTTTATATATCTTTACGATCCACAGACTGAAAATTTCACCACACTCAAGCAGAATATGTTTATAGAATTTACCCAGTAAGTTAAAAAGCTACAGATTACTATAAGATTTCATTTATGGTTTCGTACACCTTCACTTCAGAAGCCTGCAACAGACCTCTTATTGGCTTCCACATTTCTGTCTAAATGGAAAGGACTGGGTTACTCTAACAATAACATCAACAGTAATTGTAAAAACAATGTTAACGGAAAGTTTGCTCATATGCTTTCTCAATAACTTCACTACAAATCATGAAAATACGAGTTTCATGATCTGAGCGGAAAATAAAATTTTAGAGAAACTAGATTACTGCATTTTCCTACTGCCCTGTAACTCAAGGCCAAGAGAGGCAAGGTTTACCCAATTGGGTGAGGTCGCCTCCCCCCTGGGGTAACTACGTAGGCGATGACGTATCTTAGAGGCACCTGCTCATTACGGCAATTCACCTGCTGACGCAATAAGGAGGTAGAAAAAGCTCCGCCTACATGGGCGATTTGGCGGGAAGTGATCAGACCTTCTCTTTCTCTTGGCCTTGCTGTAACTAACGCTTCATCCTTAAATTTCAGTTACATAGGGTGGAATTAATTACTGACATAAAACCAAGACTACAGACAATAGGTACAGTCCATTTAACCAAGTAAGGCGTGGCTGAAATTGAAGCGACACCAAAGGATCAGATGGGAAGAATAGTGGATACTAGAAGGATGTGTTGGGAAAAGACTGTTAGAATTCAGTGAATACCAGAGATATCTGATGGGAAAGATGGTTGGAATTTGGGGATACCAGCGATTTGATGGGAGGGAAAGTTGGTAAGAATTCAGTGGATACCAGAGGGATTTGATGGGAAAGATGGTAAAAATTCAGGGACAAGGAATACTAGAAAATTGTTTTGGGAAAGATATTCAGAGTCTAGTAGAGACTACAAGAATTTGATGGGAAAGGTGGTTAGAATTGAGGGGATACAAAAGGAATTTAGTGGAAATGATATCATTTAGTGGATACCAGAGGGATCTAATGGGAAACACGGTTAGAATACAGGGTATACCAGAGGGAATATATATATATTGCATATATATATATATATATATATATATATATATATATATATATATATATATATATATATATATTATATATATATTGTGTATATATACATATATATAAATATATATATATATATATATATATATATATATATATATATATATATATATATATATATATATATATTCCCTCTGGTATCCCCTAAATTCTAACCATCTTTCTCATCAAATATATATATACACAGCTTTACAGAAGTTCATTAAACCAGTCTCGAGGATGAAGTTTTCTACCCTCCCCCTTTATACTGACCCCATCCATCTGAAATATTACTTGGGTACAAAACTCCGTGAATGGGCAACTTGAGTAAACGTCAGATTAAAGAAACTGAGTCCACAATGCGCGTGCGCATACACTGGAGGAGCAGCTGAACCAATCGGTACTTTTAAAAGATTTTTTTTTTAAACAACTCGGCAAAGGTTTACTGATCTTTATCTTTCACAGGTAAGCTGGTAACTCTGGGTCAGTTTTCCCTCGCAAGATAAGGGGAGATAAGGGTTGCATTGTTGCAACGAGGCACGTTCCCTATCAGTAATCCGGGTGAGGGGGTGGGGGGTGGGGGGGGGGGGAAGTCTTCTTCAAGTCTGACTTTTTATTTGTGACAATCAAATCAGCTGAAGAGAGTCCAGGTGTTGACTTTCCAGAGATTTCTCCATAGCGATTACCCTTGATAATATGGCCTATTATGTAACCCTGGTCTATTTTATTTGCACACCCACCTTGCAATATTTTCTGTGACCAAATCAGCGTCTGTAATCCCGGCGTACAATTTTTTGGCTTTGGCACCCTCTTTATAATTTCACCAATTAAGTCATCTATACGTAATGCAGGCGGTACCTTTCTTTCAATTTCCATAAGCAAATAAGCCGTTGGTAACCGGTTGCCGAAATCCTTTTCAAACCTAACTGTCAGTTTCTTATAATCCAACTGGCGTCTTCCCTTCGAAGCGTACGTTCTAGCTTCTTTTGAGTGAGTCAGTTATCAGCTACCTCAAATCCAAGGTTCTCCTTTGAAAATGACATTCAATTTCCACTAATCGCATCACCTGACTCATCCAACTGCAGCCGTGAGATGATTTTTCTTTTCAAAACAAACTCTCCTACCGCCTACATTGTGCCACAAAAGGCGCGCTGTAAGCAGCGCCTCGTTACGTAAAGTTGATTTAGGGTAAGCCAGCCTTATGCCAGCACGAGACACTGCCCAAGGGCTGTACTCTTGTAATAATGCAGGAAGACGATAAAAGTAGCTAAGAAGCTTGGTGTGGCCGAGATGACTCAGGCTCCGAAGAATGAATGAATTAGCCGATATTTGCATCTATTTACGATGGCATGGGAGCATCTGGTAAGGATCTTTGACAGCGTGACGTCACTCCGCAATTACAGGAGGAAACGGCAACTCTCGAGGCTATGGATTCGGGAATACCCTGCCTTCCTGTGTGTTTCCAGAAGCATTTAACTCGTCTCTTACTCTAAAAGGCGAAGTAACCATCACTTGAAAAGAGATCATTGACCTCTGTGAGAGTTTGAAGGGAGTCACGAGAAAAACAAGTAAAAAATGCGCCGAAGAAACTTCGGCGCAATCGAGTTTTCTGCACAGCGTATAATGCTGTATGAAACTCTCAGCCACGGCCCATGAGATTTTCAAGTGGTGGTCTGCGTTGCTGGCACCTATTGCGGTACCAGACGCACGATTATGGCTAACTTTAACCTTAAATAAAATAAAAACTACTGAGGCTAGAGGGCTGCAATTTGGTATGTTTGATGATTGGAGGGTGGATGATCAACATACCAATTTGCAGCCCTCTAGCCTCAGTAGTTTTTAAGATCTGAGGGCGGACAGAAAAAGTGCGGACGGACAGGCAAACAGCCATTTCAATATTTTTCTTTTATAGAAAACTACAAAGAAGGGAACTGAATTAAAAATGAATGGAGTATTATCATATGCAATTGACGTCATCTACCTCTTGCTACTGTCGGCGTACAATAAGCTGATACAGCAAGGCTTGGGTCTGCTGCACATATCCTCTTGAGTTTTTTCTTAGGGCGCACTAAATGAAATACTTTATCAACATGCTTCTTTTTCCTGCTTCTTTAGAATCAAAATACCAAGGTATAAAGCGAAGGAACCTAATTTTACTTAGAGTGTTTTAGCGTAGTGAATTTATGTATATATATATATATATATATATATATATATATATATATATATATATATATATATATATATATATATATATATATATATATATATATATATATATATATAACATGTCTGTGTATGTGTTCATTTACGTGTGCGTGTGAATGATGGATTTTAATGTGTAGTCCACATAACCTACAATAATTCTGCCGCCACAAAGGACAAAGAACTGCAGTTACCAGAAGCCTTCGAAAAGGTAAATAAAAAATAAACTAGAAGGAAAGATGAAAAGTGAAAATAAAAAAAAATGCGGTAAGAATTATACCCACGTGCTAAAGCCTCTTCCAGCACAACTGCCACATTGTATTCCTTCGGTCTGCACCCCTTCCAGCAGATCCTGGAAGAGATTCTGGGAAAGATCTCGGGCGGGTGACGTCACGGGGTATCTAATGCTTGCCTGCTTTTGCAGACAATGGCTTTGCAATCTTTTAGCCTTAAAAAGAAGGTGCTCCTTCAACGCAACCCGGCTGCAACGCAGTTCAACAGGATATATATATATATATATACATAAAACGGCAGTGGGCGTAAGTCCAGGAGATGCTGGAAAACGTGACTACTGCTGCTGGCTTCACCACGCTTCCAGGCCGTCCGGAGTTCCAGAAACGGAGGTCGCTGGAAAGTGTACCGTGAGGATTTTAGAGATTTAAGGAAACGGGTATTTCAGTGCATCGGTAAACAGTGTAAAATCGGAGTGTTCGTAAGAGAAGTGTCTCACTGTGTCTGAAGAATTCTGATATCGAAATTTATTCAATGGTAATTCCTGCAGTGGTAATAATTGTAAATGAAAAAAAAATAATGCGAATGGACGTCTGCGTGAAAATTCAGAACTTATATTTTTATTATTACTTGCAGGTATAACACAAATAAATTGATAATTGCATAATCCATGTACCCAAACAAACAAACAAATAAACATACACATACACCCAAATATATATATATATAATATATATATATATATATATATATATATAATATATATATATATATATATATATATATATATATATATATATATAATATATATATATATATATATATATATATATATATATATTTATATATATATATATATATATATATATATATATATATATATATATATATATATATATATACAAACACACACGCAGACACACACACACACACACACACATATATATATATATATATATATATATATATATATATATATATATATATATATATATATATATATATACAAACACACACGCAGACACACACACACACACACACATATATATATATATATAAATATATATATATATATATATATATATATATGTATATAAATATATATATATATATATATATATATATATATATATATATATATATACATAATATATATTACTCACTTAACTTTTAGAACGTCATCAATAAGTTCTTCCAGAAGCAATCTCACCATGTGGAGTCCGATGGAAAGGCAATCTAACTTCCATAACTCACTCAGTCTTCAGGAAAACAGCGACATCAAGGAAAGAAAAACAAGCGAGGATTAATGCCGCGGAAAGCAATGGGACTGTAGCTTTAAGGATGCAAGAACGTAAGCAAGGAGAGAATTCCAGAGTTTGGTAGGAGGAGGAAACTAACGAATCACTGATAACTAAGAAGTGGCATGTTTCCTGAATAAGCCTAACAGAGTCTAACTTGAAATAACCTATCTTAAATAGCCTTACCCAGTTGGGGGGCCAACACCCAGATTAAACCTTCCCACACCCCCCCCCCCCGCCCCTTAAAGTTCTCCTGTACATACTATCCAAGCGCACACGCGCGCACGCAAAAGACGAATACACCTAAGAAGCCATACTTCATAAAAAAGCCAGTTTGCATAACAAACATCAATACTTAACAAAATTTCCATTATTTCAATTACCGCATCAAGATAAAGTATAAGAGAGGATGAAGAAGAAATAAAATAAAAGGATTAAAATAGAGGAATAATGAACAGCCATCCTGGGTAAGCCTAAAGCATTACGAGAGCGTGATAAATCTCATTCCCATCATTGTAGGTCACAGGGAGGATGTGACGTAGAGAATACGGACGATATGAACCCGATTGTTCTACGGAGAGGCGTGGGGCGTTTGAAAGTGATTGGGTAATATTCTGTATGTGTGTATATAAATATATAAATATATATATATATATATATATATATATATATATATATATATATATATATATATATATATACATACATACATACATACATATATAATATACATATATATATGTATATATAGTATATATATATATATATATATATATATATATATATATATTCATATATGTATATATATGTATACATATCCTAAAACAGGAACATAACCGACCCAATACCTAATCTAATCAGGTTTAACATTAAATCCATCACCGACAAAAAAAAAAAAATTCAAGTTTTTACTCACAATTTCTTCCTGATGCCTCCTTCTTCGTCGTCGGTCGATTCGTCAGCCTGTAATGTAAAAAGCAAATGAGCATGAAATATGATATATATTTATACAAGACGAACTGCTGCAAATAAATACATTCTTTTGACGGCGAGCTTAAAGTAATCTATACCTTGCGGTCTCTCTCTCGCTCGCTCTCTCTCTCTCTCTCTCTCTCTCTCTCTCTCTCTCTCTTTTATGCATGTATGTGTGTTTGTTTGTATGTATAGTCGACTCATAAAACGTTCACGTAATGTATACAAATGAAAATGTGTAACAATTGCATGTGTTATATATGTGTGTGTGTGTGTGTGTCTGTATATGTGTATATTTTATCACACAATCTCTTCCCGTAGCAGGTCACAGCGACCTGGTTTCTCAGCAAGTTTTGAACGATGACGGTAGCCCAATTCACAGCGTGGTGCATTGCCGGGAGCAAACCATGGGCTCAGTAAACGTGTGACTAGCACTGTACCACTAAGCCACGAAGACGACTTTGCGAGAGGTGGTGTTGCTCCAACTTAAAATATGACATGGTAACGCACCTTCTAATACCTAATCCACTGCTGAAGACGGGGCAAGTTCTTAATACCAGTGGTTTAATCCAATCCCAAAGTCAATCCTTGCAATTATATGACCAGTTTGCATCTAACCGCACTATTTTGTCTATCAGCTAATCCACATCATTTCCCGCAAGACAGCGGATCGTGGAATCGTGAGAAATCACCCCTAACGTCTCTTGGTATAACGTTTATGTTCCTTTAAATTCAAACATCAAAAACTGCATTTTTCCAAAATCAAAGGCGCCGTCTTTGAGTTTTCGGACAACTGCAGCCGCTCCACTCACGGAAATGGATTGATTGATTGACTGACTGACTGCTCACGTAAGGGCAATGGTATCAACAACACTAGAGCATGCACGTGAGGGCATCGCGACCAAAAAGCGTAATTCCAGATTGACCTCACCGCGAAAAAAGAAGAAGAAGAAGACCCTCCTTCCCAACCCTGTAAAACGTGACGCTTCAATAGACTAAAAGTACTGAATCGGCTTTAGACATTACAACCCGAGAGCGGAATCGAACTGACATCGTCTTTCTCGTCACTTGACCCGCTGGCTAAAAATAACTTTCTAGGCGTCGGGTCGCCCGCCCCCCGCCCCCTCCCCGGGAGGGAGAGAGGGTGGGAGCGAACTGGGACTGTTGATAGGCCAAAAATCCCGAAAGGGAGACTCACATTCAGATGATCTTCGTCATGGCGAAATAGTTTCCCAGAGAAGTGAAGAGGAATGTTGCCGAGTGGCGGCGAGGTGGCAGAAATGGGACGGCAGTAGTGTGGATGTGAATTACTGATGATTCTTTGGTAATAAAATGCTTCTCTCTCTCTCTCTCTCTCTCTCTCTTGTAATGAGAGAAATAATGCTAGGGAATTCACAATCTCGTGAAAAAAGTTTTTGTAGTAAAAATCCATAATTATATAGCAAAGTGCATTACTATTTAAAATATACAAGCAAAGACTTTCGAACACCCGAACGGCGTTCCTCATCAGCGTTAACAGTAAAACACTGATGAAGACTTCCGTCTTTTACATAGTAATACACTTTACTTTATAATTGTGGATTTTTATTACACAAAGAGAGAAATAATATTACCGTGGAAATGTCTGCAATCTATCTCTCGCTTGGAAGATGGCAACAGGCGAGGAGAACTGAAATTCACTTTAACGAAGAAGGACCTTCGAAAATCAGTCCTTTAACATTCATAATAAATTACGACATTAAAATCAGCTTTAGGTAATTCAGTCGGCAGAAGTTATTGCAGTGCTTACATGTAAGACTCAGCGTAAAAAGATATTTTTTGAACACGACTTATAATTTCCATTTGTAACTGAAGCTAGTCTTCTTAGAGATGTTCACTTTCAGGTTTTCAATCTTTCTCTCAAATTCTCACGCGGGTCTTGAACACAGTATCTAAATAAACCTAATTACTTCAGTACTTACAAAACTCAAAATTCTTGAATACAGCCTCTGCAAAATCAATGAATAACATTTAATAAAAATTTTGTTACTGGGACATCCAATTACAAAAGGCATTTTTTTTCACCCATTTAAACTTTCTATTCACAGGATAACAAAAAAGGAATATGAGTACGGATAAACTCGTAAGAAATTAAGCGA
>JANJGK010000011.1:8459664-8464664 GCA_039081455.1 Macrobrachium rosenbergii | reverse complement strand
ACGCTATTCGAAACTCGGTAACCAAGGGGGTTAGTCACATACACACACACACACACACACACAGAGAGAGAGAGAGAGAGAGAGAGAGAGAGAGAGAGAGAGAGAGAGAGAGAGAGAGAGAGATTTATGCGAAACTGGATTCCCTGAACCCAATCATAAGCCTTCACTGGACCCTGCCCAGGTGCTCTAAGACACCTCTTTCTATAATCACGCATAACTGTAATGCATTGATCTAACATAGGCCTATAGCTTTTAACACAATAATTTCCATATGGGACATTCTGCTTGACGCGGGACCCCGGGACTTCCTTTTCGCCAATAACGGACAAGTAAAAAATGCGGAATCGAGTTTTCTGTACAGCGTATAATGCTGTCTGAGCCGCGGACCGTGAAACTTTCAGCCATGGCCCGGTAGTAGCCTGTCCTATAGCGTTGCCAGACGCACGATCATGGCTAACTTTAACCTTAAATCACATAAAAACTACTGAGGCTAGTGGGCTGCAATTTGGTATGTTTGGTGATTGGAGGGTGGATGATCAACACACCAATTTGCAGCCCTCTAGCCTCAGCAGTTTTTAAGATCTGAGGGCGGACACAAAAAGTTCGGACGGACAGACGAAGACATCTCAATAGTTTTCTTTTACAGAAAACTGAAAAAATCCGAATGACGACTCTCAACCTTCCAACAGCTACGTAACCGAACAACTGCGATGCTGCGCAAGCGCGTGCGCAACGCACGCCAGGTCGTCTATTGACATCACTGAATGGACAAAAAAAAAAAAAAATAAAAAAACCCTCAATGACCCTCACAACTGAATCCCTATTAAAGTGACGGGAATCTGCTTTTGCGGATTCTTCATTGAACTTGAGACAACGTCTAGATCCCAGATTGATAAGACATGATCCACGGAGCCAATGGCAGGAAAGCCGCTTAATTACCCATGCTGATGCGGTTTTACCCAGCTTTTTCCCGTTTTCGTTCACTTAAGTAACAAATTCTAATTATGGAACAAAAGAGCAATGACGTTTAAGCTGCCGGAATTTATACGTAAGGTTTCATTCTAATCAGGATTATTTATTATGGAACGTCTCCCCCTACCCTCACTGCACACGGACAGACACATTTTAATTTGAGCTATATTTTCATAATACTGCCTTTTTGTAATTTTGATAATGCAGTTTTACTTTCGTAATTTTTAGAGGTTAAGGATTTTCATAACGCAGTTATAAATTCGTAACTTTCTCAGTTCTCATCTCAAGAATAAGTCGAGACCTCAAAGCCGTGTCACGACCCGATTATATATGATACAATTTTACTTAACAGATCCATAAAATTTCACCAGCAAGCAAAATAATTTTACGGAGTCACCGGAAACAATTCTAATTTTACTACAAGACTGGGAAGAAATAATTTCAGGTTAATAGAAACATAAATATGAATCTAATTAATGTGTAGGAAATACTTCAACAATGAGAAATTGCCAGCATAATAACTGATGGCCCAGTATAGGTGAAAACGCAAAGAATCTTTAGCCTCCATTTATGAAATTAAGCAGAACTTAAGTTTCTTTTACCTCCCTAATTTCGTTATTGAATATTCACTTTTTATCCTTTTTTATGTATGTATGTATGTATTTTGAATTTATTTTATTTATTTATTTTATTTATTTATTTACTTATAAATTTATTTATCTATTTATAAATTTATCTATTTATCTATTTATTCCTCTATTTATTTATCTATTGATCTATTTATTCCTCTATTTATTTATTCATTTATTTACAGGGTAAAATAAGAAGAAATTTGCATGCCGATCAAGGAAACCAATCTTTTTTATTTCTCTCTCTCACCTTTGCCGCTGAAATTTAATATATAAAAAGACTGAACGCAACACAAAAGTCACCATTTAGCAAATGCAATTCGTAATAACTTGCAAATTGCTAATTTCAAAACGCAATCATTTAAAGAAATCGATGAAGAAACATAATCGAAACAGAGAAGCACAGGAATGCGTGTAATAATAAGTAAAACAAAATTAACAACAAAGAATAATAAAAAAGCAACGAAAAATAATACGTAAAAATGATACATAACGATAACAAGCAACGTACGATCAAGGAATGGTTCTGGCATTGAAAACATCTTGCATAATTCCAGACCGATATCATCGGTAACCTCGAATCCATACGCGAGCGCGAGCGCTCACACACACACACACACACACACACACACACACACACACACACACACACACACACATGCCCAAGCGACCACGGAACTCGCCGAAGAACTCCGTAAGAAATAATGACGGCGACGCCCTCCAGAGGCTCATAAGAGGTCATGACCTTACGAACAGGGTGTGTGTGCGTGTGCGCGGGCCCGCCAATGCTAGTGATTGAATGGGGGTGAGACTGAGCCTGTTAAATCTTCAATGAATGGCCTTGCTTAGAAACCAAATCCCGTATTGGAACGACCCGGAATCTGGGACCACCGCCATCACCCTTCTCTCTCTCTCTCTCTCTCTCTCTCTCTCTCTCTCTCTCTCTCTCTCTCTCTCTCTCTCTCAAGTTGTTTCCCCTAGTTAAAACATTATTCACAATTCTCAGACGGTATGTCGGGATAATTGTCTTTTCCTCTGCTTCGATTCCTTTTAAAATTCAGTCCATTATACTTCCCGTCATTTATTTATACATTAATTTTTTCATGTGTTTGTGTGTACGAGTGGGCATATTTTTTTTATATCAAGCTGTGAAATGTTAAAATAACTTTATCCCTGTGAAATTATTTCTTTTTCGTTGGAATGCTTTTATATTTGCATCGATACCTTTGCTAGTTTAATATTCCTTACGAAGTGTATAAGGTAATATATAACAGAATGTTAAATCTTACTGACAAGCGACACAAATTAACCTTCGCAATAACATAAAATGCCACAAAGAAATAATCCTGTTCTAACTGAAACTGGAATGGAATGGAATGGAATATAGAATTTAGGCCAAAGGCCAAGCGGTGGGACCTGAGTGGTCATACAGCGCTGAAAGGGAAACTGAGAGTAAAAAGGTTTGAAAGGTGTAACAGGAGGGAAACCTCGCAGCTGCACTATGAAATAATTGTTAGAGAGGGTGGAAAGTGAGATGGAGGAAAGAGAATATGAACAGAGGTACAGAAAAAGGAATGGAAGGGGTTGCAGCTAGGGGCCGAAGGTGCAACAACAAAATCAAGAAATAAAACAGTAATAATCGTAACACCCGGCAGGCCTCCTATCCCACACTGACTCTCCTGAAATCAGGAATCACTTAAAGCTTCCACTGCTCCATGGCTGTTTCATTCCATGAACCACCTGGCTTCGGAATTTTCTTCCACCTCTTGGCTTCTCTGGTTCCTATAACCTGTCTTCCTTTAAGAGGACGAAAGGTTTATCACTTCCTTCCAATGAGCGTCATCATTCTTCCTTCCGTTCCCCTTTTCTGATCTTCTACGGGTCTGGGCTAGTAAAGGATGTTAGACTGCCCGTCACATAAGCCTTCCTGTGTTTTGTGGAATTTTGTGACAGTCATAAGTACTGTCAGTATGATTATTTATGCAATGAGACTGTTATAAGAACTGCCAATTCTTCATAACAACAGACAGAAGAGTAATGTTTTAAGCACTGCAAGATTTAGTTATCGGATGGTTCGGGTTCCACAATAAGCTGTAGGTCCGGTTGCTAGGTAACCAGTTGGTTCTTAGCCACGTAAAAGAAATCTAATCCTTCGGGCCAGCCCTAGGAGAGCTGTTAATCAGCTCAGTGGTCTGGTTAAACTAATATATACTTAACTTTTTCCTGGGATTACTCTTACTCTAAGTAACAGTGACGGTTTTGTTAAATTATTTTGTAATCAAAATATTTTTCTCTTGGACGCCTTATACCTTAACACTGTCTACCTCAATCAGTTCTCAATGTCAATGTCCTCAGGCAGACTCATTTGATGAGGAAGGAACCGGCTGCAGTTACGAACGAGGACCTCAGATCCCAACCTGTCACGGAGAACAATGGGATGGGAAGCCTCCCCATTTGCACTAACTGTGATGCATATGTATACTCTCAGAGGGAACAGAGGGATAACTTAACAGAACAGGTAAAGATCTTACAGAGAGAATTCAGTTGGAATTGGGATATAGAATTTAGGCCGAAAGGCCAAGCACTGCGACCTATGAGGTCATTCAGCACTGAAAGGGAAATTGAGAGTAAAAGGTTTTAAATGTGTACCAGGAGGAATCAGTTGCACTATGAAACAATTGTTAGAAGAGGTTGGATAGTAAGAAAGAAGAAAGAGAATATGAACGGAGGTGCAGTAAAAGGAATGAAAGGGGGTGCAGCTAGGGGCCGAAGGGACGCTGCAAAGAACCTTAAGTAATGCCTACAGTGCACCACGTAAGGTGCGCTGATGGCACTACCCTCCTACGGGGGGAGAGAAAGACTTCTAGAACGTTCCAAAGGATATTTTTACCAAGATCGTCACCATCTATTCTTTCTTGAGTTCGACGAAGTTTCAATTAACGATCCACTCAAGTTTCACTCTTTCTCTTGTGTATCTGTCAAAACTATCCATAAGATTGTATAACTCATTTATCATTCACAGTATTTTTCCAAAGGTGTTTTTAATATGGACTCTCGCTGAGTCAGTGGGATGAGATACAATATTATAATGCAGCGTTGTTCTAAAGAATCTGCCTTGAATTCCAAATTTCTATGCTTTGCACTTTAAGAATGTGCTCTCTCTCTCTCTCTCTCTCTCTCTCTCTCTCTCTCTCTCTCTCTCTCTCTCTCTCTCTCTCTCTCTCTCTCTTATATCTTAGTTTATCCATTCTTTTCATTAATTTCATATTTTGGAACAATGTGAAAGGTACTTTACATTAAAATACTTGTGTAAGTTCATGAAGGGTTGAATGATATTCAATGAAATTTACGACTCTTGTGTTCATCTGTATCCATTATTATTATTATTATTATTATTAT
>JANJGK010000011.1:8449664-8452164 GCA_039081455.1 Macrobrachium rosenbergii | reverse complement strand
TTGTCCCGTGCGAGCAAGGCAAAAAGTTCGCTCCCTTCCCCAATAGCTGTAAAAGGTCTTACGTCACAGCCTTTTCTTGTGACGTCAGACATTGCTTTCTCAAGGTAAACACGTACAGCACGCCTGACCATCATCAATGAGTAAGTGAGCTACGCCGTAATGCAGGCGGAACACAAACAGCGTCATTATGTCCGCCATCTTTGCCCTCCGGATAAAAGGATAAAGAGACTGAGGTAAATGGTGGTGACGCATACAGGAGACGATATCAATTTTCTGACGAGACGAAATGTTTGCAAGAAGTTATGGGATCTCATATTACTGCGTATGAATATCTCTGTCAAATGCATTAATATTTTTACGAAATCGAGGACTATTATGGAGCCAGTTTAAAAGATCTGTCAAGGTCCGTTACTGTACAATGGAATGAAATGGAATATATAAAATTTAGGCCCAAGCGCTGGGACTGAGCTCATTCAGCGCTGAAACGGTAAATAAGAGTAGAATTGTTTAAAAAGGTGTAAAAATTAAGTATACCTTAGTTTAACCAGACCACTGAGCTGATTAACAGCTCTCCTATGGCTGGCCCGAAGGATTAAACTTATTTTACTTGGCTAAGAACCATTTGGTTACCTAGCAACGGGGCCTACAGCTTATTGTAGAATCCGAACAACATTATACCGAGAAATTAATTTCTATCACTAGAAATAAATTCCTCTAAATTCTTCATTGGCCGAGAACGATATCGACCGGTCCAAAGAGGAACTATTAAAAAGGTATAATAGGAAAAAAACCTCGTGGTTGCATTGTGTAACAATTGTTTGAAGGGGGCAGAAAGTAAGATGGAAAAAAGAGAATATGAACGGAGGTACAGTAAAAGGAATGAAAGGGTTTGCAGCTAGGGATTGAAGGGACGCTGCGGAGAGCCTTAAGTAATGCCTACAGTGCACCGCCGTTACTGTGCAATGCAACTGCTAATATTCTTTCAAGCGTTGGTAGCTGTATAGTACACCAGTTGTTAAAAAAATATGTAGTTATTGTTACTAAATATACGTGCAAAATTTTCTAGCACGGAAAAGCAATGATTTCGTAATAGGAAAAAATTATTATACTTTGGGAGTAAAAAGAATATACTTTTGAAGCTATTTAACTAAACCTTGGATGGGAAGCGGTAAACACTGTGGTGAAGAAATGGAAAAGTGGATAATAAATGAACAGAAGAGAGAGAGAGAGAGAGAGAGAGAGAGAGAGAGAGAGAGAGAGAGAGAGAGAGAGAGAGAGAGAGAGAGAGAGAGAGAGATTTAATCAATATGGCAAAGTGCATAACACTACTTTCACCCCTATTACAACATTACCAGACACAGGGTAAGTGAACATATAAATAATTCACTTTGAAGTACGTTAATCCAAAGGCACAGTGAATTCGATATTAATTAGTTATTTCTGAGGAAATATTTTAAAACAAAAAAAATCTTTTGTTTAAAATTAGTGGCAAAAAATATCGTGCACCGCACCAAATCTTTTAATTACTTCCTAAGACTATCATGAAGTGACCTACTTATAATGGTTTAATTTAGTACATTTTCTTCATTTTTATGACTGGAAATGGAAGACATATATATCATTATATTGTCTGGTGCATGATTGCACGAATGAGCGGAACAGAATTGTAGTGAGCAACGGTAGATATTTCAACGAGAAAACGTGGTCTCGAATACAGGATGGTCCTGATGAATGCAGAACGGTCCTCTGGGGCAGAAAACCTACACAACAACAACAGCCACATGCTACACCTACGCAGACGGTTCATCAGCAGCTCATCATGGACCTTGAGCACCTTCCAATTGGGTTATTCCCGTCTTGCCATTGTAAACCAAGTTGATGTCGGCCTATTCTTGGGCTTCTTCGTCCGAAGGCCAACCTTGATTGGCCTCATCAGCAACTGTCAACGTCGATCTGAACATCATTTCTGCCTCGGGCGGCTGACACTATTTGGAACACTGAATTGAAACGGATATAGTTCATTCATTCATCTCCCAATGCCTTTTCAGTCTTTCCTTTTCTGAAAATAACCCCATTCTCCCTCCTACAGCCGTCACTATTCTTGCCGAGTTTTTAAAAATAGCTGGACAGATTTAGAGATGTCGGCACAATCTTTTAAAACTGGGTAACTCTGCAACCCTAGGACATAAAATCCAGTATGACCTGGTATATGTGCTATTATTGGCTTTCCTTTCAGTTTCGCAAAAAGTTTAAGTTTTAAGTTTTTGAGTATCACTCATACATCATTTTACGTTCGCACTGTAATGTTCGAGGAAGGGAGGTGAAGTATAGATAGATTGTGAGGAAGCAAACCAACTTTCTCACTGAATACCCAGGAATCTAATTCCTTTATTATTTTGGTAAGCTATGCTTCCATCTTCCCTGAAAGCGATATTCTGGTCGTCGTTACTAAGAACAAATGATGAGACCTGTTAAGTCTGCCCTAGAATTCTTGAATGTC
>JANJGK010000011.1:8444664-8447164 GCA_039081455.1 Macrobrachium rosenbergii | reverse complement strand
ATCTTGTGGGTTTCTCTTTCCAACAACAACAACAATAATAATAATAATAATAATAATAATAATAATAATAATAATAATAATAATAATAATAATAATAATAACAATAATAATAATAATAATGAAACAAGGCGACCATGTAACGAGGCTATAATATCGAGAATTTAAAGCCACGGTAGTGTTAAAAATATTTATGTACGTAGTTAAAAACGATGTGGGGAGACTTTTTGATACATCAGACTGATGAGAGATACGGAGTAGTAGTTGAAAGTCTCTCCTTATCGATTTTAACTCTGTACATAAATATTTTTGACACTACTGTGGCTTTTAATTCTCAATAATAATAATAATAATAATAATAATAATAATAATAATAATAATAATAATAATAATAATAATAATAATAATAACAGCATGAGACACTAAAATAGTGAATAAATCCACAATGGTGTAAGTGTAAATATATATTAGAGATATGTAGACAAACGAAATATTTATTTTTAATACATAATTACACCACTGTGGATTTAATAATAATAATAATAATAATAATAATAATAATAATAATAATAATAATTATAATAATAATAATAATTAGTAGTTCCAGGACTCATGCAGAAGAGTGTGCTACTAGAAACAGCGCACATAGTGAGGAAAGTGATGGACTCCTAAGGAGGCAGGATGCAACCCGGAACCCCACACTATAGATACCACCCAGTCGAATACGATGAGCGAGATAGAAAAAAAACTAATAATAATAATAATAATAATAATAATAATAATAATATCAAAACTGATTACCTGAATCAGCCTTCTTTCTTTCAGATAAGCAGTATCAGGGAGCTCACCTGATTCGACTGATATATATATATATATATATATATATATATATATATATATATATATATATATATATATATATATATATGTATGTATGTATATTTCAGTAGACATACATATACAGTATATATATATATACATATATATATATATATATATATATATATATATATATATATATATATATATATATACATATATATATATATATATATATATATATATATATATATATATATATATATATATATATATATATATATATATATATATATAGTTATATACACGTGTATATATACCCATTCTTTTTCACATAGCAACATCTGCTCTTTCCCTATCTAAACCGGCAATCTGTAGACTTCTGTTTTCCCATCTATACTTATCTTTATCAGCAATCTTCTCCATTTTGGATCGCCTCCTACGCATCTCCCGATAATTAAACCCTCTTCCTTAATCTTCCACCCATCCTCCGCCATTCAAATTCTATCTTAAACTGGTCTTTCTTCGTCTGTCCCTTCTAATCGGCAAAGCATACCTGAATGGAGAAATACTCACCTTCCCACCCTCCCCCACCCCCCCAAAAAAATTAATCCACGTTCATATCTCCATGACACTTTTCTACTTATTTCTCTCTTTATACTCCAACTCAGTTTTTCGAAAATGTTTTTCCATACAAATGTAATTTAGACATATATATATATATATATATATATATATATATATATATATATATATATATATATATATATATATATATATATATATATATATATATATATATATAATATAAGCTCACATCTGAGGTGCGTCTTTCTTTGCCTGCTTATTTATCTGTCTATCTTTCTATCTATCTATCTATACATGCATACATACATACATACATACATACATACATACATACATACATACATATATATATATATATATATATATATATATATATATATATATATATATATATATATATATATATATATATATATATCACATTACCACAGGTGAAAAATAAGGTCCTGTTGGGTTTCGACTTCATTTCCAAGCCACTGGCGAAGGAAATAAAGTCGAAACTGGTCAGGACCCACACCCAGTGTATTATTATTCACCTGTGTGTATGTATATATATATACACACAAACACACATATGTACCGTATATATATATATATATATATATATATATATATATATATATATATATATATATATATATATATATATATATACAGTATATATATATGCACGCACATTTTCCTCTACCGCCGAACGTCCTCACAGTCCCTGTGAACAGGTGTTATACCGGAGTACTCTTCTTTTTAACTACAGAAATCAAATGCAATCAGATAAAATGATCTGAACAGATGATAAGGGCTTTGATCTGTATTGAAAAAACGTGAACTTTAAGCAAGAAGTGAAAAGGCTTGAGGAACGGTTGTCCTAAGTACAGAGAGAAAAACTTTTTGTTGAGAGTTCATAATGAGACACGTGATTTTGTCGAGGTTATGCCATGCCGCTTGCTTCCTGGAGGGTAAATCTTTGCTAACTGTAATAATAATTAAATGATAGTGGTAGTTATTATTGTTGTTATTATTATTATTATTATTATTATTATTATTATTATTATTATTATTACAAGAGAGAGAGAGAGAGAGAGAGAGAGAGAGAGAG
>JANJGK010000011.1:8432164-8439664 GCA_039081455.1 Macrobrachium rosenbergii | reverse complement strand
ATTTTAATAATTCACTTACATTTTTTCTGTTTATTAATTAATTTGTTAAGCTCTCCTCTTTCTGTATTTCCCATTACCTTCTGTTACTTCTTTCGAGTGAACACCATATTCTTTGGAAGCCTGAATTTCAAGTCAATGCCCCCTTGTGGCTTGTTCAATAAGAATAGGGTTAATCTTCTGAATAATAATAATAATAATAATAATAATAATAATAATAATAATAATAATAATAATAATAATCTTTTACTTAAAGCCCTTATAAAAAGTACTCGGCTGACAAAGATATAATTACCTTCTGGGAATGAAATGAATAATGTTATGGAGAGGTAATTGTGGATAACATTTCGAAAATGGTATTGCACACATAATTTTGGAAAGTATAACTGGTATATAAAATTAGGCCAAAGGCCAAGCGCTGGGACCTCTGAGGTCAATTTAGCGCTTTAAGGGAAATTAAGAGTAAAAAGGGTTTAACAGGTGGAACAGGAGGGAAGCCTCGCAGTTGCACTACGTAGTATTTTGAAAGCAGTTATATAGTTATCCTTACTCGTAGCTAGAGTGTAAGTGCTGAAAATACTTGTTATGGAAACAAATCATAAATACTTTCTTTCTCCATTTCGGTAATGAGTCTAAAACTCTAGGTAATGAAAAAGAGGGTCGATATGGAAATCCCTACTTTAGGGACGTCATGCACCGTTTTGAAACTCGAAGCAAGGTATGCTCAGTTACCATATTTTTGTGGCGTCACAGGTTGAGGTGGGGGGGAGGGGGTGGGGGGGAAGCGCGCGCGCGCGCGTGTGTGTGTGTGTGTGTGATTACGCAAAGCGTTTTACTAAACAGAAATGATTAAGAGAGAGGATAAATGAGTCAGCTCTTTACTCAAGAAATATAAATGTGTTTAAATCCCGGGGTGTAAAATGCTAAATTTAGCCAGATTCCTTTAAAACACGACCTCCAAAATTGATATTTTTATGCGTACTCCAACTCGCGGGCATTGGGCATCAAGCCGGATTTTCCTCCTCTCGCATCACAATTGCATTGCGGATTTACAAACTAAAAATAATAAGTGAATAAGTAATGTGGCATCTGGTCAAGTCTTGATAAGCGAGGAGTCATGACTGTTCCTTGATCCTGCTGCCGCCTGTCAATCATTTCCTTCTCTTGGAATGCTTGAAAGATGTGATGTTCGATGATATTACCTGGAGGATTCTAGAATGGTTCTCTCTCTCTCTCTCTCTCTCTCTCTCTCAATATATATATAATTCAATAAAATGTTTTACACATTCACTCTCGAAAAATTGTATGCTACACACATACACACACACATATATCTAAATAATATACATACTATATATATATATATATATATATATATATATATATGTATATATATATATATATATATATATATATATATATATATATATATATATATATATATATAATGTATATGTATATGCGCGTGTGTATATTTTCCTTTCTCTCTCCCTATCTTACATTTACACACACAAACATATATAAATATATATATATATATATATATATATATATATATATATGTATATATATATATGTATATATATATATATATATATATATATATATATATATACACACAAATATATATATATATATATATATATATATATATATATATATATATATATATATATACATATATATATACCTACGCGCTTTCTTATGTCTTCAATGTTAAGCTTCTTACGCGATCAAATGGACTACTTAGTAGGATTTTTTCATATGCGAATGTTTCATGGGAGTATTTATTTCGAAGCCTTCCTGCTTCGACTTTGCACTGAATTAGTCACTGCACTTGACTGACTGACTGAGTAACTGCGTTTATCCACCTGGCGTCACATTAACAATTGAGAGAAAGAGAGCTACATATAGAGGTGGGTGTACTTACAACTGTTACTGGAATAATAATAATAATAATAATAATAATAATAATAATAATAATAATAATAATAATAATAATAATTGAAGAAGGATCCCCTAACGGAAAGGATTAAAAACACAGTTTCCATTTATTATTAGTTTATTTTTTCTCTTCTTCTCTCTTTTTAGCCTTCTGAAAAGAAAACTATTGTGCCGGCTTTGTCTGTCCGTCGGCACTTTTTTCTGTCCGCCCCTAGATCTTAAAAACTACTGAGGCTAGAGGTCTGCAAATTAGTATGTTGATCATCCATCCTTCAATCATCAAACATACCAAATTGCAGACCTCTAGCCTCTGTAGTTTTTATTTTATTTTTAAGGTTAAATTTACCCATAATCGTGCGCCTGGCAACGCAACAGCACAACCACCATGGCCGGCTGAGAGTTTCATGGGCCGCGGCCCACACAGCATTATACCGAGACCACCTAAAGATAGATCTATTTTCGGTGGCCTTGATTATGCGCTGTACAGAAAACTCGATTGCGCGAAAGAAACTTCCTATTTGAGTGCAAGCAGTCTACTCATTGGAAGCGTATTGTGGCCTCACTGTGAATAAATAACAATGATGAAATAATAAAAATACGTGGTAAAAAATTATGATTCAATTAATTTAAAATATTATGGATGTTGATTATTTTTCTGGCAGTACCCATACAATAACGTTTGTTCTTTAATAAAGAAAAAATAGCTCCGTTAAAAGCTGGGAATTCATACACGTGGTTTTTCTTATCATAGATTTATAAGTCGGCAAACAACGCACACAACTGAAATATATATAGAAATCCAAAAATAATTCGTATTGTAGACCGGTAAACAATATTGCGACATCCGGCACTCACGAACTGGTTTTTTTAAAACTTCGGAAACCAGTGTCTTGAAAATGCTGTTTGTTTGATACTCTTTGATAAAGATAATAAAAAAACGATTCTTCAAAAGGGAGAAGAGCAAACACCGAAACGCTGAACGGAAGAAAAAAAAACGATTTTTTTATGATACAAATTTCCTGTGATTTTCGACAAATTCAGTTATTTTCCCCGAGAAACATTCAATTGTTTTGGCGTCTGGTGAAGCGACGACTTCCGTGTCGTGTTTTCGCTCGTGATTCTGGAAGAGGCGCCTCTCACCTGTACCCCATCTTCAGAAAAGCACGAACAGGTAAATATTATTACTGAAGTTTTTTTCGGTAACGTCGCTTTGATTGCACCTGACTCTTCAATAACATTTCACTCGCTATCTTTATTTATCGTCGATGTGATTCGCCACCTGATGCATTTTATCATCACTCTCGTAATGCAATTTTTCTATTCGAAGATTTTGATTTGGGAGAAGCTGTGCTGACGAGCGTCTCTTAACTGAATTCATCTTGGACGTTTGAGGTTTATCTTATAGAGTCGTGAGGGTTGCTCCATGGAACGGGGCAGAGTGCTGGTATGTAGACAGCTTAATCTAATAAAAACATTAAGACTGAAAGTAGATCAAGAATAGTGACAAATGGATAAGGGAAGTGGTAAATAATGATATTTGGAACTTTAACATTTTCCCTTTCTTTCTCTTTTTCTTTTCACTACACACACACACACACACACACACACACACACACACACACACACTCACACTCACACATACACACACGTATTAGTATAAGCGACAGCACACTCGCTCCTCTAACAAGATGTCCTGGGTTGAAATCCATAAATAGGGCACATTCCTTTAAATTCATTGTGCCTTTGCTGAGTTAAGCAGTAAATCTTGTACCTAGGGGTTGACAGAATGTAGCGTTTCGCAGCTGGGCTTGGAGAGATAGAGAGAAGGGCCTGGGTGATCGGGGGGTGGGGGTACTAGAACCGCTACCACTGAGGTACAACTGTTCACTGAACTACCATCTCTGTCCTTGTTCAAGCCAGAATTCTACCCCTGTCCTTGTACAGACCAAAATACTACCTCTGTCTTTTATGGACCAGAATACCATCTCTATCTTGGTACACCAAAATACTATCTCTATCCTTGTACAGACCAGAATACTATCTCTATCCTTGTACAGGCAAGAATACTATCTCTATCCTTGCACAGACCAGAATACTATCTCTGTCCTTGCACAGACCAGAATACTATCTCTGTTCTTGTACAGGCCAGAATACTATCTCTTTTCTTTTACAGACCAGAATACTATCTCTGTTCTTGTACAGACCAGAATACTACCTCTGTCCCTGTACAGCTCAGGATACTATCTTTGTCCTTGTATGGACAAGAACACTACCTCTGCCCTCATACAGACCAGAATATCATCTCAGTTCTTGTACAGATCAGAATACTCTCTCTGATTTTGTATAGACCAGAATACTATCTCTGTCCTTGTACAGACCAGAATACTATCTATGTCCTTGTACAGACAAGAATACTATCTCTATCCTTGTACAGACCAGAATACTATCTCTGTCCTTGCACAGACCAGAATACTATCTTTATCCTTGTACAGACCAGAATACTACCTCTGTCATTGTACAGACCAGAATACTATCTCTGCTCTTGTACAGACCAGAATATTACCTCTGTCCCTGTACAGCGCAGAATACTATCTCTGTCCTTGTACGGACAAGAATACTACCTCTGCCCTATATAGACCAGAATATTATCTCAGTTCTTGTACAGAACAGAATACTATCTCTGATTTTGTACAGACCAGAATACTATCTCTGTCCTTGCACAGACAAGAATAATATCTTTGTCCCTGCAAAGACCATAATACTATCTTTATCCTTGTACAGACCATAATACTATCTTTATCCTTGTACAGACCAGAATACTATCTCTGTTCTGGTACAGACCAGAATACTATCTCTGTTCTTGTACAGACCAGAATACTATCGCTGTCCTTGTCCAGACCAGAATACTATCTCTGTCCTTGTATGGACACAAATACTATCTCTGTCCTTATACAGACCAGAATACCATCTCTGTCCTTGTACAGACAAGAATACTATCTCTGTCCTTGTATAGATCAGAATACTATCTCTGTCCTTGTACAAACCTGAATATTATATCTGTCCTTGTACAGACAAGAATAATATCTCTGTCCTTGTATAGATCAGAATACTATCTCTGTCCTGTACACACCAGAATACTATCTCTGTCCTTTTACAGACCAGAATACTATCTCTGTCCTTGTACAGACCAGTGGGGGGTGGGGGAATATTCGAACCATTACACTGAGGTGCAGCTGTTCACTGAACAACCGTCTATGTCTTTGTACGGACCAAAAATCTTTGTCTCTCTCACTGACTCTTAGTCATAAGTAAGAAAAGCTGACACCAGCCAGAGCTTCACTACTCCCAAGAAAGGCGATCTAGCACATCCCTTCATTCAGAGCAGGTTGCATACATAGGATTTACAGTGAAATTGTATGTTACCATCTCAACGCCTCTGGTCCTTCCGTGATGCGTAATGTTATGCGGAAAGTTATGCTTAGTTATCATGCTCCAATAAATTTCTTTTACCATAAATAACCTCATGACAGCACGGCTTACTTACCGCAGCAAATACCCATCCTTTCAACTAACCTTGATGTTTAATTAATTTCTTTTTTATGTGTCTATCTATATCTAGTACTTGCCAAAACAACAATCGCAACTCCTTTTGAAGGGTAGTATCACGATCTTTCTATAATAGTATCTGTAACGTCCTTTACAAAAACATTTTTTTTTCTGTATTTTACCAATACACCTTTAAAAATTGATTTGGCCTTTCAGGTTGTTACTCCAATCAGGTCTGTTGTTTTCTACTTATGCTGAAATAGGTTGCTCTCATTCTGTAAAGCTAGTAGCAGGCCTTCACTAAATAACTTCTGAATGTGTTCTGATTCTTCGTCAGCCACCCCTTAGAACCTTTAAATGAGAATGATATGAATGATATTCATATCCTGTATATTAGTCACTGCTTCTTCAATATCTTTAAGGATATTAGTCAGTCTCAATATAAATATTGAATGAACTTCTAGAATTATAATTTAAATCTAATTTGTTTCGAAGAAGTTACTATTATGGGTCAGGGTGTCGTCCGCGGGTAATGAAATAATATCGATGATAAAAACTATTTGAAATTCTCTGAAAACCTTGACAATACACACAGTACCTTGTATGAAGTTCACTGAGAACATACCCGCAAATGACCACTCCCTGCCCGACCCTGAAGGGAAGGCGTCAAAACAATTAGTGAGACCCAAGAGTAGGCTAACCCGTTTACTAGGACCAAAATTAGTACAGAAATAGAATCATCCCCATTCATAGTGTTGGACAAACTAAAAAGAATTATCGAGAGTCCTTACAAAGAAAAGAACCCAATACTGGAGTCCATAGATTGGAATTTCTGGACAGTTCCGCCCTTGAGGAAAGGACCATCTGGAGAAATGGGTGCATTAAGAATATTACAACAAAACAACAGCTACAGCTAAAATTATAATGCAAGAGACAAAAGAATGGTCCTCTGGCTAAAGTTATCAAGAGCACAGGGGTTTCTTCCTGACAGGAGCAGGGTCTTCTGGCTAAAGTTATCAACAGCACAGGGGTTTCCTTCTGACAGGAGCAGGGTATTCTGACTAAAGTTATCGAGAGCACAGGGGTATCCCTCTGACAAGAGCAGGGTCTTCTGCCTAAAGTTATCAAGAGGCAAGGGGTTTCCTCCTGACAGGAGCAGAGTCTTCCGACTAAAGTTATCAACAGCACAGGGGTTTCCTTTCTGACAAGAGCAGGGTTTTCTGACTAAAGTTATCAAGAGCACAGGGGTTTCCTTCTGACAGGAGCAGGATCTTCTGACTAAAGTTATCAACAGCACAGAGGTTTCCTTCTGAGAGGAGCAAGGTCTTCTGACTAAAGTTATCAAGAGCACAGGGGTTTCCTCCTGACAGGAGCAGGGTCTTCTGACTAAAGTTATCAAGAGGCAAGGGGTTTCCTAGGACCTAACAGGAGCAGGGTCTTTTGACTAAAGTTATCAAGAGCACAGGGGTTTTCTCCTGACAGGAGCAGGGTCTTCTGACTAAAGTTATCAAGAGCACAGGGGTTTCCTTCTGACAGGAGCAGGATCTTCTGACTAAAGTTATCAAGAGCATAGTTGGTTTCCTCCTGACAGGAGCAGGGTCTTCTGACTAAAGTTTTCAAGAGCACAGGGGTTTCCTCCTGACAGGAGCAGGGTCTTCTGACTAAAGTTATCAAGAGGCAAGGGGTTTCCTAGGACCTAACAGGAACAGGGTCTTCTGACTAAAGTTATCAAGAGCACAGGGGTTTCCTCCTGACAGGAGCAGGGTCTTCTGACTAAAGTTATCAAGAGCACAGGGGTTTCCTTCTGACAGGAGCAGGGTCTTCTGACTAAAGTTGTCAACAGCACAGAGGTTTCCTTCTGACAGGAGCAGGGTCTTCTGACTAAAGTTATCAAGAGCACAGGAGTTTCCTCCTGACAGGAGCAGGGTCTTCTGACTAAAGTTATCAAGAGCATAGTTGGTTTCCTCCTGACGGGAGCAGGGTCTTCTGACTAAAGTTTTCAAGAGCACAGGG
>JANJGK010000011.1:8424664-8427164 GCA_039081455.1 Macrobrachium rosenbergii | reverse complement strand
TTTTTTTTTTTTTTTTTTTTTTTTGTCTTTGAGAAAAGACTGCTTGAAAAGGGGGGTATTCATTTTGCCATCAACAAATAGCAATTTCGTCTCGGACCCTGCCTGAAGACATCCTTGACTTCGATTTCGGAAACGGACTCCTAATGGCATCTGAAGTGCCAGCAACCATGAATTTCTGCTTGCTGACCACCAGCAATCACATTCTGTTTGATGTGCCATGTTGCCATCCCGCAACCTCTCTTGTAAGCCCTTGATTTCTTTTACTGTGTAAGTGTGGGAAAGTCTGACACCTTTCACTGATTGATTGGAGTATCTCCGCTGCCATTAGGTGCTTCATTCAGTTACCTTTCACAACTGGTTGTCAATATGCAACTATCATTTTTATATCTTGATACTCGTTACGGGGTCTTCACCTTGGCTCTCTGCAGTATTAAGTTCGAGTTGCTTTGCCAGAGGTTATACTCAAGTGCCCCTCTGTTTTATCATGCTTTCAGCTTTTTTTCTTTTTTGTTTCCTGACAAGTGCTCTTAACTCCACATATGGTTATATTTATTTATATTTTTTATGAATTAACACATAAAACCTTTCACACTATATACAATTATATACAACCAGGATCGCGATATGCATGTACATATGTATATATACACATATACATGTACAGTATATATGTGCATGTGTATTATATTTGCATATACATATATATATGTATATAAATATATATATATATATATATATATATATATATATATATATATATATATATATATATATACATATATACAGGAAGCTTATGAGAGAGAGAGAAAGAGAGAGAGAGAGAAAATTAGCCCAACCACAATATTCAAGTGAGCGCCAATGAGCCAAGACACAATGCGACCCCTCACCTCAAAACGGAGCTCCAAAGAAAGCCATCCAGAATCACTCAGGAGGCTGAAGCCTCAACAACGGCCAAGACGAACCAAAGGGCTGCCCTTTTAGGCCGTTTCCTGACCGGATGATTCATCCCACATTCATCAACGCCCTTCATCAGCGCCATCAGGAAAAGACCACCTAAAGCCTTTCCGTCCGCGATGACGTCTCGACTTCGAGAGCCGTATCCCCAAGTCGGCGAATTACACCTCCGGGTGCATTCCCGAAGACGCAGTTATTGAGAGACACTCCAGAGGAGGATTGGAGGTCGCGTCCTGCTCATCGGAGTCCGTTCTCTTCAAGGACTCCGGACGCAGGAGACGTCGCGAAGCGTTGTAGGACAGTTTGTACCGCGTCGCCGGGGATTATTCGTCGAAAAAAAAGGGAAAAGCGGGTGTGTGTGTGTACGTTTGAGAGAGAGAGAGAGAGAGAGAGAGAGAGAGAGAGAGAGAGAGAGAGAATCATAAATAAATCAAAATGGGATAGAGGGGAAACTAGTGCAGATCTGCGTCGTTAGTTTTTCTGCTGGACAGAAATCGCGTTTTTTTTTTTTTTTTCGTGTTCCACTCATGTCAGTTAAGGGAGTCATGGAATGGAGAGAAAAACAGAGTAGCGTTTAATGCTCACGGGATATGACAAACCAGTGGTTCTTAACCTTTTTATTAACAAGCCCCCTCTAAGAGTTGGTACTTCCCTCCACGCCCCCCCCCCCCCTTACATCCATGAGTAAAATTCCCTCCCAGGTTTTAAAGGAAAATAAAAAAAAAAAAGAGAAAGAGAAGTCAGTGGCCACTTGGTGTGCTTGTTCCGTATGAATAGGTTTCATCTACCGAAATAATAATAATAATAATAATACTAATAATAATAATAATAATAATAATAATAATAATAATAATAATAATAATAATAATAATATAATAATAATAATAATAGCTCAGATCGGTTACGCGTCTTGATCTCAAAGAGCTATGTTCTGCTCTTGTACATTATGCAAATAAAACTAAAGACTTGATGATATTAAATACTACAAAATCATCGCACTCTTCCATCTCATCTAATGAAGGATCACTTCGATTACCATTACAGTAAAAATTACCATTTGAGCTTGTATTCAGTGGCAGTAATTTTAAATATTCGCTCTTCTAAAAATGGTTGGAGTCGTGAACAAATTTTCCAACTCAAAAATAACTTATGATAAAAATATCCGTTATATTCTACAATTTCTCTGAAATGCTTCAATTGAATCTGTATGTTTGGATCTCTCTCTCTCTCTCAACATGACAGGATAATTCTGAATTACCATGAGAGTACTATGTTAACTTTCCTTCGCTAAAAAACAGTAAACATACACACAAACACACACACATGTATATATACATATATATATGCAGGTGTGTGTAAATTATACAATATAATATATATATATAATATATATATATATATATATATATATATATATATATATATATATATATATATATATATATATACATATATAAGTATGCATATTATATGTTTGATTTGGTCATTAATCCACGCGATATTTTTAAACTAGCAAATATTAAGCGCCAAATACCCCTTCCTATCG
>JANJGK010000011.1:8420849-8424564 GCA_039081455.1 Macrobrachium rosenbergii | reverse complement strand
GCGTAAAATAAGAATTTTACATATAAGGAACAGTTAGTTGTCGTGATCCGTCAGGCGTCTCAAATTACAGAAAGAGGACCTAACTTCCGTCACAGTTTGTCGCCTCTGGTAACCATTAAAGAATTTGTAACTGGCACAACTCTGCCGGTATGCTGTGTTCCAACTTTTTAGTTTTACGTAAAAGAAAACTATTGAGATGGCTTTGTCTGTCCGTCCGCACTTT
The DNA here is from genome assembly GCA_039081455.1 of Macrobrachium rosenbergii. Lineage (NCBI taxonomy): Eukaryota > Metazoa > Arthropoda > Malacostraca > Decapoda > Palaemonidae > Macrobrachium > Macrobrachium rosenbergii. The sequence goes on along the minus strand of JANJGK010000011.1, from coordinate 8,424,341 downwards.
TTCTGTCCGCCCTCAGATCCTAAACACAACTGATGCTAGAGGGCTGCAAATTGGTATGTTGATCATCCACCCTCAATCATCAGACATAACAAATTGCAGCCCTCTAGCCTCAATAGTTTTTTTTTCTATCTTATTTAAGGTTAAAGTTAGCCTTGATCGTAATTCTGGCCCCTCTATAGGTACCGACAATACAGGCCACCACCGGACCGTGGCTGAAAGTTTCATGAAGAGATAAGTTTTACAGTAGAGTCATCAAAATTTAATCGATACCATCCAGAATATGATAATTTGTAGACGGTTTCCCAGTGCAACGTTTTGTCCAGATTCGTCAAAATATGTTATCTGTTCCTGAGGTATTTAATGGCCCAACCAAAAACCTACCCATGAACAGAAGTTACAAAGAGTTGCACGGATTAGGATGTCTCAAGGAATTATTAGTCCATCCGAGGAGACATCATGTGCTCACTTATCTCTAAGAGCAGATTTTACTGTTTATCACAGTGTTCTAATGATTTTGCCTAGCTTTCTCTTAAACTCTTCCAGCACTGTTGCTGTTTACAACTTCTGATGGCAGTTTATTCCATGTGTCACATATCTTGTATGTGAAGGATGAAACCTCACCTGCATAGCTGGAGATAAAATCTTGAAAAGCTGCTCCGATTAGGCTAAAAGCATCATATTCCCAGACTCTAAGGTAATGTCGACCAGTCTCCGTGAACACCTAAGGTCTTTGGGAATGAGATGCTGGCTGTTCGCCGGGAATACAGAAGAGTTTGTGAATAAGAGGCTTACCTATCTTAGGAAATTCCTTAGGAGTTTGGAATGAGGTGATGACTGATTGCTGGGAATACCTTGGGAATTTGAGAGCGTAATGGTCGATGACTCGTACGAGTCTGGAAATGTTGGCCAGTGACTCTCAGTGTATTAGGAGTTTTGGAATGCGTAGGTGACCAATCGCTGGGAATACCTGGCTGTTTGGGAATAATATGCTGACCAGTCACTGGGAATCCCTTTGGAATTTTGGAGTGAAATGCCCAGAGGTATTCTAAGCGATTGATGAGCATCTCATTCGAAAATTCGTAGGTATTCCAAGCGATTATAATCATCTCCTTCCTAAGGTCCGGAGCTATTTACCAGTCATTACTCAGCATCTCGTTCCCAGACCACTGATATATTCCCAGTGATCAGTCGGCTTCTTATTCCCAACCTCCTAAGGAATTATCATTGATCAGTGAGCATATTTTTCCCAAACTCCTAAGGTGTTTTGATGAGCAATTATTCAACATCTCATTCCCAACTCCAAGCTATTACAAGTGGTTGGTCAGCATCTCATTCCAAAAATCCTAAGCTATTCTAAGGATATTCCTAGTGATTAGTCAGCATCTCATTCCCAAACTTCTAAGATATTTTGAGAGATTGGTCACCATTTCATTCCCCAGATCCTTAATTATCCCCATCAATTGGTCGATATCTAATTCCCAAACTCCTAGGATATTCCCAGTGATTGGTTATTTTCTCTTTCCAAAATTCCTAATATTCTCATATTACGAGTTATCAACAACGTTATGGTTTCAGACTCCCAGGGTATTCCCAGCAATCAGTCAGTGTCTCATTCAAATCTCCTGTGGAATTACCATCTTATTCCTAAATTCCTAAATGTTCCAGATAATCAGTCAATATATCTTTCCAGAATTCCAGATGTATTTTGAACGATCGGTAAGAATTTCATTCCCTGATTCCCTAGGCATTCTTAGTTATCAGTCATCAATTCATTCCAAAGCTCCTAACGTATTCCCATGAACGAGTCATCCAATTATTCCCAAACTTTCAGAGTATTCCCAGTAATCTCATTCCCACATTCCTAGGGTATTCACAGAAAATGGTCAGCATGTTATTTACAAATTCGTAAGGTGTGCCCAGCAAATAGTCAGGATCTTACTTACAAATTCCTAAGGTACTCCCAGCAAATGGTCAGGATCTTACCTACAAATTCCTAAGGTATTCCCAGCAAACGGTCAGGATCTTACAAATTCCTAAGGTACTCCCAGCAAACGGTCAGGATCTTACTTACAAATTCCTAAGGTACTCCCAGCAAATGGTCAGGATCTTACTTACAATTCCTAAGGTATTCCAGCAAACGGTCAGGATTATATTTACAAATTCCTAAGGTACTCCCAGCAAATGGTCAGGATCTTACCTACAAATTCCTAAGTATTCCCAGCAAACGGTCAGGATCTTACAAATTCCTAAGGTACTCCCAGCAAACGGTCAGGATCTTACTTACAAATTCCTAAGGTACTCCAGCAAATGGTGAGGATCTTACTTACAAATTCCTAAGGTATTCCCAGCAAACGGTCAGGATCTTACTTACAAATTCCTAAGGTATTCCCAGCAAACAGTGAGGATCTTACTTACAAATTCCTAAGGTATTCCCAGCAAACGGTCAGGATCTTACTTACAAATTCCTAAGGTATTCCCAGCAAACGGTCAGGATCTTACTTACTAATTCCTAAGGTATTCCCAGCAAACGGTCAGGATCTTACTTACAAATTCCTAAGGTATTCCCAGCAGACAGTCAGGATCTTACTTACAAATTCCTAAGGTATTCCCAGCAAACGGTCAGGATCTTACTTACAAATTCCTAAAGTGTTCCCAGCAAACAGTCAAGATCTTACTTACAAATTCCTAAGGTATTCCCAGCAAACGGTCAGGATCTTACTTACAAATTCCTAAGGTATTCCCAACAAACAGTCAGGATCTTACTTACAAGTTCCTAAGGTATTCCCATCAAACGGTCAGGATCTTACTTACAAATTCCTAAGGTATTCCCAGCAAACGGTCAGGATCTTACTTACACATTCCTAAGGTATTCCAGCAAACGGTCAGGATCTTACTTACAAATTCCTAAGGTATTCCCAGCAAACGGCCAGGATCTTACTTACAAATTCCTAAGGTATTCCCAGCTAATGGTCAGCCCCGTGTTCCCAACTTATTAAGTATCCTATTTCCAAAGTTCTTACGTAATCCCTGTAATTGGTCAGCACCTTTCCATTGGGTAACGGAAGTATGATATACCTGTGAGTTAGTAAAAAAAAAAAACCCGCATTGTAACAGTAAGAGAGAGAAGTAGAAAAACGTAACTATTTAAAAGAAAAACTGGTGCTATAGTCTACTTTCTCTTTTGATGATCATTAAAACACCTTGTTTGCCTCCAGATCTTTTTATTTGTTTGTGACCAAATCTGTAAATAAACATTGTAATCCTCGGTGAGTGAATTGATCAAAACACGGAAGTTTCGCGGACTATTGTTGCATTCTGTCTACCATGAAATCGAAAGGAATTTCCTTTAATAAAGGAACGGCTTGAAAGGAAAGAAAATCAGTGTCACTGAACAGAGAGATGACGCAAATGCTTACGTCAGTCGGGGTTCAGTTGCCTTCATGGGACCAGAAAAAATCGACTTTCGATAGACTGCGGTTCCCTCTTGGGGGA
>JANJGK010000011.1:8403349-8415849 GCA_039081455.1 Macrobrachium rosenbergii | reverse complement strand
AGTTGCGTATAATTTTGAAGAGAGTTTCAGGTTACGTTGAATAAAGCGATGTTATAGAATTCCTGCGAAAATATATGTTGGCATTTATTGATTAATGCTCATCCCTTGTTGGGAGCAAAATGCGTAATCAAATACGCTTGATATAAAGACATAAATATGATTGTAGAGGTCTAAAATGTTTATGTTCATGTATATGTGTATGAGAGAGAGAGAGAGAGAGAGAGAGAGAGAGAGAGAGAGAGAGAGAGATAACTGTCTCCATGTCTACAAAAGACCAGATATTCATGAAATCTTTGGTATTATTTCTTCCTGCGCAGTCAATCTGCGCCTGGGCCCAAAATTAACCCCCCCCCCAAAAAAAAAGTACAGAAGAAGAAAGGTACATCTTTCCCAATAGTCATTCACTTGTTTTTCGTCTAGCTGATTCCCTGGCATAAATAACAGATAGAGAGATTCGGCAGTAGGGGTAAACGTGACAGAGTGAATGTTATTGCCTTTTATTCTGCAGCCAACCCTTGCCACGAAAAACAGCATTTTGTAAAATTATATATATATATATATATATATATATATATATATATATATATATATATATATATATATATATATATATAGAGAGAGAGAGAGAGAGAGAGAGAGAGAGAGAGAGAGAGAGAGAGAGAGAGAGAGAGAGAGAGAGAGAAAGCGTGGGCGGGCGTGCGTGCATGTGTGTGTGCGCGCACTTATCATTGCTGGTTCAGCATCGTGGTAAAGCGAGTTTCATCTCGCTGTATTTCTGATTTTATTCTTCCTTTCCTCCTCATCCCCCCCCCAAATCCCCCCTCCCTCTCTAACTCCTACACCACCTCCTCCTTCTGATTCGATGACGCCTCTGAATAGCCAGCATCTTTTAAAGGTCTCTGACTCCAAGAGAGGTGGAGGAGGAGGAGGAGGGGAACTGTTTGACAGTTTCATTATATTCAGTGCAGCCTTGAGGCACAAGGGGAAATTGTACAGTGCAAAAAGCTGCCATGATGAACTTTGACCTTGTAAAACTCGCTGCTGCATTTCAAGTTGAAGGATGAGAGTTCTTTCCTTTTTTCGTGGAAGAAAATGTTGAATAAATATTCTCGCTGGGTTTTATAAAATGAGCTGTGTCCTCAGTTTCTCTTGCGCCTCTCCCACAGCATGACACTGATTTGATGTGAGTGTAAGCGCGTTCAGTGGCGTTGGAAGATGAGGTCTGAAGTGCAGGTACTCGTTTATTGCATGATTAAAAGCACTTGTGGAGAAAGGTTGTTGGTGAATTTACACAATCTTCTAAATACCATGTAAAATAATGGTAGGCTGTCTAACTAAGTGGGCTGTGGATGACATATCCTTATACCTCGAGAACATACAGACTGGGCTGGATGAGGTTTGTTGAGCAAGTACTCGGTTATTGCATGACTAAAAGCACTTGCAGAGAAAAGTTGTTGATGAATTTACATAAAAGCACTTGCAGAGAAAGGTTGTTGGTGAATTTACATAAAAGCACTTGCAGAGAAAGGTTGTTGATGAATCTACATAAAAGCACTTGCAGAGAAAGGTTGTTGATGAATTTATACAATCTTGTAAATACCATGTAAAATAATGGTCAGTTGTCTAAGTCGAGAACATACAGTCTGGGCTGGGTTTGGATCGCAGTTCTAAGCAGCATGGAAGGACTGGATGCAGACAGTTGCTGATGTCAAGAGTAGTGTGGGACTGCCTGTACCTGATGTCTCGAAAGCTCATGATCCTGGTGGTCTGGAACGGCCAGTGTGCTAGGTATCATAAAAGCACATGATCCTGGCAATGAATGACTATCAGCGCCTGGAATCTCGGAAGTGCATGATCCTGGTAGTGAAAGACTGCCAGTGCCTGGGATCTCGCTAATGTATGAGCCTGGTAGTGAATGCCAGCGGCTGGAATCTCCAAAGTGTATGATCCTGGTATTGAAAGACAGGCCATAGAATCTCCAAACTGCATGATCCTGATAGTAAATGCCAGCGCCTGGAATCGCGTAAGCACATGGTCCTGGTAGTGGAAGACTACCAGCGCCTGGAGTCTCGAAAATGGCAAGGCCTGGAATCTCGATAGCACATGATCCTGGTAGTGAATCCAAACCTGGAGTTCCATAAGCACGTGATCTTAGTGGTGGGAATGCCAGTGCCTGGAATCTTGAAAATGCATGGTTCTGGTAGTGAATGCCAGCGCTTGGAATCTCCAGAGTGCATGATCTGGGTAGTTAGTGAATGCCAGCGCTTGGAATCTCGAAAGCACATGATTCTGGTAGAGAATACCAGCGCCTGGAATCTCCTAAACACACGATCCTGTTGATGAATGAATGCAAGAACTTGGAATCTCAAAAACTAATGATTCTGGTAGTGAATGCTAAGGCCTGGAATCTCGGAAGCACCTGGTCCTGCTGGGGTGTAAATAGCAGACTTTTAGGTCGAAGGAAAGCATGTTATCCTAGGTCATTGCGAATACCAGTTCCTTGTACGCTGAAATAACGTGATTTAGAATTAGGTAGGGTATTAATACCTAGTAGTGGTAGGTCAAAATCTAATAATCTAAGCAGTTATGAAATCCCAGCTCTTGGTAGGCTTAAATACAGGTTCCTGGTCGGTCAGTAACTCAAGTTTTAGTGGGAATAAACATCAGCTATGGTTGACTGCAAGCACAAGATTCATTGGGTTGTAAAGTCCATTTCCTTTTTGGTCGAAAACACGTGATCTAGGCGAGTTACTATATTAGTTCTTGGTAGGTGGCTGCAGCTTCATTTAAAGATGAAATTATGAATACTATACAGTAAGATTGCTATTTGCAGACTACTGGCATCTACAACTAATGAAGATATAAACGCGTACCAAAAAGTATCTGGGAGGGCCAATGCTTAATTACTGTTGAAGGCCCAGGCACAAGTTCTTTTTGCTTGCAGTAAATAATTATCAACATAATGAAAATAGAATTATGTATACTGAATGGTAAGCTCTTACTTACAATGAGGGATTTTACTGTGTGAAAGGTTGAGGTTTTTACTGTATAATCAGTGTTAAATTGGTGTTGTAACCGCCAAGGTTATTGATGATTTTGAAAGATGAAAATTGAAATAACTGATGTGGCTGGAGTTGCAAGAACTAAGAGAATTAATATTAATGTGTGTTTAGCACAAGCATTAAGAAAGCAAATGATTCAGATGACTTATAAAGTATGAAAAGTTTGCTTGGAAAGATAAACTTTTTAAGGACTTGATGTGATGAAAACAGATTCCTAGCGAAAGTAATGGAGAAAAGTAGATATTTTAGAGTACGTGCAAGAGTAAAGTTACATGACCTGTACAATGTTTGTGATGATTGAAATGATTAGAATAATATTATTAAGGGGTGTTGTACCAGTGGGAAACCAGATTTGCTTATAGAGTCATTGAGGGGGGAAAGTTTTGCTGAAGTAGATTAGCATAAAAAATACGGAAAGCTCTGCTTCCAAATACATGTCAGGAAGAAGATACAATTTCTTGGTCATGCAAGTTAGGCGAACAAGCACTTCAGTATGATTTAAGTACAAATACTTAGCTCGTTCAAGACTGTAGCACATACGGAAATTAATTATAAAGGCACTTAAGGATTAAAGATACAAGTGTTTCCTACTGTCAGGATTCAGGTTTTCAGAATCGTCATTACGCTTGAGTCATAAATGTGTGGAATGGTAAAAGCCCAGTACTTTGAGAGAAACATCCATAATGAAAATGGAACCTACTGATACTTTTATGGGTCGAATATTCTATGCGCATCGAAGCATATCGAATAAGTAGAAATCCAAACATCTGCTTTGATTAAACACGTGTGCTGCATACTTATGTTTGGAACACATACGATGGATCGATATATATATATATATATATATATATATATATATATATATATATATATATATATATATATATATATTTATATATATATATATATATATATATATATATATATATATGTATATATATATATATATATATATATATATATATATATATATATAATATATATATATACACACACACACACACACATATATATATATATATATATATATATATATATATATACACTCAGTTCCTCGTTGGGCGTGTCGGTAAAGTTGTGGGCTAGCAATCGCTAGGCCCGAGTTCGAGTCTCCGGCCGGCTAATGAAGAATTAGAGGAATTTATTTCTGGTGATAGAAATTCATTTCTCACTATAATGTGGTTCGGATTCCACAATAAGCTGTAGGTCCCGTTGCTAAGTAACTAATTGAGTCTTAGCCACGTAAAATAAGTCTAATCCTTCGGGCCAGCCCTAGGAGAGCTGTTAATCAGCTCAGTGGTCTGGTAAAACTAAGGTATACTTATATATATACTCTATATACATATATGTATATATATATGTATATGTATATATGTATACACACACACACACACACATATATATATATATGTGTGTGTGTGTGTGCATGCATGCGTGTGTACACGCGCTTGCACGTTTTCGCCTGACAGAGCAAGGTAATTTGAATTTGATTCATCAAAGGTGCATTACATAGCAAGTCCACACGTGGACATAACTGTCACGTTTTCCTTTCGTTATTTTTTCTGAAAAAGTTACGTATTTGTTATATATCAAGCACTTCTATGGAAAGTAGTCAGTGCTTCACATTATGCATTGTATATTATTGTAGTGAATGGTTTGTATGTATAGTTAGAATAAATATCACAGAAGGGCACACGCACTATATATTGCAAGAAAAAAATGTAAGTCAGTTAACTGATTACTATGTTTTATATATATATATATATATATATATATATATATATATATATATATATATATATATATATATATATATATATATATATATATATATATAGTTTAGACGTTAGTTTTAAGTGTCAAATAATACAAATGAGACGTTCCAAAGAATATTTTTCTAAAAACTGCAGGCGGCATCTATCACTCTCCGAGCGGCCAATGAAAAATTAGAGGAATTTATTTCTGGTGATAGAAATTCATTTCTCGTCATAATGTGGTTCGGATTCCACAATAAGCTGTAGGTCCCGTTGCTAGGTAACCAGTTGGTTCTTAGCCACGTAAAAATAAATCTGATCCTTCGGGCCAGCCCTAGGAGAGCTGTTAATCAGCTCAGTGGTCTGGTAAAACTAAGATATGCTTAACTTTCTTCCTTCAAAACCCATAAAATCTCCCGGTCCTGAGGCTCTTTAGCTATAGTTCATTTAGTTGCCCACAGATGGCGTAACTATAGCAAATTTAACAGTGGGACCTACGTGGAGTGTTGGAAAATTTTCGCGTTAAAAATTTTCACATAACCAATATTTATGTAAACTAAGAAGGATTTCGCCACCTGTGACGATAAATCATCTGATTTAATATGTGTCTTGAGTACATCAGCTCTCTGGTTATCAGAGTGATATTGAAAACATGCTGATTTTATATTTCAGTCAACATTGGCGGCACATAGGCCTTGGACTCTTGTCAGTTCTTCCTATGGCGTACATAGGCCTACTACACACACAGACACAGGTACATATATATATATATATATATATATATATATATATATATATATATATACTGTATATATAATATATATTTATTTATATATATGCATATGTATAATGGAAATGAAATGTGGGTGTTGCATGCTAATAAAAAAAATAGTTGGAGTTGTTGAGATGAACTGGTTGCTAGTGTACGTAGGTTAAAAAAAATTCAGTGAGAAAATTTTGAAGACACAGAGCAGAGAATGTAAAAAAGGTAGGCGTAGGTGAAAGGAAAGATCTGAGTTATTTGAGATGGTCGGGATATGTGGAAAGAATGGTTAGTGACTGGCTGGTGAAAAAGAGTATGTAATTCAGAAGCGGTAGGAGGAGGGAGGAGAGAACGGGTTAAAAGGGTTAGACATATTGTATGCAAGAGGTATTGGAAAGAAATCACATTATAATCCAGGAAGCGTTTAAGGCGAAGAGGGTTCATCCACGATTCAGCAGTTTTAAGTGTAAAAAATATGACAGTTGGCCAGTGCGGTCTTTTTTTTCTCTCGGGACATCCACTGTTACGAGAAACGGCACAATGATAAAAAAAAAAAAAAAACTATAACAGAAAAAAACGCGTCGAAGTTTCTTATGTACAGCGTATAATCAAGGCCACCGAAAATAGATCTATCTTTCGGTATAAACCGCGACCATGGAACTTTAACCACCGCCCGGTGGTGGCCTATCCTATATCGTTGCCAGAGGAACGATTATGGCAAACTTTAACCCTAAATCAAATAAAAATTACAGAGGCTAGAGGGGCTGCAATTTGGTATGTTTAATGACTGGAGAGTGGATGATCAACATACCAATTTGCAGCCCTCTAGCCTTAGTAGTTTTTAAGATCTGAGGGCGGACATAAAAGTGCGGGCAGAATAAAGTGCGGACGGACAGACAGAGCCGCCACAATAGTTTTCTTTTCAAAAAACTAAAATAGCGCGTATGGGGATACCCACTGCATACATCTGTCACTTTTGCAAGTTGCGGAAACTTATCGACATTTGCGTAGTTCCTGTGGTATTCATATTGACAATAAACATTGATCCTTCTCCGACAAAGCCTCAGAAAAAGAATTTTTTTTAAACATTGCAGACACTAGAAGATAATTACAACTCCAGGAAAATCTGTAGAGTGATGTCAGACTTGATAATATTATTTTTCTATTTATTTGACAGGCTTGTTTAGATCGGCATCGTTAATCAAGTTTTTTTTTATTCTCTTGCTATTTTGTTTGGCGTCTCGAATATTGGAGACGTGTTTAAAATTACAGTTGACGAGTTTTGTTATTGTTGTTTTATTAAATGAAGAATCTTAGTACTGTGAGAGAGATCTTAGAAGATTTTGAATTTCATAGTTAAACGAGAGATGAACTGCGATTAATTAGATTGTCCGCTTTCAGGCGAGCCAAACAAGGAACGCTGAATGTAGTAGGAATTTTATCTTACAAAGTTTTTTATTACCTTATTACAGAAACCAGAATTTGTTTCTCACGAGCAAGAAGAAGGGAAAAATCAGAAGTCGTATCATGCACCACAAGACTGATCAAGGAAACTGGGATTCTTCTGCAGTAGCGAGATGCCATAAGGCCTAAGGATTCTCACCTTGCCAGCGAGCTCTTGGAAAGACGAGAGGAATTTCACCTTGCAAGAGAGCCCATAAAAAGATGAGAAGATTCTCGCCTTGCAAGCGAGCTCTTGGAAAGACGAGAGGAATTTCACCTTGCAAGAGAACCCATAAAAAGATGAGAAGATTCTCACCTTGCAAGCGAGCCCTTGGAAAGACGAGAGGAATTTCACCTTGCAAGAGATCCCATAAAAAGATGAGAAGATTCTCATTTGCCAGCGAGCTCTTGGAAAGACGAGAGGAATTTCACCTCGCAAGAGAGAGCCCATAAAAAGATGAGAAATTCTCACCTTGCAAGCGAGCTAATGGAAAACAAAAGAACCTTGCAAAGAGCTCATGGAAAGATAAAAAGGTTTTCATCTTGCAAGCGAGCTTATGCAACACCAGTGGATTCTCACCTTGCAAGTACTTTGCCAGATATTTAAAGATTGTCACTTGCAAGAGAGTTCATGAAAGTTATAAGGTCCTTCACCTTGCAAGCAAGCTCACCAAAATACAGGAATCTCAGATTCTCACTTGACGAGCAGTTTACTGAAAAGACATGAGGATTTTCACAGGAATCTCACATGCAGCCCAGTTAAAAGCAGAAGTGAATGCCTTTCTTTTAGGCCAGCTAATCATGGGTACGAAAATCCTCCTAGGAATCACGCTTTACATAGATTTGACATACATTTTGTTTACCTCGACAGCTCATCAGAGTGTAATAAGTCATCCTTGTGAGCTGATATTGCAAAGTTAAGAATTTTCATCTTCCAAGCCGGCAAATCAGGCCTGTGAAGAATTTCCCTTGAAAGCGAGCTCTTAGGGTCAGTCAGTGACTTGAAGAGTCTCCCTTACAAACAAGCTCTGAGTCAGTCAGTGACATGAAGAATCTCCCTTGCAAACAAGGTCTGAGTCAGTCAGTCTGGCATGAAGAATCTCCCTTGTAAGCGAGCTCTCAGAGTCAGTCAGTGACTTGAAGAGTCTCCCTTGCAAACAAGCTCTGAGTCAGTCAGTGACATGAAGAATCTCCCTTGTAAGCGAGCTCTCAGAGTCAGTCAGTGACTTGAAGAGTCTCCCTTGCAAACAATCTCTGAGTCAGTCAGTGACATGAAGAATCTCCCTTGTAAGCGAGCTCTCAGAGTCAGTCAGTGACTTGAAGAATCTCCCTTGCAACCAAGCTCTGAGTCAGTCAGTGACATGAAGAATCTCCCTTGCTAACAAGCTCTGAGTCAGTCAGTGACAGGAAGGATCTCTCTCGCAAACAAGCTCTGAGTCAGTCAGTGGCATGAAGAATCTCCCTTGCAGGCACGCTCTTAGAGTCAGTAAATGGCTTAAAGAATCCCCCTTGCAAGCAAGCTCTCAGAGTCAATGACATGAAGAGTCTCCCTTGCAAGCCAGCTCTCAGAGTCATTCAGTGATATGAAGAATCTTCCTTGCAAGCGAGCTCTCAGAGTCAGTCAGTGGCATGAAGAATCTCCCTTGCAAGCGAGCTCGCAGAGTCAGTCAGTGACATGAAGAATCTCCCTTGCAAGCGAGCTCTCAGAGTTAGTCAGTGCCATGAAGAACCTCCCTTGCAAGCGAGCCCTCAGAGTCATTCAGTGACATGAAGAATCTCCCATGCAAGCAAGCTCTCAGAGTCATTCAGCGACATGAAGAATCTCCCTTCCAAGCGAGCTCTCAGAGTCAGTCAGTGACATGAAGAATTACCCTTGCAAGCGAGCTCTCAGAGTCAGTTAGTGACATAAAGAGCCTCTCTTGCAAGCTAGCTCGCAGAGTCAATCAGTGGCATGAAGAATCCCCCTTGCAAGCAAGCTCTCAGAATCAGTCAGCGCCATGAAGAGTCTCCCTTGCAAGTGAGATATCAAATAGGAAGCTTCTCGCCACGGTCTGATCTAAGTCGGAGCATGAGTATCCTCACCACGCAAACCAGCAGAGTAAGGACACCCTTGAGTGTCTTCTTGCAGGATAGCCAAGGAGACAAGGATGTCCCGTAATCGTTGCCGACGTTTCCTTTTCCGGGTTTACGGAAGATTGAGTCGCTGAAATGTGAAAACCGGAGGTAATTACTTCACTTTTGACCGATGAAGGCGTTTATCCTTAAGCCGCCTGGCTTAGAATTGCTTGGTCAGCGTATACCCCAAAGCACAGGCTTAACGAATGCATTTTCCACGAGGCTTTGATGAATAGTTGCTTTTATACTGATTTCTCTCTTCTTGTGTTTAAAGTTATATTACTGGGCAGGATTTCTGACACACACACAAAACACTCATACAAGCTCACCATGACCTGAGTGGTAAAGTGCCTGGCTGATTGTTGCTGGGACCGAGTTCGTTCCCAGACCAAACCTCACAAGTCCACCCAGCTGGGTCAACTGAGAGGGCTTGGGGCTAGCAACCTCACCACTGAAGACTTACTGAGAAACTAGAGGCCGGTACTTTTATTGTGTCACCGAAGGCCAAAATGGAGGGAGAAGTGCACGGTAAAACAACCATACATAATTACACACACCGCATATATATATATAAAGACTTATACCTCTCTTGATGGCTCAATGGGTAACGTCTACTGGAGTCGCTGAATAGGTTTTCGTGTCACGGGTTCGTGTCCCGACGATACCAATTCATTTATCACTTATACAAATTCCCCTTCGGCGACAATTCTCCAACGGAGATATCCCGAGGTAGCGTGAATTCGATATTAAGCGACATTTGTAGCTTCAAGATTGTATATAAATCACGGTGTGATAAAAATTTCATATATATATATATATATATATATATATATATATATATATATATATATATATATTATATATATATATATATATATATATATATATATATATATATTATATATATTATATATATATATATATATATATATATATATATATATATATATATATATATATATATATATACGTGTGTGTGTGTGCGTGTGATGTACAGTATGTGGGATTATATTGTATGTGCACACGTGTTACATGTAAGAAACTCGAGGCTCATATAAAAAATGTTGGAAATTCTCAACTTCTGCTTCTCATTAACTCTTTGAATATAGGTTCTATATTTAGGAACTTCATTGCCCCAGGATGTGTTATAAAAGAAAAAACTTTTGGAGGGGGATTCCAGGTATAGAGAAGTATGAGTTAATTCAAGTAATAATATATATATATATATATTATATATGTATATGTATATGTATATATATATATATATATGTATATGTATACATATGTATATATATATACATATATATATCTATAGTTAGATAATTGGGTAGTTAGTTTTCTTCATAATTGACCAAAGGGTCAGGCCAGATTGCCTTCGCCTTCATCATCCTCTTAAGCTTGCACGATTATTAATTTTTTCTCATTTCCAAAGGCTTCCACATCCGGTAGACAAATATTCACCCGGCCTCGAGGATGAGTCTGTCCGGTTGCCGTTCCCCGAGCCATTAGCGGATACGGCCTCTCCCGCTGGCGGATCCGGGTGCTCCGACGGGGATTTTCTGGACGTGCTTTGTCGCGCACTGCCGTTCGGGCGTGCGGGCGGGCGGGCGGTCGGTTGTTTGTGTGCTCATGTGTGATTTATGGAGAGATCGCTGAAGGAAATTGTGGTTCTGTATCTGTTTATCTCGGCATGAAGCTTCTTCTTCTTCAGAGAGAGAGAGAGAGAGAGAGAGAGAGAGAGAGAGAGAGAGAGAGAGAGAGAGAGAGAGAGAGAAGGGGGGGGGAAGATCTTTTGCACAAACACCTAGAAGTGTAATTTTGAAAATATCAGAGGATTTTAATTTATAGTTTGTGCTTCTTCTAAATTTTGTCTTGGGCACAGTAAATATAAAAAAATGTTATTTTGCTGAAATTTATTATTGAAAAGCGTTTATATATATATATATATATTATATATATATATATATATATATATATATATATATATATATATATATATACTGTGTATATATATATATATATATATAATATATATATATATATATATATATATATATATATATATATATATATATATATATATATATATATATATATATATATGTATGTATATGATAGGCAGAGTTTTTCTCCTACACAATGATCTTTCAGTTCTAATGGTGAAGTGGTTGAAGTACCACTGACAACCTTATGATGACGACATTGATTTCTATATAAATTCCAATCCAAAATCACTTAGCGTTGGGGATTCAGTTAAAACGCGGCAAGTCAATATTCTCTCTGCAATGCTGACTCTGCTTTCACCCCAACAAATTTCTTAATATTTTTGAGACTGAATGGGATAATATCCCATTGTTTACAGCGTTTTTAGAGAGGCTTTGAGAAGGTGTAGGCTTTACAATTACGTTAACAGAAACCGGAATATAAATGATGGTGATGATGATAAAAATAATGAAAGATGTGTTAAAAATGGCTATGATAAATCAGTAGCAACAATTACAACAATGACAAACAGCAAGTGAAGTGGGCGTCAACATATACTGTCCTGTTACGTACCAAGATTTAGGTCAACTAAATTCCCTGGGTTAATAGTTGATGCAAAGACACTTTGACACCAGTTTAATGCTGTTTACACACAGAGGTTCATTGACATGCACAGATCCCTGAGAGCAAAATATAGGGATAACAATGCCCACTAATCAGCCAGGTATCCCCGTAGTGCCGTCAGTGCACCTCATGCGGTGCACTGTAGGCATTACTTAAGATTCTTAGCGGCGTGCCCTCGGCCCCTAGCTGCAACACCTTTCGTTCCTTTTACTGTACCTCCTTTCATATTCTCTGTCTTCCATCTTACTTTCCAGCCTCTCCTAACAATTGATTCATAGTGCAACTGCGAGTTTTCCCTCCTGTTACACCTTTCAAACCTTTTACTCTCAATTTCCGTTTCAGCGCTGAATGACTTCGTAGGTCCCAGTGGTTGGCCTCTGGTCTAAATTCTATATTCAGTTCAATCAAGTATCTGTTGCAGCAGGAACTGCCCGAGTTGTGGAACTAAGGACAGACTTGCGTGAGACTTCAGGCACAAGAACTCGTGCGTGTCTGGTACAGGGGAGTTTTGGTTTGTGTGGCTAACACCAGCACCCGAAAAAGAAGAAACCATGACTGCGCCACCTCCTGCCTGTTTAGGCTTCATCTATACGAAAGCTGTAAATATTTCACGCAATCACTTCTTTATTCAAGTTCTGGGCCGCAGAAATTGACATGCTTCAAATACCTCTCGACGCATTTATTTATCGGTAAAATTCTAACTATTCTTTTGGAACTGGTTACAGTAAAAGAAATCACACGGAATTTTTTTGTAAC
>JANJGK010000011.1:8390345-8392845 GCA_039081455.1 Macrobrachium rosenbergii | reverse complement strand
TCGTGAGTCCACCATGTAGGGGAGGGGTGTGGAGTCTCCCATGTAGGGGATGAGTGTGGAGTTTCCCATGTATGGGAGGAGTGTGGAGCCTCCCATGTAGGGGAGGGGTGTGGAGTCTCCCATGTAGGGGAGGGGTGTGGAGTTTCCCATGTAGGGGATGAGTGTGGAGTCTCCCATGTAGGGGAGGGGTGTGGAGTCTCCCATGTAGGGGGAGGAGTGTGGAGTCTCCCATGTAGGGGATGAGTGTGGAGTCTCCCATGTAGGGGATGAGTGTGGGGTCTCCCATGTAGGGGATGAGTGTGGCGTCTCCTATGTAGGGGGAGGAGTGTGGAATCTCCCATGTAGGGGAGGAGTGTAGCGATGCTGCTAGGGAAATTCCCGATTTAGGTCGTGTAAATATGGAGTCCATATTGAGTTATATTTAGCGTGCGGTTATTATATATTACTAAAACGGGATAATAATACAGTTACCTGTTCCATATGGTTCTGATGGCACCTAGCATAACAGTAAGATATCACTCTTTTTTTTGTCTGTTTTTTTAAATGTAAATGTGATATATACATACATATATAATATATATATATATATATATATATATATATATATATATATATATATATATATATATATATATACATACATATATATATATATATATATATATATATATATAGTTATATATATATATATGTGTGTATATATATATATATATATATATATATATATATATATATATATATATATATATATATATATATATATATATATATATATATATATATATATAGCTTGAACTGTACTTACTTCAATGGTAAAGCCCAGTACTTATGATATGGGTTGTTCCACTATGTAAGTGGGCGTTCAGTATATATATGAATCTTTTACTGATGATGCTACGCCTCTCACAGGATGAGGGGAGGGGGGGGGGTGTTGTCCAAAACATTAGCCTCTCACGAGGCACAATTCAATTCAATTCTGGTCCTCCCACGAAATTTTGTATAGGCTTAGCATCACGTACGACGTTGTGGTATCGCGGGCACTTATACCCTCGCACCTGGTGCCACTCGAGGGTCTGTGAATTGTAGTGCCCACTTGGGACGTGCGCGTCACTTGGTTGCACTTGCGACCTGTTTTCGGTGCCACTTGTTTGGCTGGTGGGTGACTGTTCACTGTGCCTACTCAGAAAAGGTATGGAAAGTCAAGTGGCAACTTTTATTTTTCTTTTTTTGGTTCATCATCTATTCCTTTGTTTCGTGGGATCTGTATCATCATAATTTTTAGACATTTATTTAATTTTATTTTTCTTTATTAGTTCATAATCGATTCCTTTGTTTCGTGAAATCTTTATCATCATATTTTTTTTTTACATTTGTTTAATTTTATATTTTTCCTTTATTAGTTCATAATCGATCCCTTTATTTCGTGGAATCTTTATCACAGTAATTTTTTTACATTGGTTTAATTTTATTTCTTCTTCATTAGTTCATAATCGATTCCTTTGTTTCGTGGAATCTTTATCATCATAATTTTTTTTACATTTATTTAATTTTATTTCTTCTTTATTAGTTCATAATCGATTCCTTTGTTTCTTGGAATCTTTATCATAAATTTTTTTTTTACATTTATTTAATTTTATTTTTACTTTATTAGTTCACAATCGATTCCTTTGTTTTGTGGAATCTTGATCATAATTCTTAAATATTTATTTAAAAGTTTATATCGTATTTGATTAAGCTTTTGGTTATCTCATTCTTTGCTGACTTACTAGTTTATTGTTTTGTATGTTTCATTTGTTTGTTTATTCACTTGTTTATTGGTTTTCTGCTTTCTCTCTGTTTTCCTATTTTCACATGATGCCAAGGCTTATTTGGGCTACCTGGCAGCCTCAGGCGTATATTCCCATGCACACACGAACAAACGCCCCACAAGCGCTTGCGCACTCACAAACAAATATTTAGTAAAAAAAAAAAATGATCGGTGTCATCATTATAAGACGGATCACTATCATAAATCTAAAACAGTGTACAATTTAAAACAAGTAAAAAATGCGTCGAACAATCGAGTTTCCTGGACAGCGTATAATGCTGTATGAAACTCTCAGTCACGGCCTATGAAACACTCAGCCGCTTCCCATGAATCTTGCAGTCACGGTCCGGTGGTGGCCTGTGCTTTTGGCACCTATAGGGCTGCCAGACGCACGATCATGGCTAAAATTAACCTTAAATAAAATAAAAACTACTGAGGCTAGAGGGCTGCAGTTTGGTATGTTTGGTAATTGGAGGGTCGATGATCAACATACCAATTTGAACCCCTCTAGCCACAGTAGTTTTTAAGATCTGAGGGCGGACAGAAAAAGTGCGGACGGACAGACAAATAGCCATCTCGTTAGTTTTCTTTTGCAGAACACACTAAAAAGAACGGGAAATAACTATGCAATATTACACACTCTTCCAAGATCATTATATAAATGCCTTATGTGCTTAGGAAGTATGTATATGA
>JANJGK010000011.1:8377845-8382845 GCA_039081455.1 Macrobrachium rosenbergii | reverse complement strand
GGAATATTTTGGGAAACATTATGATATTTGGGAAATATTTGGGAAAATATTTTGCAAAATATCTGGGAAATATTTTGGAAAATGTCTGATAAATATTTTGGGAAATATTTTGGGAAATATCTGGGAATGTTTTCAGCAACAAGATCTCGGGTCTATAGTATAAGTTTAATCCAAATCGCTCAATCATTCTAAAGTGGAGACATCTGTTATATTAATTCGTCGTAGTTAACTTCTGCATTTCACTTGAAAAGGGACTTAAAAATCGCGCTGAAAAATATAATAATAATAATAATAATAATAATAATAATAATAATAATAATAATAATAATAATAATAATAATAATAATAATAATAATAATAATAATAATAATAATTATTATTATTATTATTATTATTATTATTATTATTATTATTATTATTATTATTATTCAGTAGATGAACCCAACCATATGTAACAAGCCCACCAAAGGGGCCATTGACTTGAAATTCAAGCTTCCAAAGAATATGGTGTTCATTAGGGAGAAGTAAGAGTAAGTAAACTAAACTAAACTCAACAATATTAAGTCTGAATAAAGAATTGAGCTGAGAACTAGTAATTTGAGTCATTCATTCAAAAATAATTTTAAATGAAATCTACACCTTAATTTTACTCACTGAATAGTTGACCTGTATGTGTACAACCAACAGGTGAAGGACGGTGCTACATCAAACAATAATCACTGTACAAATAATATGAAACAATAACACGCCTGAAACTGCCTCGATAATTTGCAAATGGCGACACCTCAGCGATGGTGCAATGATTATCCAGGATATCATCAGGAAATTAATTTCTGGGATGGAATAACTATTAGCCAGGATCAGCTTCACGATAAAAGATATTAGGTCAATGTAACGGAACATTCTAAAGGGGGAGGGGTGGGGGTTCTAGGGTGAAAGTTGTAAATATTGTATGGTGAAAGCAAATATTGTATGATGAAAGTAAATATCGTATGGCGAAAATAAATTTGTGTTGTGAAAGTAGTTTTTGTATTGTGAAAGTAAGTTTTGTGCTGTGAAAGTAAATATTATATGGTGAAAGTAAATATTGTATGGCGAAAGTAAATTTGTGTTGTGAAAGTAAATATTGTATGGTGAAAGAAAATTTTTGTGTTGTGAAAGTAAATATTGTCTGGTGAAAGTAAATTTTGTGTTGTGAAAGTAAATTTTGTGTTGTGGAAGTAAATATTGTATGGTGAAAGTAAAAATTGTATGGTGAACGTAAGTATTTTATGGTGAAAGTAAATATTGTATGATGAAATTAAATATTGTGTGATGAAAGTAAATATTGCATGGTATAAGGAACATTGCATGGCGAAAATAGATATCGTGTGATGAAAGTAAATATTGCATGGCGAAAATAAATACTGTATGGTGATATTAAAATAGGCAGTGGTGAGAGACTGAAAAAAAAAAAATACCTCTTCAATTAGGTCATAGCTGAAATGATCCCAAAATTGCTACTTGCCACTCAACCATAGCAACAGACTGTGACGTCATCAACAGGCAGGTTACGATATGCGGAAGGGAAGGTGTTGCCTATTGCCCGTATCACTCACACAGGGTGCCTGTGGGTCTTGCCAAAACCTGCTACGGTAAATATCATCTAGAACAATACTTATATAAACAGTGTTCAACAGGGTTGCATGGAGTTTTTTTTTTTCTTATGAAACTAACATTAATGTTACTTATGCGTGCATATATAATACACAAACACACATATATGTGTGTGTATATATATATATATATATATATATATATATATATATATATATATATATATATATATATATATATATATATATATAGAGAGAGAGAGAGAGAGAGAGAGAGAGAGAGAGAGAGAGAGAGAGAGAGAGAGAGAGAGAGAGAGGGTATAAGGCCATAAGTAAATTGAAACAACGGTGTACAAAGATTTCTCTTTTAACATGAGGCATTTTCTAGGAAACTACAAGGAATAGAAAAAAACAATTACCACAAAAATTTTCTTCTGTTTAACAAAGCTGCCAATAATAAACGGGTATTAAAACCGTTTTATTACATTCACAGGTCATTGCATCATCATCTCTTGGATTAACCCACATCCTGGATTAACCAAGAAGTGGCTCAGTACATAAAAAAAAAAAAGACTGATTTTTACTTTTCTGAAAAGCAAATTATTGTGTCGGCTTTGTCTGTCCGTCCGCACTTTTTTCTGTCCGCACTTTTTCTATCCGGCCTCAGATCTTAAAAACTACTGAGACTAGAGGGCTGCAAATTGATATGCTGATCATCCACCCTCCAATCATCAAACATACCAAATTGCAGCCCTCTAGCCTCAGTTGTTTTTATTTTATTTAAGGTTAAAGTTAGCCATGATCGTACGTCTGGCAACGATAAAGGCCAGGCCCACCACTGGACCGTGGTTAAAGTTTCATGGGCCTTGGCTCATACAGCAGTATACCTAGACCTCCGAAAGATAGATCTGTTTTCGGTGGCCTTGATTATACATTGTACAGAAAACTCGATTGCGGCGAAGAAACTTCGGCGCATTTTTTACTTGTTAATCTTTAGTTTTGATTTTTAATCTTTAGTTTATCTTTTAAATCTCCCTCAGGAGTGCATTATGCTCCTGGACTGATTAATTATATTATTTGTTTGTTGCATTAATGCAGATTGCATGAGGCTACCAGAGACAATGATACTGATTATACTTGGTATTATCTCTCTTTCTCTCTCTCTCTCTCTCTCTCTCTCTCTCTCTCTCTCTCTGATATATATATATATATATATATATATATATATATATATATATATATATATATATATATATATATATATATATATATATATCACACACATATATATGTAAGTATGTATGTATGCATCTATGTATGTAAGCATATCAGCGAATAAAGGATGAGTTATGGCAGTGACCGCTGTTTATTTTGTCTGTGGAAACGCGCACACTTGGAGGATGTATGCAACACGAGAGCTTCCGGTGCTCTTGTACTAAACTTTGAGTCATGTGGCCGTTTGGAATTCCGTCTTAAAAATAGCGAGAGGGTGTAAACAGCGTTTATGAATTCACTTTTCATTAGTCATTTTTCATTCATGTTTCCGTAAATCTCGGAATCCTATTTGCCGTCATTTGGAGGGCGGGGGAGGGGTGGGGGGGAATGGAGGAGGCGAAATATTCGGTTAACTTATTTCGCCCAGAGTTTCATATAGACCTCCTGATACTTCCTCTTGTTTTATTTTCGTTTTATTTTATTTTATTTTCAAGATCTTTAAGATTTTTCTTTACTTTACCTTGACAGTAGTCTTTTCAATTTTATGCTCAGAATCCCCTTTTTATCCTGTTACATATATATATATATATATATATATATATATATATATATATATATATATATATATATATATATATACGAGTATATATACATACATACAGTATATATACATATATATATGTGTGTATATATTATCTATATATAATACATATATTTTCACATATTTATATATATATATACATATGTGTGTATGTACATATATACAAACATAAATATTTAGCGTATTAAAACTACGGGTTTTTTTACTCATTTCAAAAAGTATAAATTTGCCTGAAGCTGTGAATATGTGATGAATATAAAGATATATGTATCCTTTTGTGTCGTGGTGTACATGCTACAGTCTGTGGTATTCAGTCATGATGTATTTCGTACTGAAGCAACGCTGTTTCCTCTCAGAAAAATTCTTGATAATTCATTATGCAAATTTTAGAAAACCGGAGAACGGTTTAAAAATACTAGGGCGGATATTTGTGAACGTAAGTGGCTATTGCACAGAAGGAGTCTGACATAACAAGATTGCAAAATTTAATTGACAATAACAAGCTGTGTGCCATTACTGCGAATTGAAGTAACCATGACATTCTTGAACTCTTTGAATTTCTCAACCAGGTGGCCTGGCTTCTCAGGATGTTTCACGCTTTGCACGCGTGGACAAAATAGGCTAGATATCACACACACGCACACACACACACACACTCGTATATACCTACATATATATATATATATATATATATATATATATATTATATATATATATATATTATATATATATATATATATATATATATATTATACATATATATATATAAACATGTATATGTATATACATAATATATATATATATATATATATATATATATATATATATATGTATATATATATATATATATATATATATATATATATATATATATATATATATATCTATTTACACAATGAAGGCAGGGGAAGCACACCAACAGGTCAAGAAAGTCATATTTATTCAGTTGCAACGTTTCGAAGCCAACCAGCAGGCATCATTTCAAGCTACAAAGTAACAACACCTAATTAGTACAATAAAATTAAGTGACAAACATTAAAATACATAATATAAGTTTCATTAAAACAAACACAGTTAAAAATATGAATAAGGACCAACCGTTGAGTGTGGAGGCAGAGGAAGGACTGACCAAAAACGTAAACAGTTCACGAGAGATAAGGTGTTGTAGACGTGCATGAGCGTTCAGTGAGGGACCAGTTTTTTTTTAATAAACAATGACTCATTTTAATTGTTAAAAGTTTATGATTAGAGGCTCTGCCAAAACCTTGAAGTCTTTGTACTGAATAGAATAGTTGCATTTATCGGGATGATCCCTTATGTTGGAAAATTCGGGATTTGAAAGTTTAGTGCCAGTTCTATTGCTGACAGCTCTATGGCTGTCAATTCGGACTTTAAGTAACCCATGTGTCGATCCAATACAGGTCCCTCGAATATATCGAGGACAAGTAAACTTATAAATAACATAAGAGGTCGTTAAAGGATTCAAACGGTCTTTGAAGCTGAAAAGGCTACCGATATTCAGTGAGTTTGTGGGTGAAAATCCAAATTATACCCACAAACCCACTGAATATTCCTCAACAGCTTACTCA
>JANJGK010000011.1:8369854-8374854 GCA_039081455.1 Macrobrachium rosenbergii | reverse complement strand
GAGTGTGACGTCACAACAACGCCACGGACACGTCACTGGCGTAAAAGGCAAAACGGGGATGTTTTAAATAGAAGACTTCAAAGGGAGGCGGGGGAGGGGGCGGGAGGGAAGGGGGGTTGTTTTTGCTGAAGAGTGGAAAACATGCGCTGGGTGGAACAACAATAATCGAGACCACCAATATTCGCACGTTTACCTGGAAAGTCGCTTATGTCCGCCCCGCTCTCTCTCTCTCTCTCTCTCTTTCTCTCTCTCTCTCTCTCTCTCTCTCTCTCTCTCTCTCTCTCTCTCTCTCTCATGCACCTATTTCTCGCTTCGCCTTTCATTCTCGAGCTCTGTCTTCCTCCTCCCCATTGTTCCTCCTACTCCTCAATTCACTTAACCTTATTTCCTTTCTCCTCCCATTCTCCCCCTCCCCCAAATCTCTCCTCCCCCACTATTTATCCCAGCCCCACCTTCTTCCTTCATGTTGGTCAGTTCTTATTTCTTCTCTCGTCATTTTCTTTTATTTCTTCTTGCATGTCATTGTATTGCTCCCCTGTTCCTTTTGTTCCAAGTTTTTCGCAACTGAGTTTTATTCTCCACTGCATTTCCTCGTAACCTCTCTCTTCTTCATTATTTGCTCTTTGACCTTTTCCTTCTCCTTTACGATCTTTTTTACTCGACACATCTTCGTTCTCCACCAATTCCTCTCTCTCTCTCTCTCTCTCTCGTTTATCTTCTATTCCTTCAATAATTCCATTTCCCCCCCCCCTCTCCTATTTCTCTTCATGCTCTTTTTTCCTCATTCCCTTCTCTACTCCATTATTATTAATAATCTCCTCTTATTCCTACGTCCCCTTCCGTCTTTTCCACGTTCCTCTTCCCTTCCATTTCATTTCCCCCTTTTCCTCTCACTCCCTCTACATCTGCCCTTCGTACTTTTCTTCAATATATCGCCCATCCTTTAATCGGGTTTAATTTTAGAGAGGTTTTTCTGTTCCCCTCTCCCTCGACCGCTTCAAAAATCCAGGGCCTCTCCACGTGGTTCATTTCAAAGACGAAACTTGGTTCAGCGTAATAATATAGTTGCTGAATATTACCAGTCATCATACTCTTCGTCAGCCGGACTGCCGATGGTGAATTTCAGTGCTATTATCTATATCGTAATTGTGAAATATGATACAGAAGTGTGATGTGAAGTGTTAGCGGGCGCAGGTGTATAATCCGAAATACGAAAACGGCCATAATTTGAAATAGTTCACCGTCCACACTACACAGTAAATTGGTGTGCACGGTACTATGATTTGGAATGAAGCACGGTACAGTACCGCAGTATAAATATTTATTTGAAGCTGAAAACGCTACAGCACGGCAGTCTGAAAAAAAGGGTACTTTCAATTATTAGCTGCTAAAATTAGAGAAATGAGCAACTAAGAGCACCTGTCCAGATTCTAATATAATTAATTCTGTCTGCTTTTTTCTCCCTTAAAAATGAGCAGATGGTGTCTCCCTCTCACGGTAGTAAGTGCCTACAATTTGAGAATGCGGTTGCTAGCCTCACGCCCTGCCATGGTTGACTGCACCCAACACTGTTTTATCAATCGGTCGAACGACCAGGAATGTCATCAACCTGCACGTAAAACCTTATGATAAGAAATTAAAGCCCACACATTCAAACACTGAAGCTTACTGGAGTTATTTCCTGACATTTGTAAATGTTCAGGGCATAAAAAATTGCTCTAGACATTTATTTGCTAACATTCAAACATTTAAGCTTACTGGGGGGTATTTTCCTGACGTCTGTAAATGTTCAGGGTATAAATAACTGTTGTAAATACTCATTTGTTAACCTTCAAACATTTAAGCTTACTGGAGGCGCTTTCCTGACATTTGTAAATGTTCAGGGCATAAAAAATTGCTCTAAATATTCATTTGTTAACACTCAAACATTTAAGCTTACTGGAGATATTTTCTTGACATTTGTGAACAGTAAGGTCACAAAATATTTGTTCTAAATATTCATTAGCTAACCTTCAAACATTTAAGCTTACTGGAGGTATTTTCCTGATATTTGTAAACATTCAGGGCATAAAAGCTTGGTCTGTATATTTATCTGCTAACTCTCAACATTTAAGCTTACTGGAGGTATTTTCCTGACATTCGTAAATATTCAGGGAATAAAAATTTCTTATAAACATTCATTTGGCAACCATCAAACATTTAAGCCTACTGGGGGTATTTTCCTGACATTTGTAAATATTCAGGGCATAAATTTTCTTATAAACATTCATTTGGCAACCATCAAACATTTAAGCTTAACTTTGGAGGTATTTTCCTGACATTTACAGATATTCAGGAAATACAAATTTCTTATAAACATTCATTTGGCAACCATCAAACATTTAAGCTTATTGGAGATATTTTCTTGACATCTGTCATAAAAATATGTTCTAAATATTCATTTGCTAACCTTCAAACATTTAAGATTACGGGAGGTATTTTCCTGATATTTGTAAACAGTCATGGCATAAAAGCTTGTTCTGTATATTTATCCGCTAACTCTCAAACATTTAAGCTTACTGGAGGTATTTTCCTGACATTTATAGATATTCAGGGAATACAAATTTCTTATAAACATTCATTTGGCAACCATCAAACATTTAAGCTTACTGGAGGTATTTTCCTGACATTTGTAAATATTCAGGGCATAAAAATTTCATATAAACATTCATTCGGCAACCATCAAACATTTAAGCTTACTGGAGGTATGAAAGGTTGTTCTAAATATAATTTTCAATTGAAAATTAAACTAAAGCCGCCCAATAGCTCCCGACAATACTCATTCAACAAGAGTATATTTTCTTCAACGTAAGGAAACGGAGCGCTAGAGCTGCATAAATATATCCTAGCTGCAGGATATATTTAGGAAACAGATTCCAATAACGACAATGGACGTAGGTGTTGTTGCCGACGCAACATTCCAAAAGACGTGAGCCTAAAACATTCAGTAATAATCTACTCGTACGAGGTGGCAGATCAAATCTCGTGACAATTCACGGAACGTAAGTTATACATCGACGGATGGTCTCTTGTTTGCCAGTGTTTCATAAGTTGCATTTTAATAAGAGATCTTTCACACTCGCAACTGATCCCTGATTCCCCTTTTCCTGCCGAGAGCAACCAGATTCGCTGAACAGCAGCACCGACATGCAGTAAATGTTTAGCCTCGCTTTCGAACTTCCCAGTTCCAGAGGTCCTTTATTCCTCACACCGTGGGACTGCGGAACAGTCTCCCTGCTGAGGATGTCGTGCAGTTGGAACTTCTTCAGAAGTTCAAACGAAGATGCAATGCATTACTACCCCTCAGGGTATTCTCCTTGCACCTTATTCTTTGGAAGCTTGAATTTCAAGTCAATGGCCCCTGTGGGCTTGCTCCATACCAACAGAGTTCATCTTCAATAATAATAATAATAATAATAATAATAATAATAATAATAATAATAATAATAATAATAATAATAATAATAATTGTAAGTAAAATAGCATACTTGTTAGAAAAAAACAGTTAACAATTTAAGCAATGGCCCCTGTAGGCTTGCTCCATACGAACAGAGTTCATCTTCAATAATAATAATAATAATAATAATAATAATAATAATAATAATAATAATAATAATAATAACAATAATAATAATAATAATAATAACTGTAAGTAAAATAGCATACTTGTTAGAAAAAACAGTTAACAATTTAAGCAATGTGTTGGACCTTTTCCTGTCGGAGCGTCTCAGGGGATGTCCTACATATGTGGATGCATATAAATCTCTGAAAAAATGAGACAATATCGGACCTCAAGATAATTCTAATAGACAGAAGTTGTTCAACAATCTCTTTCTCAAACTATTTTTTTGGCATAATTAATGGAATTAATTCCAAACCACCACAACCAAATCCACCTAAGTTTGGATGTCATACGCTGGAACTGACTCGCATTCACCCCGGCAGGACAGCCCTCTACACAGTGAATAATTCTATGAAAATTAAATAGTGCAACCTCTACCAATTGCACTGGATCTAAATCTCACCTAATGAAATGTACGTGGACCCTTCTCAACCACATTTCATTGTGCGCCCTTAACCAGGCGTCTGGGATGGCTAACACACTAAGAGTTTTGGTAACCTATTTAACAATGAAAAAATAGAGTAAAGTTTATGTTTCAGTGGAAAATATAAGGGGTATGCGACTCCTCCCACTGACTTTCTTTCTCAATTTTATATATATATATATTTTTATAGACATATATATATATATATATATATATATATATATATATATATATATATATATATATATATATATATATATATATATATATTCAGCAGGTAGGATAATAGGGTCTCCTAACAACTACCATCCCTAAGACACAAGCTGAACGATTTTTGAACATTATTTTCGGCAGTTACCGGTGATACCACTAAGCTACCATGACTTATGGTAGCTCGCTCTCCACCACCCTAGCTGAAGCCCACAGCAATCGACTAACTATCGTGTGTGTATTGCACTGCTTAAGGATAGCAGGTACGAAGGAGTTTTCTGAAACTGGCATACCTGGGATCGATTCCGGGACAATCCCTGCCGAGGAGAGGCTGTACCACTTGCGTTTGCAAGGTCTGCAGTTCACTTCTGGCTTACCGCCCACTAGTCGACCCAACTGTGGTTAAGTAACCGCCTCAGCTGCGGTTACATGGCAATCAATGCACACATAACGTAAAAGAATGGACGGAAAAAAATAGTTTCTCTCTTTCCATTTTTATTTTTATTTTAGAAACATTACATACACTCTGTGGGAACTGGTGATTAAATTGTACACAAATACATTTCTTGAATGATGAATATGTTCAGTGTAAAGTTTTTGTTGTATTTCAGATATATTCTTTTAGATATATTTTTTCACAGCATCAAAAAACGCGTCCATTAGACTATGAGGAAAACGGCTCAAAATAAACATTGTGTAATTAGG
>JANJGK010000011.1:8339854-8364854 GCA_039081455.1 Macrobrachium rosenbergii | reverse complement strand
TTATGTTCCTCTGTCTGTGGCTGCTAGGTCATTCTGAAGGATATTAGGTCATCTCATATGCCCCCAAATGTAGCTAATTGGTCATCTCATTTGCTGATGGGTTATATCACGTGCCTCGATTCATGGCTACTAGGTCATGTCATGCGTTTCTGTTTGGGGCTGTTAGGTCATTCTGAAGGATACTAGGTCATCTCATATGCCCCCAAATGTAGCTAATTGGTCATCTCATTTGCTGATGGGTTATATCACGTGGCTCGATTCATGGCTACTAGGTCATGTCATGCGTTTCTGTTTGGGGCTGCTAGGTCACCTCCGTGCTTCTCTTTATGGCTCCCATTTCATCTCTTTTGTCGCAACTTGTGGCTGCTGAGTCATTTCATGTGTCTTCATGTGTGGCTGCTGGATTCCCATGTGTGGTTTTTTTTTTACGGCTGCTGGGACACCTCATGGGCATCTCTTTGTAGCTGCTGAGTAATCTCATGCACCTCTTGTCTGGATGCTGGGTCATATGAAGCATCTCTATATTTAC
Organism: Macrobrachium rosenbergii; assembly: GCA_039081455.1. Classification (NCBI taxonomy): domain Eukaryota; kingdom Metazoa; phylum Arthropoda; class Malacostraca; order Decapoda; family Palaemonidae; genus Macrobrachium; species Macrobrachium rosenbergii. The sequence goes on along the minus strand of JANJGK010000011.1, from coordinate 8,364,325 downwards.
CTGCTGAGTCATAGCATGAACCTCTATTTCTTGCTGATGGGTCATGACATGGACCTCTCTATCTAGCTGCTGAATCATAACATGAACCTCTGCATCTAGCTGATGGGTCATAACATGAGCCTCTATTTCTGGCTGCTGGGTCATAACATGAACCTCTATTCCTTACTGCTGGGTCATAATATGAATCTCTATTTCTTACTGCTGGGTCGTAATATGAACCTCTAAACCGTGCTGCTGGTGGGTTATGAACCTCTATTTCTTGCTGCTGGGTCATAACAAGAACCTCCATTTCTTGCTCAAGGTCATAAAATGAACCTTTGTTTCTAACTGCTCGGTCATAACACGAACCTTCATTAATGGCTGCTGGATCATAATAAGAACCTCTATTTCTTGCTGCTGCGTCATAACAAGAACCTCCATTTCTTGCCGAAAGTCATAAAACGAACCTCTGTTTCGAACTGCTCGGTCATAACACGAACCTTCATTTCTGGCTGCTGGATCATAATATGAACCTCTATTTCTTGCTGCTAGGCCATAACAAGACAAAAACCTCTATTTCTTGCTGAAGGTCATAAAACGAACCTTTGTTTCTAACTGCTCGGTCATAACACGAACCTTCATTTCTGGCTGCTGGGTCATCTCTCTTGCCTAGATTTGCGGCGGCTGGGTCACCTTAGGTCCCTGTATTTGCAGCTGATAGGCTGTCTCACGTGCCTGTGTGTGGTCTCTGGGTCATCTGGTGTGAATTATATTTGTGGCTGCTAGGTCAACCTAAAGTACCTCTATTTGTGGGTGCTGCGTCATTGCAAATGCCTCTATTTCTGGCTGCTGGGTCATCTCTTGTGCATCTTTCTATGTCTGTTGGGCCATCTCACGCTCGCTAGGGACATAATGGATTTTGGGTTTACTCCATAAGAGAATATCATACTTTTCTTACTGTTCATGATTGTATTGCTTCTAACAAAAGATAATAATCAGAAAATGAAAGTAAAACCCTTTTACTGCTAAGCTCTCCCATCAAAACAATATTAAATATAACATTAACATGGCATCTTGGCAGAATGTAGACAAGCTATTGCCCGGCAGAGTGAGTAGTGAGCACTAAAATCTGTTTCCTAGGATGCTGACGACAAATAACCGCAGCCAATATCATTGTAGCCAATGGTAGGTGCTGAGCATGAACTTCCACCAATCATTATTAGCTTCAACGATATCGTATGTGGATATTTACCGCCCGCTACGAAAAAAAATAGACCAGATTCTTGAGGCCTTACGCATTAAACTGAATACGGTAATGGAAGTTTCCTATTCGTATGGAACTTTTTGATAATGGCCAGACAGTATATCTTCACATCTAGCAGTGGTCTAAATTTGGTGAAAAGAGAACCGTAAATTAATATCAGAGAGGCTGACTGATCTACAGTTACGATGGCTATACTAAACGTTGTCTGACAAATTCTAAATCAGTTTTAAATTCTGAAAAATTCTAAACCAACTCACATTCCAACATCACTACTAGGTGCAACTTCTGTTGAAATAAAAGTTAAAATAAGAGATTCTAGGAAACTGAACATAATTAACCTGCTGAATCATTGACCAAAAAATATACCTTATAAAACCCACGGGAAATAACATAGTAGGCTTTAACTGAAAGTACAACTGAGAAAAGGAGAGTTTCGAATAAACAAAAATTTATGCTTATGTAAGAAGACTACTTTAGGACAATGAGAACTGATTTTTGAATTAATGCTAAATATATAATATACAATATACCAATATAACAACAACAATAATAAAAAATAAATATGAATATAATAAAACCAGTATGTAATGCAAACTAAACCATGAAAGCCTTAGCAAACGAAATAGGTCACTTTGATAATACAGATAAACCGTTGCTGAATAATGAACGAACATAATCCAAACACTACCGTGAACATAACAGCAAGTGCAGAAGGCGATGCTGGTAAAAATGAACACAGGAATAAAATAAAATAAAAAACATTTGTGCAAACGATAGGATGCAAAACTGAATGTTCACCGGATCAAGACAAACATTACCAAGAACATGTTACCAAATGCTTTAGATTAATAACGCTAAATCAAACAAATAAATTAGTTGTTCATCGTTCCGTCCCACAGGCAATTAGGTGATTCCATCCCACAGGTAATGAGATGACGTCATTCGACATGGGGGCGTCCTCTAGTGCGCTGCATATGAGGTCATATGCTCAGGTACTTCTATTGTGGCGACATAATTTCTGACGGCCTGAAGTCTTTCAGCTATGAACAGCGAAGGTTAGCTGCTTGTACATGTACACGGAACAGGGAAAATACTTCGAGATTTTATACGGCTGTTGATTGGTCATGAAGCCGAGTCTCGCATTCACCTCAAGCGGTGCACTGTAGGCATTGCTAAAGGGTGCTTGCAAACAACCCTTCGGCCTCTAGCTGCGCCGAATTTTTAGCCTCTTACTTTAAACCTCCAATCCCTCTTCCTCCCTTCCATCTTGCTGTCCAACTTCTACAACTATGACTTCTTAGTGCAAGTATGGGGTTTCCTCCCAGTTTAATTAACCTTTAGGCCCTTGTACTTCATCTCATTTGCTTTCCAGGTCGCTTTATCTTGCTGTCCAGTCACTCCAACTCCCTCTTTTCACTCCCTTAGCGCTGAATGGCTGAAGTTGTCCCAGAGAGAGAGAGAGAGAGAGAGAGAGAGCGAGAGAGAGAGAGAGAGAGAGAGAGAGAGTGAGTTAAGATGAGAAATTCCTCTATACTACAGCATAACAAAAACACATAATGGTAAGTGAAAGGGTATAAAAATCGTTGAGTAGGTTTGTTCACTTCAGACTGGCAAGAATAGTTCCTCGTTGGACGGGTCGGTAGAATTCTCGGCTAGCACTCTGCTGGGGCCGCGTCCGAATCTCCGGCTGGCCAATGAAGAATTAGAGGAATTTATTTCTGGTGATAGAAATTCATTTCTCGGTATAATGTGGTTCAGATTCCACAATAAGCTGTAGGTCCCGTCGCTAGGTAACCAATTGGTTCTTGGCCATGTAAGATAAGTCTAATCCTTCGGGCCAGCCCTAGGAGAGTTGTTATTCAGCTCAGTGGTCTGGTTAAACTAAGGTATACTTAACTTTTTAACCAAAGGAAGCCATTTCTTTGACTTTGTTCCGTTATGAATGGCGCCAGTGACAACCATTTTTTTGGGGCTTTGTTCCGTTACGACTGGCGTCGAAGACAGCCATTTCTTTGTTCCGTCATGACTGGCGTCAAAGACAGACATTTCTTTGTTCCGTCATGACTGGCGCCAAGACAGCCATTTCTTTGTTCCGTCATGACTGGCGTCAAAGACAGACATTTCTTAGGCGTTGTTCCGTTACGTCCTGTCGCAAAGACAGCCACTTCCACGGCGTTGTAAGTTACGTCCTGCCGCAAAGACAGCCATTTCCTCGTTTTAAGTTACGTCCTGTCGCAAAGACAGCCATTTCCTCGGCGTTTTAAGTTACGTCCTGTCGCAAAGACAGCCATTTCCTCGGCGTTTTAAGTTACGTCCTGCCGCAAAGACAGCCATTTCCTCGGCGTTTTAAGTTACGTCCTGTCGCAAAGACAGCCATTTCCTTGGAGTTGTAAGTTACGTCCTGCCGCAAAGACAGCCATTTCCTCGGCGTTTTAAGTTACGTCCTGCCGCAAAGACAGCCATTTCCTCGGCGTTGTAAGTTACGTCCTGCCGCAAAGACAGCCATTCCCTCGGCGTTTTAAGTTACGTCCTGTCGCAAAGACAGCCATTTCCTTGGAGTTGTAAGTTACGTCCTGCCGCAAAGACAGCCATTTCCTCGGCGTTTTAAGTTACGTCCTGTCGCAAAGACAGCCATTTCCTCGGCGTTTTAAGTTACGTCCTGTCGCAAAGACAGCCATTTCCTTGGAGTTGTTCCGTTGCGCCGGCACGAAGTCCGTCATTTCTTTCATTGAATTGAATTGAACATAGAATTCAGGCCAAAGGCCAAGTACTGGGACCTATGAGGTCATTCAGCGCTGAAACGGAAATTGACAGGAAAAAGGTTTGAAAGGTGTAACAGGAGGAAATCCTTATAGTTGCACTATGAATCAATTGTTAGGAGAGGGTGGAAAGTAAGATGGAAGAATAAGAATATAAAAGGAGGTACAGTAAAAGGAACGAAAGAGGTTGCACTACGAATTAACTGTTAGGAGTGGGTTGAAAGTAAGATGACAGAAAGAGAACATGAAAGGAGGTACAGTATAAGGAACGAAAAGGGTTGCAGCTAGGGGCCGAAGCACGCTGCAAAGAACCTCAAGTAATGACTACATTTCACCGCATGAGGTGCACTGTCAGCACTAACCCCCTACGGGATCAGTCATTTCTTTGGCTACTGGCATAAGTACCCACTTCCAAAACATATAAATTTTCGAACTCTTGGCAGAAATATTCTCGGTAATAATCTCTGAATCCTTTGCACAAATCTCAGTAATTGCAAAAAGGACTAGAACTTTCTATAAAACATTCCACAAAAGAGAGAAAGACAATCCCCACAGAGAATGTTTTTTTTTAAACTTCCCCTAAAGTTAACCCCACGATTTATTCTCAATTAGATCGAAAACTGACACGATTCGTAATTTTAAAACATTAATCCCATTCGTAAACGTAGTCGAATTTCTCAAAATTTCCCTCAGTGTAGTTCCTTCAGGATTTCTAACATCCCGAATGCCATAGACCTATTCAAAATTATTTTTTTAAAATTTTTATTACATGACACTTAGGATCTGAATAAGCGCAGAATTCATTCTTATATCGAAGCTCTATGAAGTCTAATTAGATATAAGGATATAAAACTTCAACAGTAAAATATTTCTATGGAGCTTTTATACTGAGAGAGAGAGAGAGAGAGAGAGAGAGAGAGAGAGAGAGAGAGAGAGAGAGAGAGAATTTCACATTATTATATAGCTCACACTGATCACTGCATAACAAAAATAACAAACTAAAGTAACGCACTGAAGTTTTGGAACGTTTCCTAGTTTTTTACTATAAGTGGTTGCTTACGAGCTTATCAGTGTCTTTAGTTATTATTATTATTATTATTATTATTATTATTATTATTATTATTATTATTATTATTATTATTATTATTATTCAGAAGATGAATCCTATCCATATGGAACAAACCCACAGGGGCCATTGTCTTGAAATTCAAGCTTCCAAAGAATAAGGTGCTCATTAGGAAGAAGTAAGAGGAAGTAAAGGGAAATACAGAAAGAAGAGATCTCGCTTATAAGAAAAGAAAAAAAATAAATTAATAAATAGATAAAAATGTATTAAAGTGCAAGGAGAATAGCATTAGGATAGCAATGCATTCCATCTTCGCTTGAATTTCTGAAGTTCTACCTACCATTAACAAGCACCCATGTAAATCATAACTTACAATAATAATAATAAGAAGAAGAATATGATACAATGGACACACACACACACACACACATCGAAAGGCGCGCGTTTGACTCCTCTAACTCGGGCCAGAGAATTCTGTATAAACAATGTTCGCTGACGTGAGAATAATTTCTTGGCGTCTTCGTCATTACTAGCAATCGTACCCAAGAAACATAATGAGCCGACTAAGATGAAAGCTACGCACAAGATTCACGTAATTTACACTAATGACTGTTTACGATCATTTTGGTCGGACTCGGAAGACGGTAATTTGTTTGTTTAAACGTGGGTACGGCATCAACTATCTGTCATTATCTGTAAATGCTGCGTAGGTACCTATCGTACTCAATGAGATGGCAAAGACGTCTAGAATACGCCCTGCATGTAAGAGGTGGTCTCTGCCGATTGGCTCTGATGGCTTATTGTTCGTAACCAATAGGAAGTCGTTTCAAGGAACCCAATGATCACACACGCCATGGTATTTAGTAGAGAAAGATGGCACTCTGCGGTGTCACCAAATAGGTCCCAGAGAACTCTGCCCAGGCGACATTCAGCTTCGACAAATACTCTTTTTCTCTCGGTGTCTCTTGGCTTGGACACCATCTTTCCCGTTGACTCTCGAAACTAGTCTTCAGTAAATTTTACCCAAAGCCACACCTTCTGTATGTCAGGCAACTCTTGGTCTTATGTGTTTCATCCTCCAGCAAATCTTAGGTCTCAAATGTATCATCCTTCAGTTAGCCTCAAATGTTTCATCATCCAGCAACTCTTGGCCTAAAATGCATCACCTTCCAGTAACTCTTGGTCTCTAATGTATCATCCTCCAGCAACTCTTGGTCTCAATTGTATCATCCTCTAGCAACTCTTGGTCTCAAATGTATCATCCTCCAGAAACTCTTGGACTTAAATGCATCACCCTCTATCAAATCTTGCCCTTAAATGTATCACCCTACAGAAACTCTTAAACTCGAGACAGCTAGCCCAAGAAACACCTGTATCTGCTGACCTCTGGCCTTTGACCTCAAATGCTCTTGGGTCCTGTACTTCTAAGTCTCAAATATTTATCCTACCAATTCGCCCACAAGTTCTCTCCCTCAGTGAATGTCATTATATGATAAGCTCCTCTCTGGCAATTCTTGGTTTCTCTGATTCAAAAACTCTTGCCCCATTGGCTTTCAACCTTAGATACTTTTCTCCTTGCAATTCTGCTACAGATACTTTGTTAAACAACCTTCACCCTGGTGCTTTTGCCTTCTTAACCATCAAAATCAAGTGCTTTTATTTCCAACAACCTCAAATTTTATTAATCTCCAATGACTGCTATCAAGGACACTTTTCCTAAAAACTCTCGGCATCAGACACTTATCTCCCACAAACTTTAAGACTAGGTTGCTTATTCACTTGCTCCTCCGATTTTCAAATACAGTCACCCTAATAGAGCTAGCACTCTCCACACCAGACACTCATTTTCATGATCATCAACCACAGGTGTTTTAAGCTTCAATAATTCTCAGAGATAGGCATAGTTTCCAGTCACTCGACCTTATATACATTTGTTCCAGGAGCTCTCTGTCTTGGATACAGCTGTTCCAGCTGCTCTTGACCCTAGACATACTTGCTTGGAGCAGTTTAACCCCCAGATACTCGTGTCCCCGTAATTTTTTCCTGGGATACACTAATCTTCAGCAACTTGCACCTTCAGACAAACCAGTCTAGAATGAGACATACCCCTCTGAGATACCCTACGCCTAAACACTCTCATCCCCAACGAACTTCAACCTCTGGCAGGGATGACTCCAGTGACTAGGCCTTAGACACGCCAGCACACATCATTCCAGTTTGGACACCACAGTTCACTTGAGTTTTCACAGACAAAAGTATGATAAGGGCAACCTCCTTGTTTTACAAACGTAGTGTAAAGCTGACAAAAATTTTTTTTTATCATAAAAATTTACAATGGAAAAATAAAATTTTCAGCTGAGATTGAAATCAGTTCTCTGAAAAACCTACTATGTTACTGACTTCATCTACTATTTCTAGTTCGCATTTTTAAAAATGCATCTAAGTACAAGTTCTGTTCTAAAAATCCAGATGTTTCTAGTGATGACCATAAGAGTGGTAACAGCATATTACCATACCAAATAAATCAATTATAACTGGATGGATCCGCATAAGAGTTCCGGTCCCCTCAGGCGGAAAATAGCAGGCAGGTACTCAGATATGCATCGGAATATATTACGTGTCTCGTGTGAAATTCATTAGGACTGGGAAGATATTACTGTGTCTCATGTGAAATTCATTAAGACTGGGAAGATATTACTGCATCTCATGTGAAATCCATTAAGACTGGGAAGATATTACCGCATCTCATGTGAAATTCATTAAGACTGGGAACACATTACTGTGCCTCATGTGAAATTCATTAAGACTGGGAAGATATTACTGCGTCTCGTGTGATATTTATTAAGACTGGGAAGACATTACTGCGTCTCATGTGAAATTCATTAAGACTGGAAAGGTATTACGGTGTCTCATGTGAAATTCATTAAGACTGGGAAGATATTACTGCGTCTCATGTGAAATTCATTAAGACTGGGAAGATATTACTGCATCTCATGTGAAATCCATTAAGACAGGGAAGAATTACCGCATCTCATGTGAAATTCATTAAGACTGGGAAGACATTACTGCGCCTCATGTGAAATTCATTAAGACTGGGAAGATATTACTGCGTCTCGTGTGATATTCATTAAGACTGGGAAGACATTACTGCGTCTCGTGTGAAATTCATTAAGACTGGAAAGGTATTACGGTGTCTCATGTGAAATTCATTAAGACTGGGAAGATATTACTGCATCTCATGTGAAATTCATTAAGACTGGAAGATATTACTGCGTTCATGTGAAATTCATTAAGACTGGGAGGATATTACTGCGCCTCAAGTGAAATTCATTAAGACAGGGAAGATATTACTGTCTCAAGTGAAATTCATTAAGACCGGGAAGATATAACTGTGTCTCATGTGAAATTCATTTAGACTAGGAAGACATTACTGTCTCATGTGAAATTCATTAAGACTGGGAAGACATTACTGTGTCTCATGTGAAATTCATTGAGACTGGGAAGCTATTACTGCTTCTCATGTGAAATTCATTAAGATGGGAAGACATTACTGTGTGTCATGTGAAATTCATTAAGACTGGGAAGATATTATTGCATCTCATGTGAAATTCATTAAGACTGGGAAGACAATACTGTGTCTCATGTGAAATTCATTAAGACTGGGAAGATATTATTGCATCTCATGTGAAATTCATTAAGACTGGGAAGATATTACTGCTTCTCATGTGAAATTCATTAAGACTGGGAAGATATTACTGCATCTCATGTGAATCATTAAGACTGGGAAGATATTACTGCGTCTCATGTGAAATTCATTAAGACTGGGAAGATATTACTGCGTCTCATGAGAATTTATTTAAAACTGGGAAGATATTACTGTGTCTCATGTGAAATTCATTAAGACTGGGAAGACATTACTGCGTCTCATCTGAAATTCATTAAGACTGGGAAGACATTACTGCATCTCATGTGAAATTCATCAAGACTGGGAAGACATTACTGCGTCTCATGTGAAATTCACTAAGACTGGGAAGATATTACTGCGTCTCGTGTGAAATTCATTAAGATTGAGAAGGATAAAGGATTAAGGAATGAACCCTCTGCAGACTGAGGATAAGGGCAATGGAGGAGTTGCCCATAGGAGAGGTGTGATAGACGGGTTAACTTGCCAGCAAATCATGAGCAGACAAGCACGATGGGATTATTCCCACTGTACAACCAGAAATAAGTACAGACCCAAGAATCATACCGTATACTCTACTGATCTCCTACCGCCCCTCAGTGATTTCAATTCTGCGGAGGAAACTTTAGGTATGAAAATACAGTGTACACTCTAGTTTCTCTTCATAAAAAAATGGAAAATAGTCCAAAATGCTTGAAATGCTAACTTCTAACCAATATACCCAATCTGCCATGAGAAGATATAGAATATGGACGTGGAAGCATCAAATGCTTACCCTAGTTCAGTCAACCGCTAATTTGGCCTCTATCGTTTGAATTTCTTAGAAAAAATGCTGCAATTTCTTTGTCGTTCACACAGTTCAGATACTGTACGGTAAAGGGTTTACATAACTAAGCTACAGATACTGTAGTTTCATAAGATCTGTTCTAACATGCTGAAATGTTAAAGCCATGGAAACAATATAAGCAATTTGGAAAATGTTCTTTTCGGATAAGAGTCTCTTAGCCATCTACAATGGTCATCCTGTTTGTGAAGTGCATCTCTATAAATAAAACTTGAATCAGGTGTACAACATAAGATGAAGTAGTTCCTTATGCTAACATCATAGGAGTAAACTTCAAACCCAGGCGTTGAAAAAAATATATATATATACATATATAATATATATATATATATATATATATATATATATATATATATATATATATGTATATATATAAAATATATATATATATATATATATATATATATATATATATATATATATATATGTATGTATGTATATAAATACTATATATATATATATATATATATATATATATATATATGCAGAATCTACTGGTCACTTTTACCAGACACATATGTAATTCTAATAGCCACAATAGCGAAGTTAAGAGGGCATTGTGGCTATTAGAATTACACACACACATATATATATATATATATATATATATATATATATATATATATATATATATATATATATATATATATATATATATATATATATATATATATATATATATATATATGTACACATACCCACACACACACACACACACACATATATATATATATATATATATATATATATATATATATATATATATATATATATATATATATATATATAAATGACCAACTTCAGTTTTAACTTTCGAATCATGTACACGCCACGGATCCAATACCAGTGCGGCGCTTGTAGCTAATTCAACTTTCAAACGGGGAGCAAATCACAGAATCCGTATAATGGTAAACCTTGCAAATAAATTAATTTAATACTTCTCATTATATTACCCTTCACTGGAGGTACACTACAGGAAAAACAAATTATGGTTTCCAATCCCTGTGAACCTGATGAGCACCAATGGATTAGGATAACGTTTTTAGCTAAAATCCACTTTCTAAACAGGTGCACACTATATCCATTAAATATTCTCCTAATGAACTTTAAACCAGCTGTAACCAAAAGGTTAAAATAGAGCTTCTGATTAGAATAATCTTCAGATGAGATATATACCGCTGGGTTAGAGTCTTTCGTTAAATAAACTCCAGCGGTTAGACTCTTTCGTTAATTAAACTGAGCTTCGAAGAGGAACAACAGTTTCGAGTGAAATCTTAAAACAACGGAAAAGGGGTTGGGGGGGGGGGAGCGAAAGTAAAAATTGAACATAGAATAATAATAATAACAACAACAACAACAATAATAATAATAATAATAATAATAATAATAATAATAATAATAATAATAATGTAATATAATAATAATAATATTTAACTGAATTAATGGTAGGTTGTATGCCTATGCGCTCAATGGCATAAAAACTGCCATTTTATTCAATGAAGCATGAATCAAAGAGTGTCATCTGCCAACAATAATTAATAATAACAATGAAGAAACGAATCTACAGTTATGTATCGATACAAATAAATCTGAAAATATATTTGAAAGCTGCTTAGCTTTACTTTTCAAAAATATTTTTCCAGATATATAATTGTGGATTTGTTTCTCCATATTGAGAAACATGCTACTATGAGTATTTTTTTACATAATAATAATAATAATAATAATAATAATAATAATAATAATAATAATAATAATAATTATTGATTGATCTGTGGTTATTAAAACTGGCTTCAGTAATAATAATAACAACTGATGATTGATTTGTGGCTACTAAAACTGGCGTTACGTAATAATAATAATAATAATAATAATAATAATAATAATAATAATAATAATAATAATAATAATAATAATAATAATAATAATTGATTGATTGATTTGTGGTTATTAAAACTGACGTCAGTAATAATAATATTAACTGATGACTGATTTGTGACTACTAAAACTGGTGTCAGTAATAATAATAATAATAATAATAATAATAATAATAATAATAATAATAATAATAATAATAATAATAATAATAATAATAATAACTGATTGATTGATTTGTGACTACTAAAACTGGCGTCAGTAATAATAATAATAATAATAATAATAATAATAATAATAATAATAATAATAATAATAATAATAACTGATTGATTGATTTGTGACTACTAAAGCTGGCGTCAGTAATAATAATAATAATAATAATAATAATAATAATAATAATAATAATAATAATAATAATAATAACTGATTGATTGATTTGTGACTACTAAAACTGGCGTCAGTAACAATAATAATAATAATAATAATAATAATAATAATAATAATAATGAGAAACCTCCTACAGAGGCTCACGTAACAGTCCTCAGGGTACGAAATCGTCTTCCAAACAGCGGGTTCCGTTCAGTACACCGTACAAATAGCCTTCATTAAACACTACATTTATATCTACAGCTCGAGAGAGGCTGCACGCGCGCGCGCGCGTCGCTGTGTGTATCATTTAGTCCCTCGGTACTTCGCCATACCCGGAGCGCACGCACGAGCGCGCGCGCGCTCTCTAAGATCAAAGGATTCACGATAATTCATCTGTCATTTCGTACCGCGTTCACGCGCTGCGCACTTCTTGAAAGACGCCGTTAACTAAACCTTACAACTTTGAAGTACTGATGTATTCTTCTTCTTCTTCTTCTTCTGGCGTCTTCTACGAAACTCGTACGCGTGAGAGGATCGTTACGAACACGACCCTCTTTAGGGAATTAATGACTAATTCTACGAACGGAGAACTGACGGGAAATTAAAAAAAAAAAAAAAAGTAACGCGACGCTTGAGTACGTGCGAAAGATGAAAAGACTAATAATAAATAATGAGTAAGGAGGGATTACAAATCTTATTTTCTTAGTTCATGGTAATGAGATATTAACCAGAAGTTTCCTATTAAATAATAACAAAAATGTTTCTGCGAATTTCAAGAAAGATTGGCTCACTGAATTTAGTAAAAAAAAAGAGGGGGGGGGAGGCCACCGTTACGTGCAAAGCACAGCAAGCATTCATACATGCGTGCAGTACTAAGAGCTACTGAAAACGGGGGAAATACGTGGATGATATTTTTTTTTTATTTTCGCCTAATTGTGAAATTACTTAAAGGCTACTCGACGCTTTCTTAAGAGTTACAGAAAACAGAATGATCCCGAATACATAAGAAATAAATTTTTCATTTCCATTCCACGCACTTTAAAGGACAGCACAATATTATTATTATTATTATTATTATTATTATTATTATTATTATTATTATTATTATTATTCAGGGGCCATTGACTTGAAATTCAAGCTTCCAAAGGGTATGGTGTTCATTAGGAAGAAGAAGTAACAGAAGGTGATGGGGAACCACAGGAAGAAGCGATACCACTTATCAAAACGGCCAAAAAATAAATTAACAAATTCATAAATAAACAGATAAAAATAGATAATAATCCGGGCACACTCATGAAGCGAAACGCAAAACGAAAAGGATAAGAAAAGAGATGACGAAAAATCCACCCGATAAAAAAAAAAAAAAAAAAAGGATAAAAAAGGTCATCGGCAACTCTTCCCTCTGTCCACCATCTGAAAACAATGGCGACTGTCTTCCCTACCGTCTATCTAATCGCTGACTAAACGAGCGGTATATTTTTTTTACTCAAAATCGGAATAAATGAGAAGAGATGACGTCACGTAAAACTCTAACGACGTCAAGATTAGATTGAGGTCCGCTCGTGTGTGTGTGTGTGTGTGTGTGTATGTGTATGTATATATATATATATATATATATATATATATATATATATATATATATATATATATATATATATATATATATATGAATTTTATCACATCACCGTGATTCATATACAAGCATTAAGCTACAAACGTCCTTTAACATACAATTCGCTCTACCTCGGAAATAATATTTTCACTTGATGGCCGTGTGATTTAATGCGCGTCACTGCAGTCCTGAGTTCTTGTCTTCTGTGGTTCGAGCCCACGAGACGACGAACTTATTATCAACTAAAAAATTCCCCTTCGGATAACATGTACGAAAATATATTATTTCCGAGGTAGAGCGAATTGGATATTAGGGGACGTTTGTAGCTTAATGGTTTTATATATACATACATACACACACACACACACACACACACACACACACATATATATATATATATATATATATATATGTGTGTGTGTGTGTGTGTGTGTGTGTGTGTGTGTGTGTGTGTGTGCGCGCGCGCGCGCGCGAGCATAAGGATCCTCTGCATGTACAATTGTTGTCATGTTCATGTGTATTCATATACAGTATATATATACACACTTCCATAAAACTACACATTCAATTCTTATATTGTGTATGTGCAACCATATTTACATCCTTTCTCCTTCAGTGAGTCTCTTTGTGGGGAAGAATTTCCAAGAAGTTCAGCCATTCGAATAACCTCTGTAACAAGAGACGCCACATCAAGCCTTACGAGTCGAAATCAACAAATTGAATCAGTTTCCAGAGTACCTTTAACCCTAACGGCCTAGTCGCTCCCTTCCAGACAGTTGAGCTAGTAAATGACTCCTCACACATCCGGCGTACCCAGCGATTAGCTAGCTGATGATCGAGGTGAACATTTGGAAGGCTTATGGAAATTCCTTCGTAAAACTTCACGAGGCCCCCAATCAAGTCCATAATCCCTCGTCAAATGTTAGGTACATCTAGTACTTTAGCTAGGCAGGGAGGGGGTGGAATTATGGTCTGAAATCAACTGGAAATGGCCTCTTGATTCACGTAGCTACCATTTAATCGTCGACAGAGGACGAATGTGTCCCTGGATTCTGCTTATAAGAGGAAAGTACTCCGCGTTTGCCCGGAGATGAAAATCTGGAATGCTTCCTCCGAGACATCTATTGAAGATTGTTGCTTTAGTTTCCTGTAAAAGAAAACTATTGAGATGGCTATGTACCTGTCCGTCCGCCCTCAGATCTTAAAAACTACTGAGGCTAGAGGGTTGCAAATTGGTACGTTGATCATCCACCCTCCAATCATCAAACATACCAAATTGCAGCCCTCTAGCCTCAGTAGTTTTTTTTTTTTTATTTAAGATTAAGGTTAGCCATGGAGCTGCGTCTGGCAGCGCTTTCCGGAGGCGTCGACGACGCAGTTTCACTTGACCACATCTGGGGAGCAACTGAGTGCTGCCCGGTCGTAGCTGAGTTTCATACAGCATTATACGCTGTATAGAAAACCCCATTGCGCCGAAGAAACTTCAGCACATTTTTTACTTGTTTTATGATTAAGACGGAGTTAGGACGGCATGGGCTCTTGCTCATAGGACAGCCAGTCAATAAATTTAAAAATACTAATATACATTTATGGCAATCTCTCCATAGCAGATAAGGCGAGATGGGTGAAAGAAAGGATTACCTAAAGGGAATTTTAGGGTAATCAATAAAATTCTGAAAGGCTTTTGATAGCAAAACATCGGAGAAAGTGAAGAAGCACATTTTATCATACTCAACATACAGGGCACAAATATACAGTAATGCCACTTTCACTTTGTTTACTTCACATTGGTTATATAATGTCACTTTCATTTTGGTTATTTTATTCTTCAGTCTTTAAGCAGGAGGTACTTGTATGCAAATTATTGGTGCTCGTCTAAGGTCTCGTACATAGCGCTCTTGAAACTTAGGGTAACATGAATGAATCCAGAAAAATACGCCAAAAAGCCAAGCACTGAGGCTCTTCAGACATTCAGAGATTAAGGCAGGGAAAGGGGACGTTGGAGTGGTTGGACAGCAGGATAAAGAGATCGTAAAAATAAACGAGATTAAGTAGAGGGATCTGAAGATGAAACTGGGAAAAACCGTACAGTCGTGCTAAGAAATAACAGAGATGTTGGACAGCAAGATGGGAGGAAAGGGTACGGGAATGAATCTAAAGCAAAAGTCTGAAAAGTGGCTGCCGCTGCTAGAGGCCGAAGGAATGCTGCAAGCAACCCTTGAATAACGCCTACAAGTGCACCGCGCGAGGCGCACTGAAGGCATTAACCGTTAACGGAGGAAAGTTACGGCAGAAGAAACCCTGGTTTCTACTTGTTCTTCAGCCCTCGAGTTCAGTACCCTCCGCCTTCCGAACAATGTCATCATTCCCTCGTAATTAAGATAATAGGTGCCCGTAGTCGAAGCAGTCGACTTCTGCACCTACGACAAAAAAAAAAAAAAAAAAAAAGAGAGAAAAAGAGAGAAAAATTATCTGTACTGCTCGGCTCAACGAGGCTATTCACAGTGCAAGGACGCTCCGCTTCTAGACGCGAGAGATAAAGAAAAGAACGCGGTGGGCGGGGGTTGGGGGGCGTAATTCAGATCAGCCTAAATTGATAGGTACGGTGACGGCGGCGCCGCCAAGGGACACCGGGAAGGCGATAATGATAAACTAATGACGCGACTTGTCTCAGGGTACCGGGGCGCGTAGCGACACAAGCTAGTACTTTGAGTCAACCGCCCCCTCCCCCCACTTCTCCCCCCCCCCTCCTCCGCCCCTCTTTCTCCACAGTACACGGGACCATTCAGATGGTTTTCAATGAAATCCAGAGCGTGAGAGTAGACGGGTTCATAAACCATAGAGGAAATGCGTGGAAGTTGTTGGGGCGTAGGGAACAGCTAAATGAACGTAAGTTATAGGTTAGGACACTGACGTTCAACGAACGAGCGCCTAGAATTTTTTGGACGTCTGCGCATGACTGAGGGATACAAACAGATCAAATTCTTCCGGTGAGGTTAAGATATTCCTTACTGTTCAACTTTCACTTTTCTAGTTAATGCCTGATATAAAGGGAATTTGGTTGAATTTTCGTCTTCCATTTATTCATAACAAAATAATGTACGAGCTACACACGCACACGCGCACACACACACACGTATATATATATATATATATATATATATATATATATATATATATATATATATATATAGTATATATATATATATATATATATGTGTGTGTCTTTATGCCTTTTTACCTAACGAGGAGTTAGTCCCAGATTTCTCTGCCCCAACTGCGATCCACCCCAGACATCTAACTATCACATCCCTATTCAATACTCCGGTCATTGGGGGTTCACAGAACATACCAAAAGCGTCCCACAGGAACTAGAACCTTCAAGACGCGCACCAAAACCACTTGACCACGAAGAGACAAATGGATACTCAGGCAAAGAAACAGACGGACAGAAGGCCAACGTAACTTTCTTTAAAGGTTGCGGTAAAATGACAAAATTTCATTACAATGAAAGGCCGGAAAGTCTCAGAAAGACTTCACCAATTTATTCACATTTTTATCTATATATTTATCGGTTTGTTAATTTATTGTTTTCTTTTTGAATAAGTGATCTCTTCTTTCTGTATTTCCCATTGCTTTCTGTTACTTCTTTCTAATGAACACCATACTCGTTGGAAATTTGAACTTCAAGTCAATGGCCTCTGATTAATAATAATAATAATAATAATAATTGTTAAAATCAAGAAGAAAGTCACTCACTGATGTGGCAATACCATGGGACACCAGAGCAGAAGAGAAAGAAAGAGAAAAAAATTGATAAGTATCAAGACCTGAAAATCGAAATAAGAAGGATATGGAATATGCCAGTGGAAATTGTACCCATAACCATAAGAACACTAGGCACGATCCCAAGATCCCTGAGAAGGAATCTGGAAAAAATAGATGCCGAAGTAGCTCCAGGACTCATGCAGAAAAGTGTGCTACTAGAAACAGCGCACATAGTGAGAAAAGTGATGGACTCCTAAGGAGGCAGGATGCAACCCGGAACCCCACACTATAAAAACCACCCAGTCGAATAGGAGGACTGTGATAGACAAAAAAAAAAAAAAAAAAAAAAAAAAAAAAAAAATAATAATAATAATAATAATAATAATAATAATAATAATAATAATTCACAGGCAGCAGCGTAAACCTAGGCTTTATACAGCCTGTCATTCCGGGTGAAACAAAAAATCTATACCAACCCATCACGCAATCAGTTCCGCACTGACTTTTGAAATGGAAGTTTATCAGCCCGAACAGACATCAGTCACGCCAGCTACACTACAGTAATTGGTTTTACAATATTCATTCTCTCGTCCATAAACCTGACAAAGAGCCCGAGGCGCGTGATAACGACTTATAACTTTATGATCTAATCCCTGAAATTCGTCAATTGCTGAAGAAAAAAAAGAACTTTCCTAGATAGTGAGACCCAAGGGTTTTAACCCGGTGTGTATCCACCTTTGCAGCGAGTTTAGGACAAGCCCGTTGGGGATTCCCGTAAAAACATACACAAAAGACTATATATCACAAAGATAATGACCCCCAAGAAATATTAGTCCTAGATAACGATCCTCGAAAACCCTTGGGGGTCATTATCTAGGAAAGATCCTAAAAAAAAAGTATATAACAAACTTGCATTATTTTCTCTGTTACCCGCTGTCTTTTGTTTTCTAACCGAACAGAAGAAAAGGACTGTCTACGAGCACGAAAGGAAATATGAAAATTTAATCACATGTGGGTTTTGTTAACCATTAAAACATAACGCAGTATACTGTATATGCCCCTACGTTAGATAACAACTGCCAGTCAAAAGATCCACAGACAAAAGAGAGAGAGAGAGAGAGAGAGAGAGAGAGAGAGAGAGAGAGAGAGAGAGAGAGAGAGAGAGAGAGAGAGAGAGAGAGAGAGAGAGAGAGATTATGTAATGTCTCGAAAGCTGGCCTTGTTGAATCACATAAACCATATCAACAAGAAATGCGGGTTGCTGAAAAAGAAAAGTCTGCCTGGGTGTCTTTTTTGACTTGCAATGCAAAGCCATTGCAGAAAGAAGCAGACAGGAAGTAGAGTGCTCTGAAGACAAAATAAATAAATAAATAAATAAGAATAAAAAGAAGTGCGGCCTGAGCGACGTGGGAAGACTCGAAAAGTTTGGAAAAATTTTGGAAGTTGTACATATAAGAATGATGATAAAGGAGGATTTTACGAACAAGAGGGATAAATTCATCAATGTTAGGACTATAAAGCGCCATATAATAGAAACAAAAATAAAAATCGACACTTGACAGTAACTTTTTGAGTAAGAATTTGGGAGTAAGAGGATCTCGTAACATCATACACGAAATGGGTCCTATTCCGGATGACAGACGAACTAACAAAGTGGGCTTTCGATATCAGGAAGTTGAACTGAAATGTAAGATTTAGGCCAAAAGCCAACCGCTGCACTGGGACCTTTGAGGGCATTCAGTGCTGAAAGGAAAATTGAGGGTAAAGGAGGTTTGAAAGGTGTAACAGGAGGAAAACCTCGTAGTTGAACTATGAAGCAACTGTCAGAAGAGGGGGTGGGGGTGAAGTGAGATGGAAGAAAGAGATTATGAACGGAGGTATAGTAAAATGAAAGGGGTTGCAACTAGGGGCAGAAGGGACGCTGCAAAGAGCCTTAAGTAATACCTACAGCGCACCACGCGTGGTGCACTGATGGCATTACCCCCCTACGGAGGATATCAGGAAGTAACCGTTACACAGAATGAATGATGGGAGGGGGAGACAAGAGTCTGAAAGTTAGCAGGAGCTTTGCAAACGTAAGGAATAAGCAAAACATTCTTATGCACGTGGAGACAACCGAATTTAAATTCTTCATGAAAGTGAAATTTGGTGTCGAGCTGAGAAAAGATTAAATGGGTAGATATACAATTTTGGCAGACAGACTAGCATGTATACTAGTAACTAGTTCCTAGTCAGAATGGGAAAGGGTTGACGAAATCATTTCTCCCATATTCATTCTGAAACAGTCGTGCCTTTTAAGAAGAAAATCAATAACCCAGAGCAGCGACCGAAAAGAGGAACTATACGAAATGACAGGTCAATACATTTTTGAAGATATTTATAGCCTCCAAGCAAGAAGGCAGTTTAAAAAAAAAAAAACACGTGCTAGACCACTTTAGTTCAACCGAATATTTGAAGAGCCTTTAGTAACCAGCAGTCTTCCGGTACCTACAAATATCAAGCCACACCAACAGGGATCACATGTGGAATTTAAAACCAAAACCAACAAGAGTGTTTTGACGACCTTTTGCTCAGAAATCCCGACCATAATATCGTCAGTTCTAAGAAGCTGGAAGAAGCCACACATCTCAGAGCGGAAGCCTTATCGAGAAAAGATGGCTGCCAACGGAGAACAAGGATTGGGATCGGCCGTAGCGGGAACACATCTGCATAGATCAATGGATTCGCTAATCAGTGGGTATAAAAATAGCCGAAACGACCCTTTGTCGCGAGCTGGAGGGCGTTCCGAGAAAACGACGAAAAACCACCGCGGAAACGGCGACATTCTCTGAAGCGACAGTACAGTTCTCTCTGGCCGGATTCTCGTTCATCGATCACGATGCACTTTCATTCGGTATGATTACCGGTCATTTCATTCCAATTTTTTTTTATACAGTCTATCGGTAACCAAGTTCACTTTCTTTCTTTTTTATAGTAACTTTAGTTATCTCTTTAAGTCTAAAGTGGCGTACTTTAATCTGAGGAGACTCTTTGAATTTCTGTAATCTGTACGTATGTAAAATTATGTACTTATGTACTCTTATTTTGTAGCAGTCAACATGTAATAATAATAATAATAATCTAAAAACTCATGTTGATATATACATATATACCTAAATCAATACTTCAATGTGCATCTGTATGTACACAAAGCCATACAGAGGAGATTCTTACTCAATTTGGCCCTTAAACATTATTATTAAATCCAGATAAACAATTGCCCTTCCTGGTTGAAAGACCCAGCTTCAGTGGACATATTTATTAAGGAAAATAATTCGGATGAAAGGAAATCACAAAAAAGGAACTAGAAAAACATACTTGTTTACCTATGTTTTTCATTAACTTTGAACGAAACTATACTGACCCAAATTCTATGCCAACATGGCTACTCTAAAATCTTCTTCACTAGACAATACACGATATGAAAGACAAATAAATCAATAAATAATGAATCACGTAGAGACAGAGTTCAAGAATAATTATATTTTTTTATGAAGTAAAGTTGCAAGAGAGGTGCCTAGTGGTTTTCGCAGTAGTGGGACTCTCTCTCTCTCTCTCTCTCTCTCTCTCTCTCTCTCTCTCTCTCTCTCTCTCTCTCTCTCTCTCTCTCTCTCTCTCTCAATATTGTCGACATATCCGTTCAAGTCCCAACGGAAACACTTTCGATATAATTTTGCGAATTCCGTGAAGCTGGACCATTAAAACATGGTTCGAAAACTCAAATGCATATATAGTTGATTTTGAAAACCATAACTGACAATCTTAGCAGCGTCAACCAACAACGCACCCGCCCCCGCCCCCTTTTTCCACCAACCCCGCACTTGCTTCTTTTTTTAATAGTCGCAAAATTAAAACCCAATCTGAAACTCAGTCGCTTTTCCTTTTGGCCATGAAGTTGTAAAGTCGATAAGAACTTCAAATACTTAAGACTGATTTATTGATGGATTTACCTGGCGTCGCAACGACTGGTCATAGGCGCCGTATTAAGACACACGAACAAAAGCCGGAGGAGAGTGACTTTATATCATCCTTTATACGTTATAAGGGCTGACATACGATAATATGAAATTCATATAGTTTCCATAATTCACCCTCATTTAATAGACACTGCCAACAATGATTTCATCTCATTGCGTAATATTCCTTCTTTGTTATTTTATTTCTCATGATATTCATCTATTTATCATCATAAACTAATCATTAGGCTGGCATAACCTAGCCTTTCATAATCCAATCATTTTATTCAGCCTTTTTTTCGCATATCAAACTCCTTTTTTTAAAATGATTAAAATCTTCTCACCCAACCAGGTAATCATTACCATTACCCAATAAAAACGCACTTTCAACCTTTTCATTCTGCGAAGTCTCATCTATTCATCTCCTTGAGCCATCAATCAACTCGGCCAACCAATCATTTCAGAATTCGACATTCTCTTCGTATTTTGCTCTCCGTACGTTTCTATCCACCTGTTCGTCACAATAAAAGGATGACTGGAAGGAACAGAACAGAACATAGAGTATATACCAAAGGTCAAGCGCTGGGGCCTATGAGGGTCATTCAGCACTGAAACGGAAACTGACAGTACAGTTAAATATACCTTAGTTTTACCAGACCACTGAGCTGATTAACAGCTCTCCTAGGGCTGGCCCGAAGGATTAGTCTTATTTTACGTGGCTAAGAACCAACTGGTTACTTAGCAACGGGACCTACAGCTTACTGTGGAATCCGAACCACATTATAGCGAGAAATGAATTTCTATCACCAAAAATAAATTCCTCTAACTCTTCATCAGCCGGCCGGAGACTCGAACTCGGGCCTAGCGAGTTCCAGCCCACGACTCTACCGACTCGCCCAACGAAGAGCTAACTGACAGTACAAAAGTTTGAAAGGTGTAACAGGAGGGAAAACCTCGCTGTTGCACTATGAATCAAATGTCAGGAGAGAGTGGAATATGGAAGAAAGGGGATATGAAAGGAGGTACAGTAAAAGGAATGGAAAGGGGTTGCAGCTATGGGCCGAAGGGACGCTGCAAAGAACCTTAAGTACTACCTACAGTGCCGGATGGCTAGCAGGAAATTCCTTCTGAAAAGACAAGAATAAAGAGACCCACAACAATAACTTGATCCCTGGTTGTAATTATAACCGTGGGATGTTTTACCTAGAACTTTTTCCAGACATTGAAAACTTCTCTGTCGTCTACAGGGCTTTTCCGGTTAGTGATTTCGAGACGGTTTCCAGGCACACGTATTGAGGACTACACCGAAACAGCAGGGTTGTGCAAGAGCGATGACAACAGCTGTTGGAAGTGCACAGTAATTATGAGAATAGCATTAAGGTTATTTTTTAAATTGTGTGCTTGTTATACATATCTATCTATCTATATATATGTATATTATATATATACATATAAATATTATATGTATATATACTACATACACACACACATCGATCCTACTCCCACTCTCATGAAAAAATACACTTGTATTAAATTTTAAATTACGTAGGTATTTTGAGTTTTTTTCTATACGCTTCTATTCATAAATTTCTATTATATGAAGAACTTTATATGAAATCCTCGTAAATATAAAAATAAATAAATCAAATTGCAAAAGAAAAAATGAATAAACCAATCAAATTGTAAAAGAACAAATAAATGAATCAAAACTGTAAAAGACTAAATAAATTAGTCAATCAAACTGTACAAGAAAAAGTGAATCAATCAATCAAATCAAGCGTTTCGGATTGTACAATCACTTTATATAACAATCTCATATTGTGGTCACGACGCACGAGCAATTGAAAAGGTAAAAAATAAATAAATAAATAAACAGAAGCTTCATCAAACCTCGAAAACACTCATCGACTTTGGAGGAATACGTAGGTGATGCGGTTTGAATCAGGCCAACATCGCAAGCTTTCCAAAACCTGATTCAAATTTTTCTTCCTTTCTTTAAACCTTCAGCTGAAAACCCTCTTGGACAGAGTCAACAGAGATCATAAAGCCAAGAGGGTTCCTAAGGGAAATCACACATAAACGAGCAACTAATTAAAGGCTAATTCAATCTACGAACAACAGAAGCAATGAGGGCAGAGTATGCACAAGAGGCAAGTATGGCACTAAATAGAGAATGGATTAATTAGGCTGAATCTTGCAAAAACTAAGGAGCAACGATATCCAATAGAGGCTTTCTCGCGTTAGAATTCAGGGAAAGGCTTAAAAAGACAAATATAACACTGAGCAAGTGAAATATAAGACGTAGAACCAAACAGACTGAAACTGGATGCGAAAGCAACATCATCAGGTAATCTAGTACGACCAAAATTTCCCATAAGGACGTGAACCATGCCATGAAAATGAGGATATAACGAAAGGTTTTTTCCTAATTTAAAAGTTAAGTTTTAAGAAGAATGCTGGGAGTCAGATGGCAGCAAAGAGCTACAGAGGTCGTGCTGTGGGGGGATATTACGCAAGTGCCATACATAGAGAGTATTGCGTGGTAGTGTCAGATGGGCTCCTGTGGGCACCACAAGAGATGGAAGACCAGGGCCCGCTTGGACAAGGGCTATGAGACGGGAGGCTGTAAAGAAAAGCTCAAGAGATACGTGTAAGGAGAAAATTCCCACAGGCCATTTGCATAGTAGGGCGTCGGAGGCGAATATATATATATATATATATATATATAATAATATATATATATATATATATATATATATATATATATATATATATATATATATATATATATAAATATATATATATATATATATATATATATATATATATATATATATATATATATATAAATATATATATATATATATATATATATATATATACATTATAATAATATATAATATATAAATATATATATATATATATATATATATATATATATATATATAATATATATATATATATATATATATATATATATATATATATACACACAATTTAAATACCTAAGACCAAAGACTTATCTATGAAAATACAAATGAGCGAAAACACAATAAGCGAAATGATCTCAAATCTACAAAAAAAAAAAAAGCAAAACCAAGTGTTAGAAAGAGTGCACAATTCTTAAGATACTTTAAAGGCCCTTACCCGCTCTCCCCTTTCCTCCACACTCCCTTTCCCCCCCCCACCCCCCAAAAAAAAGTAGAAGAATCAAACAGTGGAAATGATGTTAGCACCGGATTCCTGTTACACCTG
>JANJGK010000011.1:8334949-8337449 GCA_039081455.1 Macrobrachium rosenbergii | reverse complement strand
CAATATATAAATATCGCTATATGTTTGTATAAAATATTGCACAACATCCAACAAAATTTTATGGAATCGGGAAAAAAAAAATCGCAGGACATTTGGAAACTAATGACAGAACTAACCAAATCCTTATCCCCCAAAATACATAAATAAATAAGTAAAAACAGCAGGATTGAAACTGAAATATAAATAGATAGTTGAATAAAGAAGGAAAGAAATAATCAAATAAATAGATTTTCAAACCAGAGGAAATCCAGAAAAGCACGAAAAAAAAAAACATTACAGGAAAGGAAATAATTATCTGAACAGCCAAGAAAATTTTAAAAATTGAAGGGACTGAAAAAGGCTCAGTTTTGCAAACAGCAGAGAATAACTACTGAATAAATGACGTATTTATAATATATTCCAAGTTTTTTCTCCTGTTACAATGATGATGATCCTCCCTCAAGTGAGTTAACCAGGTTAAAAAAATAAATAAATAAAAAAACACAGAGGGAAAGCTCCCCCACCTCTCTCTCTCTCTCTCTCTCACTACAAGTATATAACACTACACCCAATGACGCATCCACGCCTGCCCCGCCCACCCCCCACACAAAAAAAAAATCACGTCAAGTGTATGAATATGCTAAAAGTACGATATGGAAATTTTCTATAAAACCGTTTACTGGAAAACTATATTCCAGCCTAATGTTTAAATCTTTATTTTTTAGGCAAGTGCACCCAATATCAAAGCTGCAAATAATGCTGTTTTATGTTTTTATATATGCACAGAGTAAAACTAATTTCAACAAAATTAAGATGTGAAATACTCTGAAAATTTTACACGAGCATCCGTCAAACGAAGGAACCCTGTCGAAGATGACAACTTGAATCGGGTATTTGCATAACAAGAATTACCGCACAAAATAATAATGATAATACATTAATACGTTTTTATCAATTTATTAAGTTATTAATTAATTTTTTTCTTTTTTGGTAAGTGAGGTCTCCTCTTTCTTGATTTCCCTTTGCCTCCTTTTACTTCTTCCTAATGAACACCATATTCGTTGGAAGCTTGAATTCCAAGTCAATGGCCCCTTTGGTGGGCTTGTTCCATATAAACAGGGTTCATCTTCTGAATAATAATAATAATAATAATAATAATAATAATAATAATATATAAACGAAAGTTTATCGACTTATATCGACAACTTATCCACCAAAATAATCATACTCACAAAACCTTAAAACAAATTTTGATGGAATCCCTTTACTAACCATCAATTAACATTCGCAAACTCATTTCGATTACCAGCGTTTCGTAAGAATTACGAACATGACACCACTATTCAAAAAAATATATTACGCAAACCTAACTGGGATCAACCGATCCAACTTCCCGTGAACGCCCGTGCGACAATCACGCCCTTGAACAAGACGTTGGTACTCTTTAGACCTTGACCTTGGTCTTGACAAGTGTGGGGTACGTACGATTCTGATAAGCGGGAGGGTACATATTTATGCAGGTTATAGGATTGACCGATGAGTGACACCGGATTAACCGCGTGATCTAGACCCCTCGACGTTTCTGAAAAGAAGATTATCCTGTCAGGACAGGATTCAGACTTTGCAAAGGGGAACTTAACGAGTTTCTGTGGCCAGCGAGCTCTGGGAAATATGACAGAGGTCCTGAGTTCGATTCCCGGCCGATCCGGAATGCTTTATCCAGCTTCCGTTAAGTACCAGAGGGCTTCTGATAACCTAAGCAGTGAATAAAGTACCTTGTAGTTAAAAGGGTAAGGTGGGTTGCAACAAGGATAAGAGCCTAAGGTTGGCAACCTCATCCAAAATACTTGTTGGGGGCTACCACCCACCACTTCAAGGTAGAATTAGCCAAAGTAGGCGTTTAAACCGAGTGGCACAACAGTCGGTTCGCGTCTGCCGTGTACGTGGATCGTTGCCAGCATGCCGCCCACCAGTCCACCCAGCTGTAAATGAGCACCAGCGTTTGCTGGGGTTAAGAAATATCATGTCGGCTATTAGTAAGTTCATTCCAAGACTTGCTATGAAACCTATTTCTCACGTTTCTCTGTTTTGTTTTCCAGTTGATCAAGGAGGTCCTTGCCCTGAAGCCGACGTGCAAGCTTTAGTATTTAAGATCAAAGAGCTCTGTTCAGTGCTAACAAAGAAACTGTAGTCCTTGCCTTCTGGCAAGAAGGAAAAACAACAATTATTATTATTATTATTATTATTATTATTATTATTATTATTATTATTATTATTATTATTATTATTATTATTATTCAGAAGATGAACCCTATTCATTTGGAACAAGCCCACCAAAGGGGCCACTGACTTGAAATTCAGGATTCCAAAGAATACGGTGCTCATTAGGAAGTAAGAGAAGGTAAAGGTAAAGTGAAAGTGAAAGTGAACAACAAAAACATTTGGGCTTCATGGAGCCACGCTTTGGCAAGAAACCATTCAAAATAATTTCTAGGTAGCAGCATGCCGAAGTACTGAAAGC
>JANJGK010000011.1:8312449-8332449 GCA_039081455.1 Macrobrachium rosenbergii | reverse complement strand
TCAGTTTGCATCCCATTCTTGCTATCCTAACTAATTGGCTATTATGTGAAAGGACTCCTTTGTCGGATAAAAGACAACTACGTAAGGGTATGTCCACAACACAATAAAACGTGTCGTAAACACACTCTGGCAGCTTACCTCATGCATATTACAAACAAGTTGAGATGTCAGCGACCTTAAGTGGAGAACGAACCTCCATCTCATAAACACACGTCGGTAACTTATTGCATGCATATCACATACATGTTGAAAACAAGTCAACAACCTTTGGCCAATGCTGGATGATTGTGTAAAGCACTGGTTACCTCTACCAAAAAGGCGTTGACCTGTATTCAGCTAGTTTGTGCATCCATACTGCAGTAAAAACGTCACAAACACAAGTCAGAAACTTATCACATACACATCACAAACATGTTGAATACATGTCAGCGACTTTTTGGTAGCCCTAAACAGTGTTTTACACGATTATCCAGCATTATTAAAAAAATTCGCTCTCCACATACGGTT
This sequence comes from Macrobrachium rosenbergii, assembly GCA_039081455.1. Lineage (NCBI taxonomy): Eukaryota > Metazoa > Arthropoda > Malacostraca > Decapoda > Palaemonidae > Macrobrachium > Macrobrachium rosenbergii. The sequence continues at coordinate 8,331,942 of JANJGK010000011.1, read as the reverse complement.
GCTGACTTGTTTTCAACATGCTTATGATATGTACGCAATAAGTTACCGACGTGTTTATGACAAGTTCTACTGCAGTATCGACGTACTCTTGTGACTAACGAATTAAAGTGGACACCGCTTTATTAAACTATTCCAAATTTTACGAAGGATCTTTTATTGGTTATTACAAATAAATGCATATACAATATCATGGCCATGCCATGATGCCCAGCAGACTGAAAATGTAAGCACCATATTGATTTTATTAATATTACTCATATCTTACGGAACTGATCCCAGAAGTAGTTCAAGAATTTCGAAGATGAGCTTAGAAACAGTCAACAAAATGGGACAGCGATGGGATAACGAAGGTTTCAAAGAGCAATAACCACAAAATGGCTTATTTCTATTTTGTTAAACATACCTCGAATTCAGTTCAAGCGCACCTGGCTGACGAGACTTGCACCTGCGCAAAGGATGAATTGCTGCAATGGTTTTAACGGTTGTCATATCATTTTTGAACTTTGCTATTCATTACATTGAGTAAAAAAAATGCGTTAATAATTTCCAACGTTGAAATTCATAATAAGGAAAGTGATTCTTGTATTTCAGTAGCTGAAATATAAAGATAAATTGTCGTGTAAAAATATAGTTTTAGGACCGTGCTTATTCAGGTCATTGTTGGAAGGAATTCTGTTTAACAGTTAAAAACAGAATTTCTTCCAACGATGACCGAAGCTAACACGCCCGTAAAAAAACATTTTTACACGACAATTTATCTTTATATTTCAGCTACTGAAATACAAGAATCACTTTCCTTATTATGAATTTCAACGCCGGAAATGATTAATGTATTTTTTTAACTCACTGTAATGAATAGCAGAGTTCAAAAAATATATGAGAAGCAGGCTTTAGGAGAGAAGAGAGATCTATAAATGAATTCGATAAAAAGTAAATCGAAAAAGCAACCTATATGAGAGAGAGAGAGAGAGAGAGAGAGAGAGAGAGAGAGAGAGAGAGAGAGAGAGAGAGAGAGAGAGAGAGAGAGTCAAATAAGCATACAAACATTCAAAGAGAGAGAGAGAGAGAGAGAGAGAGAGAGAGAGAGAGAGAGAGAGAGAGAGAGAGAGAGAGGGTCAAGCAAGCATACAAAAATTCAAAGAGAGAGAGAGAGAGAGAGAGAGAGAGAGAGAGAGAGAGTCAAATAAGCATACAAACATTCAAAGAGAGAGAGAGAGAGAGAGAGAGAGAGAGAGAGAGAGAGAGAGAGAGAGAGGGTCAAGCAAGCATACAAAAATTCAAAGAGAGAGAGAGAGAGAGAGAGAGAGAGAGAGAGAGAGAGAGAGAGAGAGTCAAATAAGCATACAAACATTCAAAGAGAGAGAGAGAGAGAGAGAGAGAGAAAGTCAAATAAGCATACAAACATTCAAAGAGAGAGAGAGAGAGAGAGAGAGAGAGAGAGAGAGTCAAATAAGCATACAAACATTCAAAGAGAGAGAGAGAGAGAGAGAGAGAGAGAGAGAGAGAGAGAGAGAGAGAGAGAGAGAGAGTCAAAATACAAACATTCAAAGGGAGAGAGAGAGAGAGAGAGAGAGAGAGAGAGAGAGAGAGAGAGAGAGAGAGAGAGAGAGAGAGAGAGCGGGGGGTTGTTGGATTTCGACGAATTTTAGAATCGCCAACATAAACACATCAGCATCCAAGACAGTCTTACGAACAGACAGCCACATAGAGAGACAAATGGGGAATGTTTCGACGAATCTCAAGAGTAGCCGATATAAACACGTCGCGTTTCAACGAACCTTGAAACAAACACCCGCTGAGGCAGGGGGAAAAACACTCGGACACATGTAACAGGAATAAAAATAAAAAAAAATAGAAATATATCAACATATATATCACGAGTGTCCCCCCATCGCCCTTCTTCGAATTCCGTCACTAAGAGATTCGGCTGACTGTTCTCTGGCAACAAGACGGGGGCTAATAAAAAGCCACATATACACGGGGATATTACAAGTTCTTGGGAAGAAGAAGAAGAAGAAGAAGACGAAGAAGAAGAAGAAGAAGAAGAAGAAGAAGAAGAAGAAGAAGAAGAAGAAGATACACGCATCCCGCTACATGAGTGCGGAACGGCCTATTAAGATAAAAGCCAAATGAAAATTGCTGAATATGAGGATTTTTTTTCATTTTAAACATTATTGTACAGATATTTTAATGATTACTTTCTTACAGATTTAAATTATTAAATAAGAAACACAATTCACTTTAATTTTATGCGTTTTAAACCAAACATCTAAAAAAAAGTCCAGCTACAACTGTGCGGAAAGGCCTATGAAGATAAAAACCAATAAAAAATTTCCGGATGAGGCGATATTTAGTTTTTTAACATCAATGTACAGAAATTTTAATAACTATTGTAGATTAAATTATTAAATAGTACAATTCGTTTTCTCTATTTTATGTACTTTAAACAAAATAAAATAAATGCTTTCTCAACTATCTATACAAAATATCTTTACCCCATGCCTTATTTTTATATTTTAACTTCTGAAATGCAAGAATGCTGCTGCTTAAATCCTATAAATTTTATCTATGGAAATAATTCACATAATCTACAATTCAATTTAAGGGACGACAAACATAGAATAAGAAAAACTGAGCAGTCGTTGGGCTTTTAGAAATGTTTTAAAATAGGTATGTAACAATAATTCAGAGATTTAACTTTTGAGTTACGAGAGGTAAAATTCGCCCTCAGAATTACGAGAATGTATACGACAAATGGAAACACACCTCTGTGTTTAATGTTGTTCTATGGCTTGACCTGGCCTTATGCCAACACAGAAGTGAAAACAGCTCCTGATAAAAGTGAAGTGAAAACGGCTCCTGATATAAGTGAAAACGGCTTCTGATAGAAGTGAAGAAGTGAAAACAGCTCCTGATAGGAGTGAATAAGTGAAAACAGTTCCTGATAGAAGTGAAGAAGTGAGAACAGTTCCTGATAGGAGTGAAAACAGCTCCTGATAGGAGTGAGGAAGTGAAAACAGTTCCTGATAGAAGTGCATAAGTGAAAACAGTTCCTGATAGAGGTGAAGAAGTGAAAACAGTTCCTGATAGGAGTGAAAACAGCTCCTAATAAAAGTGAAGTGAAAACAGCTCCTGATAGGAGTGAAGAATTGAAAACAGTTCCTGATAAAAGTGAAGTGAAAGCAGCTCCTGACAGAATTGAAAACAATTCCTGACAAGTGAAAACAGCTCCTGATAAAAGTGAAGTGAAAACAGCTCCTGATAGGAGTGAAAACAGCTCCTGATAAAAGTGAAGTGAAAACAGCTCCTAATAGGAGTGAAGTGAAAACAGTTCCTGATAAAAGTGAAGTGAAAGCAGCTCCTGACAGAATTGAAAACAATTCCTGACAGAATTGAAAACAGCTCCTGATAGAAGTGAAAACAACTCCCGACAGCACCAGCAGAAGTCGTGAGACAGGTTAAACAGTACAAGTCAGAGAGAGAGAGAGAGAGAGAGAGAGAGAGAGAGAGAGAGAGAGAGAGAGAGAGAGAGAGAGAGAGAGAGAGAGAGAGTTTTACACTATTCCAGACACTCCCAAGTCTTGTTTCCACGTGACTCGGAAAAAATTTCCTGGAACTGATAACAGAGGGAAAGATCTCGCATAACTCAGTGAGGTAACGTACTTTTTTTTCGTTTTTAACGGAAACAGTTGTCACGACACGTGAGAATATTCAGGACAGTCTGGATCTCTCTCTCTCTCTCTCTCTCTCTCTCTCTCTCTCTCTCTCTCTCTCATCTCTCTCTCTCTCTCTCTCTCTCCATGTCGGCCCGTCTACTTTCAAATGAATATGTATGCACAAACTGCATATACGCCATTTCATTATGTAGGCGCCATAAAGGATAAAATAGATTTTGGTTTATACATACCTCAAATGACTATGTATTACTGTATAACGCACCTATGTACGCACGTACATTGTACGTCAATACAAAGAAATAATGCTGGTTATCGCCATACACATGACTTTCGGATAAGATCAGTTTTCGCTATTGTCAAATTATTTTTTTAAATTAAAACTTATTAAGGAAATATTTTTTGGTCTGTCACAATATATATAATTTATATATATACATATATATACACATAAACATGTAAATATATATACATTCATATATACATAAATATGTAAATATATATATATATATATATATATATATATATATATATATATATATATATACATACATATATATATATATATATATATATATATATATATATATATATATATATATATATATATATATATATATATAAAGTCACATCATAGCCACACAACTTAACTTAGTTCATGTATTCATACTACTCTCGTTAGGCTTCAATAGGACGGGGTGTTTTAGATTTCAGATTCCTTAATTTTCAAAGTACATGTTTTCGAAGACATACAGCCTTCTTTATCAGGTACCCTGATGAAGATGATTGTATGTGTTCGAAAGTTCGTTTTTTCGGAAATTAAAGGGTCTGGAATCTAAACCATGCCGTTTTACTGAAGGCTAAAACTAGTAGTAGGAATATATATATATATATATATATATATATATATATATATATATATATATATATATATATATATATATATATATATATATATATATATATATACGCACACATCCGGAATCAATTGACCTTTTCTTTTCGTAACACCAGTTTGAAAACAAAGCAACCAGTTGATGGACTCCTTATACAGTTATATCTGCAATGCATTATTGTTTGAGAACATTGAGACAGCGTAATAACACGCCACTTTTAATAAATCAATACATGAACTAAAAATAATAAATAAGTTACTACCACACATGCTTACAAAGGTGAAGTTTTCTATTGCATGTTCAGTCATTATTATTATTATTATTATTATTATTATTATTATTATTATTATTATTATTATTATTATTATTATTATTATTATTCAGAAGATGAACTTTATTCAGGAGCCAGTGACTTGAAATTCAAGCTTCCAAAGAATATGGTGTTCATTAGAAAGAAGTAACAGAAGATAATTGATAATACAGAGAGAAGAGATCACTTACTAAAAAAGGAAAACAAATAACCAAATTAATAAATAAATAGGAAAAAATGTAAGTAAATTATTAATACCAGGTTATTTTCCACATCACGAAAGTATCCCCTCACACCACCGATTATGATATGCCTAGTTTCTGCACGGTCCTCAGTACCTCTTTACCAAATATAAACCAAGTGGTTTGTTTTAAGTTTGAGATTTTCTTCGTGGATTTCCGACAACTTGTATTATTACTGATCACAGTCAAGATAATTCACCAGAAGTATTCGCCATGCCTTTCTACGCAACCAAATGGCCATCAAGGATAATACCGAGAAAATAAAGTCTTAGGAAAAACCCTATGTAGGAGCTGGCACAAGAAAGGAGGAAACGCCTGATTAACAGGAAGAGAGCGCTGACAACGCGACCCGTACGGCACACGAGGAAAAAGTCCTAAAAATAAAAGCAAATATTACATGTCATTGTTATCATAATTACTACGCATCCACCACATTCCTTTTCACGTTGAAATCTTTGCACAACCTGAGCACAATAGCGAAGGCCACGACGAAAACATGCAAAACATAATACTTGAAGGCGTCTCCGTTGACTTCTCCGGCCATTACAACAAAACAACGTAACGCCAACATTGCAGTGCCTCCCACACAGACGCGGAACACCTAATACTCGAGAGAGGTTTGCGCCGGAAGACTGCATTCGCGGGATGCTTTGAGTCTCCGCTTCTGGGAAGTTGTCACAGAAACGCTTGTCAAGGGGCTGGCCGACTCTCTCCTAGCTCTCTCCGGCGATTCGGTCGAACAACGGAATGGCTTTAATTAAGAGTGAGATACTGGTGCAAGTTATCTATTCACAGACACACACAAACACGCAAACACGCGTACATGCATTACAAAGACATTACATATGCATGTATGTACAGGCCTGTATATATATATATATATATATATATATATATATATATATATATATATATATATATATATATATATATATAATACATATATATAATATATATATATATATATATATATATATATATATATATATGTATATATATATATATATTTATATATATATATATATATATATATATATATATATATATATATATATATATATATATATATATATATATATATATTCAGCCGTCCCTCTTTCTGGATATGCTCATCACTACTACTCCATATGAAAAAACCAATGAAAGAAAACCTAACTCTCATATAAGACTGGATCCCACCCACACAACAGTCGAGGTTAAGATCGCAAGACAGGTCAAATTTAACCTCTCACTGACCTATCGGGTGTGGGTATGAATCCTCTGACCTCCGGCCAAATGAAACGGCCCACGGGCCTCTTTTGCAAGAGTCTGAATGTTAAGTGTTGCCAGACAGATAGATAGAATATACAATTTAGGCCAAAGGCCAAGCGCTGGAACCTATGAGGTCATTCATCGCTGAAACGGAAATTGACAGTAAGAAGGACTAAACGGTGTAACAGGAGGAAAACCTATGAATTAACTGTTAGGGGAGGGTGGATAGTAAGATAGAAGGAAGAATACGAACGGAGTTGCAGTAAAAGGAATGAAAGGCGTTGCAGCCCAGGGCCGAAGGGACGCTGCAAAGAACCTTAAGTAATGCCTACAGTGCACCGCGTGAGGTGCACTGACGTCACTATCCCCCCTGCGGGTAGTGTTGCTAAATAAGATCTAATATTAGGGTGGGAAGAATTGAATACTCCCTGAAACACTATTTGGAGAGTCTACAACACTCCAACAAGCCCTTTCAACCAGAAACTCCCTGCAGTCTGGCAACAACAGACGCTGATTTCTGCTCCATAGTAAAACTAATTAACCAAATACATTCAAAATGTTAGTGCAATACTTGTAAATCCTTCTTACCAGGGCTTTCGTGTCCCGTAGCACTGCTAAGCATTGACGAGATAATAGTCCTGACTTAAAACAATTTGTTATGAAATCACCTATATGAGAACACTGAGCCAAGTCTGAAGATGTTCACGAACCTCCATTCTTCACAGTCAGTCTGTAACTTTCGACACGAATCCGGAGCAGTCTGAAAGGAGTGCAGCTAATTTATTTTTTCCAATTTTTAGTTTACTGTAAAAGAAAACTGTTGTGCCGGCTTTGTCTGTCCGTCCGCACTTCTTTCTGGTCCCACTTTTCTGTCCGCCCTCAGATCTTAAAAGCTACTGAGGCTAGAGGACTGCAAATTGGTATGTTGATTATCCACCCACCAATCATCAAACATATCAAATTGCAGCCCTCTAGATTCAGTAGTTTTTATCTTATTTAAGGTTAAAGTTAGCCATAATCGTCCTACTGGAAACGATATAGGATAGGCCACCACCAGGTAGTGGTTAAAGATTTATGGGCCGCGGCTCGTACAGTTTTATACCTAGAACACCGAGAGATACATTTATTTTCGGTGGCCTTGATTATACGCTGTAGCGGCTGTACAGAAAACTCCATTGCGCCGAAGTTCCTTCGGCGCATTTTTTCCGTTTTTTAGTCTTGAAATAACTATTTATGATGTTCTTGTGTTACGTAGCGGGGCTCCTTACCTTGTTTATTAAATTCAACTTCAAAAGTCTTCTAGACTGCGGGTATCCTTATGTGCACTATTTCTTCCCTTTACTAAGATGACTTTCACAGTACGGATGTTATGTGCAGAAAGTGGGTGTTCCTTACACAGAGGGGCCACCATGGTCACCACAGGGTTAGCTAATAGTCAGAGAAAGTGGTTTGAATTTTGTCTTGAAGGACTGATGCCTGACTTACTTTCTCTGACGTTGTAGGTTCAACAGCAGGCTGGGATGTTAGTGCAAACTGAATTATAAGGTGAAAATCTATAATTTTCCTTCTGAATCATCTCATTTTAGGCTTTTGTCCTTATTCACTTCAATGCATTTATTTTCCAATGTCTTCGGAGTTAATCCAATTTAATTCAATTGTAATTTTATCGAACAGATACTTCTCTAAGTAAAGTTGACATTCAGTAGGTTTGGCACCTTGAAAATTCGTAGCTAACTATATAAAACATTGTTCTAAAAGTGACAAATTAGAAATATATATTACATAATATTGCCACCGTAGATTAACGAGACACAAAAAAGACACAGTCAAAAATATCTTCAGTAAAGGAAAGAACGCTACAACTTAGAATCAAGGCCACCGAAAATAGATCTATCTTTCGGTAGTCTCGGTATAATTATGCATGAGCCGCGGCCCATGAAACTTTAACCACTACCCGGTGGTGGCCTATCCTATATCGTTGCCAGAAGCACGATTGTGGCTAACTTTAACCTTCAATAAAATAAAAACTACTGAGGCTAGAGGACTGCAATTTCGTAAGTTTGATGACTGTAGGGTGGATGATCAAAATACCATTTTTGCAGCTTTCTAGCCTCAGTAGTTTTTAAGATCTGAGGGCGGACATAAAAAAGTGCGGACGGAAAAAAAGTGCGGACAGAATAAAGCGCGGACGGACAGACAAAGCCAACACAATAGTTTTCTTTTACATAAAAATAAAATATGGGAAAAATAGATTATCTGCACTCCTTTCAAACCTAATGAATTGGCAGAATAACGTAAAAGACCTTACATAAAATTAAAGTATAGTTTTCCTTATCATGAACTCATAATTCTTTTTAATTCTATCGCTATTCAATGATATGCTCCCTTCACAAAAGAAAGGTTTTTTTTATATGCGAGTATAAAAGAACGTATGATAAAGCTGCTCCAGTTTTTTTTTTTTTTGTCATTTCCTGATTCTCCAGCATTAAATGACTAGAAATAGGTTTCAGTTTCGAAAAGTCACTCACGTGAATCGTGTCTTCTGTGCAATTGTCAGCTGGTGAAGATTGTTCTGCTGTAACTGAGGGAAAATTAAACCTGTTGACGTTGCTGTGTCTTAATCATGCAACAAATGACCAGAGAGAGAGAGAGAGAGAGAGAGAGAGAGAGAGAGAGAGAGAGAGAGAGAGAGAGAGAGAGAGAGAGAGAGAGAGAGTAATGTCGATGGAAACTATGACACAAAGATGAATATATAAAAGTAACAACAAACTTGCTTTGGAAATAACTATATGCGTGCAAACTCAGAGAGAGAGAGAGAGAGAGAGAGAGAGAGAGAGAGAGATGCCGATGAAAACTAGGACACAACGAGGAATATATGAAATTACACCCACATGTATAAAAAACCAGAGAGAGAGAGAGAGAGAGAGAGAGAGAGAGAGAGAGAGAGAGAGAGAGAGAGAACAAAAAATGAATATAAAAAAGAAAAAACTTGCACTGAAAATACTGCAGCTTGTATGCATACAAGCTGAGAGGGAGCATATTGCAAGCAAGATTTATACACGAGGAACAGCGCTGAACGATTCCCATTCCTACAGGCCCCCATTCCTACAGGAAGAACACATTCAAGCTGTTAGCTCCTCCACAACCAAGCAACGACAGGTGGTACTAAATTTATTAACACTTCCCCGGCGACGTCCAATCAGTGATTCACGCTGCGCACTTTCCGGAGACCATGCAAATCTCATGCTCACACCACCACACTTCCAGGTATTAGAGACGCAAGGAACCAAGTAAAAAATGCGCCGAAGTTACTCCAGCGCAAGCGAGTTTTCTGTCCAGATTATGATCAAAGCCACCGAATAAAGATCTATCTTTCGGTGGTCTCGGTATAATGCTGTATGAGCAGCGGTCCATGAATCTTCAACCACGGCCCGGTGGTGGCATGTCCTCTATCGTTGCCAGATGCACGATAATGGCTAAATTTAACCTTAACCTACTGATGCTAGAGGGCTACAATTTGGTATGTTTTATGACTGGAGGGTGGATGATCAGCATACCAGTTTGCAGTCCTCTATCCCCAGTAGTTTTTAAGATCTGTGAGCGGACGAAAAAGTGCGGACGGACAGACAAAACCGGCACAATAGTTTTCTTTTCAGAAAACTAAAACACATTACATCTCATCTGGCATTCTTCCATTATGATGTAGACATGAAAAAATGAATGACGTAGAATCCATATTAAACAATTTACCAGAATTCCTGGCAAAGGCGTAGAATCAATGTGGTCAGGAATTATCAACATTTTTGACGTAAGGTTTTCCGCGTGAATAAATTTTTGCCTTCAAAGCGTTCCTTAGACGACCAAAATTTTGGTGCAATTCTTAGGTTGTTAGGGAGACATAGAGAGAAGACTCTATAGATGCTATTCAAGGCAAAATATTGTGCACAAAACAGCTTGTATCATCTAGACTCATCGATGGTGAGTGCTAGGTTTACCATACAAACAACCAAACAGAAATGACGCATAATGTTACTGACAGTCCAATGACCTTAGGTCAGACCTGACTGCTGTATATAAGAAAATGTTCACCTGCTGATATTTTACCAATGGCTGTGCCTTTATCTCAGAAACTGATGCATACAGTAAAAATAATAATAAGAAGAAGAATATTATTATTATTATTATTATTATTATTATTATTATTATTATTGTTATTATTATTATTATTATTATTATTATTATTATTATTAATATTATTATTATTATTATTATAATTCAGAAGATGAACCCTATTCATATGGAACAAGCCCATGGGGGCCATTGAGTTGAAATTCAAGCTTCTAAAGAATACGGTGTTCATTTGCAAGTACAGAAGGTAACAGGAAATACAGAAAGAAGAGATCAGTTAATAGAAAAGAAAAATAAATTAGCAAATTATTAAACAAATAGATAAAAATGTACGTAAATTATTATAACACAAGGAGAATTGTTTCAGTGCATCAGCATTTGAACTTTTGAAGTTCCACTTGCACAACGTCCTCAAGAATAATAATAATAATAATAATAATAATAATAATAATAATAATAATAATAATAATAATAATAATAATAATAATAATAATAATAATTATGATGCGGAAGAGGTATAACTTCCGCCTTGGCAGCGTCTAGTCTACCTTAATAATTCCCATCAGGTTTAGGGGAGGAGAGCTCGTAGGTACTAAAATAACAATGCCATTGGCGGTCTACCGAATGCCTAATGACCCGAGGCTTGTATCTTGGGTCATTCATAAAGCGAATGGAGGAAAGGAAAGGAAAGCGAATTCTCATCTACGTTAATCTATTCTATATTTGCCAGTCCGACACAAAACCGAGATATTGCTGTGACTGACATGTCAGTCCGACACAAAACTGAGACACTGCTGTGACTGAGAGACACTGCTGTGACTGACATGTCAGTCCGACACAAAACTGAGACACTGCTGTGACTGAGAGACACTGCTGTGACTGACATGTCAGGCCGACACAAACCTGAGACACTGCTGTGACTGACATGTCAGTCCGACACAAAACTGAGACACTGCTGTGATTGACATGTCAGTCCGACACAAAACTGAGATATTACTGTGTCTGACATGTCAGTCCGACACAAAACCGAGATATTGCTGTGGGTGACATGTCAGTCTGACACAAAACTGAGACACTGCTGTGACTGACATGTCAGTCCGACACAAAACCGAGATATTGCTGTGGGTGACATGTCAGTCCGACACAAAACTGAGACACTGCTTTGACTGACATGTCAGTCCGACACAAAACTGAGATATTGCTGTGACTGACATGTCAGTCCGACACAAAACTGAGACAGTGCTGTGACTGACATGTCAGTCCGACACAAAACTGAGATACTGATGTGACTGACAGACAGATTCGTGAAAATAATTATGTGAATGAAAAAAAAAAATAGTTTCCGTCGCATTAATTAGGATCAACTACTGTATTTTTTCATTCAAACACCAAAATTCAACAACAATGACAATGACTGATCAAGTGGCAATTAACAGCCGTATCAAATAAAAACAACTAAAAAATGCCTAGAAGTTTCTTCTGCGCAATCGAATTTTCTGTACAACCGCTACGGCGTAAAATCAAGGCCACCGAAAATAGATATACCTTTGGGTGGCCTCGGTATAATACAGTATGAGCCGCGACCCAAGAAACTTTAACCACGGCCCGGTGGTTGCCTGGCCTATATTGTTGCCAGATACACAATCAAGGCTAACCTTAACTTTAAATAAAATCAAAACTACTGAGCCTACAGGGCAGTAATTTGGTATGTTTGATGATTGGAGGGTGGAAGATCAACATAGCAATTTGCACCCCTCTGGCCTCTGTGGTTTTTAAGATCTGAGGACGGACAGAAAAAGTGCGGACAGACAAAAATGCAGACAGAAAAAAGTGTGGACAGAAAAATGCGGAGAGACAAAAATGCGGACAGAAAAAAGTGTGGACAGAAAAATGCGGAGAGACAAAAATGCGGACAGAAAAAATTGTGGACAGAAAAAGTGCGGAGAGAAAAATGCGGACGCGCAGACAGAGCCGGCACAATAGTTTTCTTTTCAGAAAACTGAAAAGCTCAGTTTTCCAGTTTTTAGTTTTCTGTATGAGAAAATTATTGAGATGGCTATTTGTCTGTCTGCCGCACTTTTTCCGTCCGTCCTCAGATCTTAAAAATCACTAAGGCTAGATGGCTGCAAGTTGGGATGTTGATCATCCATCCTCCAGTCATCAAACATACCAAATTGCAGCCCTCTAGCCTCAGTAGTTTTTATTTTATTTAAGGTTAAAGTTAGCCATGATCGTGCGTCTGGCACCGCTATTGGTGCCAACAACACAGGCCACCACCGGGCCGTGGCTGACAGTTTCATGGGCCGCAGCTGAGAGTTTCATAGGCTGTGGGTGAGTTTCATACAGCATTATACGCTGTACAGAAAACTTGATTGCGCCAAAGAAACTTCGGCGCATTTACTACTTGTTTTATCTTCAATCGGCAGAAAAATGATCAACACTAACATTACATGATTTTAAACAATTAAATTCCACTCAGTTCCTTTATTTTCATCTCACAAAAAATTGACATGACGAACTGGCGTCTATAACTTGTACCGGATTAGCGACTTGTCTTTCGGTCATCCGTTTAAATAAATTCTATATTTTCAATTCAATCCTAACTCTCGTGACAGAAACAATGTCGGAAATTATTCATATAGATTCCATCATGAATTAATTATATATATTTACATTGCACCCATTCCACGTCACTTCAATTTCAATCACTGCAATTTTTTTTCAGTAACAAAATACTGACCTGCCACTTGCAATGCGTAACACTGATTTGAGTAAATCTCTTCTCACATTTGAATTATACACATATCGGTCACTTCTTTCTCAGTCTACGCATGTCTTTAAGCCCAACAAAAATGTGACATGACATAAGAGGAATTCCTTCTTAAATTTAAATCATACACATATCAGTCACTTCAATTCCAGTCAACGCATATCTTGAAGCCCAACAAAAATGTGACGTGAATTATACACATATCAGTCACTTCTTTCTCAGTCTACGCATATCTTAAAGCCCAACAAAAATGTGACATGACATAAGAGGGAGTGAGTTCCTCTTAAATTTAAATTATACACATATCAGTCACTTCAGTTCCAGTCAACTCATATCTTAAAGCCCCACAAAAATGTGACGTGAATTATACACATATCAGTCACTTCATTTTTAGTCAACGCAAATCTTTAGGCCCAATAAAAATGTGACATGACCTAAGAAGAAGTCCCTTTTTAAATCTAAATTATACAAATTTCAGTCACTTCAGTTTCAGTCAACGCACATTTATAAAAGCAGTGCCTGAGCCTGACAGTGATTCATTCAGAACTCCTACGGACGGAAATCGTAACAAAAACATATAATTCAGTACGACGCCCGAAGGAAAAAAAATTTGTTGTGATAACACACAAGAGGTCAACAGTCCCAAGTTCGCTGACCAATGGTGGGGGTCGTGAATTTCCATTACCTTAATTACACGAAGTTCTGAAAAGAGGAGCTTGGAGGTATGCAGAGTTCCTCGACCGATGTCGAGAGGGCAAAGAGATTATGTATAATATTGGGGGATTTTTGGGGGGTCTCTCTCTCTCTCTCTCTCTCTCTCTCTCTCTCTCTCTCTCTCTCTCTCTCTCTCTCTCTCTCTCTTGTGTGTGTGTGTGTACGGCAATCTCTCATTTAAATACATTATATATACAATAATATACAGTATATATATATATATATATATATATATATATATATATATATATATATATATATATATATATATATATATATATATACATACTGTATAGCCAGCATTAACCTGGTTCCAGCAGCGTCAATCTAACGTCATACAAACCAATCAAAGGAAAATTTTTACATGAAATAAGGACGAGAAACACAGGTAATACCACGCTTTTACACCATGCGTCATCTCAGCCAGTCAAATCATGCCATTTTTTTAAGCGTTGAGTAAATTTGAGGTTAGTCTTTAGATGTAATATGATTTTAGAATTTCTTTTTTTTTGTAATGTTGACTCATGGATGTTTTTTTTATTACTTTATCCTGCATTACACCACATATGACTGACACTTTCGTGGAAAAGAGATTATATATATATATATATATATATATATATATATATATATATATATATATATATATATATATATATATATATATATATATATATATATATATATATATATAATATACATATACACACAAATATATATACTTATATATATATACATATATATACTGTACATACAGTTTATATACATATATGAACATTCTCAAGTGTGGCTTATTATTGATGACCCTTCCAGCTTATGACGCTTGGATTTTACCGCTATTTCATACTTTGTTATACAGTATGATCTACGGCTAAGGGTGCCAAATAATACTGCCTGATGCATAGAAAATGTCGTAGCAGCTGATGTGACTAAATACAATATATATATATATATATATATATATATATATATATATATATATATATATATATATATATATATAAAAAATATATATATATATACAAATATATATCTATATCTATCTATCTATCTATCTATCTATTTACATATATATATATATATATATATATATATATATATATATATATATATATATATATATATATATATATATATATATATATATATACTGTACATGTGCATAGTGACCGCCACTGGACTTCAGACACTTTCGAGGTAAATATTCACTCGGCGATCTGTAAGGGACTCATGGGAATCGTAACCACATCACTTTTTATAAACACTTGAAACCGGATGGTAACAGCCGGAGCCATCACCACCCGTCGCCAGACCCTTAGAAGGAAAAAACCCTAATAGCTGAAAGTATTTAGAAACTTTAACGTTTCTAGTTTAAATAATCACTTTTTGTTACAGAGTAACCGTAGGAGTTGTTGTTCAGTACATAAAGATATTTATGCAAATCAAGCTCTTGATGGTCTATGCACTATACAAATACAAACAGACGTATTATAGGGATAAGCCATTTATTAATCCATCTATGATATCTGGGGTAGTATGGACTGATTCTTAAGTGGCTTTCGTAATACTAGTAACGAATTAATTACGTCAAAGTCTGACTCCCAGTGAAATGCCCTTACACAATTCGTATATATGTCTCTTCCGTTCTTGTCATTTGCCTTTACGTTGCAAACCTAATAAATTTGAAGTGATAGATAAAAAACGGAGTAGAGCTTCGCAACCTTTCCCTTCTATTCAGAATCAAACGAAAATTGTATCATTGTGTTTGATGTAACCAGTGTGACTTCGGTTCATGTAAGATACAAAATACAATTATTATCATTATTCAGAAGATATATTCATATGCACAGAACAAGCCTACAGGGCCATTAACTTGAAAATCAAGCGTCCAAAGAAGACGGTGTTCATTTGAATGGAGTTTAAGAAGATAATAGGTTATACAGAAAGAAGAGATCGCTTATTAAAAAAGAAAAAAGTAAAATTAATAAACGAATAATAAAATACATAAAAATACAAATAAATTATTAAAATACAATGTGAATTGTTTTAGGGTAGTAATGCACTGCATATTCGCTTGAACCTTTGATGTTCCAATAACACAACATCCTCAGGGAGACAGTTCCACAGTCCAATGGTACAAAACTCCTTCAGGGTCAAAGTACACGAACACATGACAGGACGCTCAATGATGGAGGGAATCGGACACTGCCGAAGTGTCTTGTCTTTTATTACTCTTACTGATCACACGTTCAGTTATCTGGGAAGCTAGCATACGTATTTTACAGTGTACATAATACACCAGCAAAAAGAACGGTATACTCTCTCCAGGTGCATTTACTAGTTATATACGATTTCTTTTAACTATAAAAATTTTAAATGTGTACAAATATCCATGTATAGCTAGATAGACAGATAGACAGACATATAATACCTAAATACATTTCTCTCTCTCTCTCTCTTTAATTTATGTATATGTTTATCTACTTGGATAGAGAGAGAGAGAGAGAGAGAGAGAGAGAGAGAGAGAGAGAGAGAGAGAGAGAGAGAGAGAGAGAGAGGTAAACAAAACCAATATACAAATATACAGGCAAACATGTACACTACTCCCATGATGTACAGAGCAAAGAGACTCCGACTAGAATTACACAACGCTTTCATTCACGGCAATTATGTGAAAGCGGTTAAGGCGTTAGGAACCCGCCCCTCTTCCTCCCCCCTGGTCATTAAGAATCAGTTTATGTGGACAGCAGAAAGTGAAGGGCATCCTCTCATATGACCTGACAGCGCGAGAACACACGACCTTGCACGCCTACGCGAAGGGGAAGGGGGTTGGGGAGAATGAGTAGAGGAGGGGAGGGGATGCTTATGTAATACGCACCAGGTCTCAGTTTAAAAAATGTTTGTGAGGGGAGAGGAATGACATCATGGGAACTGGGGTGACAGCAGTTGTTACCGCACTTCTCTCTCTCTCTCTCTCTCTCTCTCTCTCTCTCTCTCTCTCTCTCTCTCTCTCTCTCTCTCTCTCTCTCTCTTGCAAGGAATGTGCATTACTGAAGTTACTGCTATTCGTAATGATAAAATAGTCCATTCGTTATCATGCCAATGATTGAATAATCGAAGACGGTACAGACCAGGTCCTTGTACAAAAACATACAGGATAGATCACTTCGGTGGGAATTAATAATAATAATAATAATAATAATAATAATAATAATAATAATAATAATAATAATAATAATAATAAGTTTAAACAACTTGAGAGAACGCATGATTTCGTCATCGTCAAATCAGAAATGGTTATTTGTCGAATTACAAACCAAATCTGGGAGTTAAGTCAAGTCAGTCATAACCTCCAGTTAGACTTTATTTGCAAGAACTAGGATAAGCAATCCCTTCCCCCTCCCCTTGCCCCAACCGAAACAAAAAAAAGGGCCCTTCTTCCTTGCTCAAAACAACACACATAAAATCTTTTAGTAATATAATAAACAGACGAGGCCAAAAGCATCTTCCTTGTGGTAGGAAATGAAAAACCTAAGGCCACACTACTCTTCCCCTACCAGACCTTCTGGGTATAATAATTATCATCATCCCTTTCAGGGAGAAAAAAAAAACAAATAGGGAATTGCTTTCGTTTAACTCGAGCCACGAAACTTCTCCTTTTAATGAGACATATATTATACCTGTTCAGTCTTTATCCATACAATAAAAACGCAGAATTATTGTGATATTAAACCCATTAATTCCTATGTCTATTAGATTTAGCTTATAGTATCTAATCAGGTGACCTAAGGAAAATACTTGCGTAAATTGGTAATAGTAAAATAATGTATGTTCATACAGCCAACACTAAAATAGTGTGGGTTGATTATGCACAGAAATACTGTGTCTCTGCCAAAGAATAGAGTGTAAAACGAAAAGAGCACTGCCACTCATTTCCTCATTTTTTCATTTAAACTCGTCCAAAATACTATAAATCTACTAAGCGATTTAAGTGAATTACAAAACAACCATTTAATGCACACATTTTTGAATGGGAATGGAGGCTTCATTTTTTAATTTACTCTTTAGCAAGACATTGCAGACTACGCGCTCTTGCGGAATGTGCTAGTGTCGAATTATAGATATGGCATGGCACAGGGTAATGTCAAATAAGAAAATTTGCCTTAGGCTGAACAAACTGTGAGAAAGGGCTGCCTCCACTTACCTTTTCTTTCTTGCCCTTTTTGCTCCCTGCCTCTTCGAGTTTCTTCCCCTTCCCTTCCACCTTCTCGCCCTTGGGAACCTCCTTCTTCTCGTCCGGGGGCTGCTGCTGTTCGATGATGGTCTTAATCTCGTCGTTCTCCAAGACCATGAGGGCGCACGCCCTATAGAGGAACTCGTAGAGGGCACTGTCAGGGCATATGTCCTGCCTCTCTCCCTCTCCGAGCTCGTCCTCGCTGCCCGAGCTCTGGTATCCTCCGGCGGCCACGAGGTCCTCGTGGCTCTCGAAGCTGCTGGTGGAAGCCTCCAGCATGACGCTGCCGCCGGAGGGCCCCGGTGGGCAGTCGAGGCGAAGCGTGACGTCATCGGGAGTGAGGCATCCGGTGACGTTACGGTTCTTCGAGCATTCGTTCGTTCCCATCTTGGCGGCGTCGCTGTTCTTCAGGCGGTCGTTGGCTCCCAACTTCGGAGACTCTGGTTTGACCTGTCCCTCATCGGAGGACTTCACTTTATAACTGGATCTTAAGCTACGTCGCAAAGATTTGCGAAGAGACATATTTAAACCTCGTTGACTTTGATTTGGGCAAGTTGTCACAGGCACACTTTTTTTTTCAATCTTTTTTTTTTTTAACTATTCACTCTCAATTTCAAGAAACAATAATCTGACAGGCGTCGCAAGAAGGCAGAGATAGTCTACGGTACTGTCACTCAAGGGTTTTTTTTTATTAGTTACAAGAAGAGAATTGGTTGAAGATTCATTATAAAATATATCTATTTCAATGATCTTCTGGAAATAAGATGAGAGGGTCTTAAAAGTGAATTAACTACTTTTGGAGAAGAGGGCATTTTAACTATTCAAAACAGACGGCCGCCTAAGAAAGCCAAATGAAGGATATGACTTCTAAATGCTAGAAATAATGGTAGGTCATTTGTGTGTACAACATTCTCTACTTCCCCTTCCACCATTTTTCCCCAACACTGATTCCTTAGCCCTTTTTCTCCAACACACACCTTTACCATTTTCACCAACAAATACCTTTGATTTTTCTCCAACATACACCTTTACCATTTTCTCCAACACACCTTTAATTTTTTCTCCAACATACACCTTTACCATTTTCTCCAACACACACCTTTAATTTTTCTGCAACATACACCATTACCATTCTTTCCACCACACACATTAACCATTTCCTCCGACACAAACCTTTACCATTTTTCTCCAACACACCTTTAATTTTTCTCCAGCATACTTTACCATTTTCTCCAGCACACAATTTTACCATCTTCTCCAACACACACCTTTAC
>JANJGK010000011.1:8297449-8307449 GCA_039081455.1 Macrobrachium rosenbergii | reverse complement strand
AATCGTGCTTCTGGCAATGATATAGGATAGGCCACCACCGGGCCGTGGTTAAAGTTTCAAGGGCCGTGGCTCATGCAGCATAATACCAAGACCACCAAAAGATAGATCCATTTTCGGTGGCCTTGATTATACTGTACGCTGTAGCGGCTGTACAAAAAATTCGATTGCGCCGAAGAAACTTCGGCGCATTTTCAACTTGTTCTAAATCTTAACCCCATCACAATATTACAATATCGAAAGAATTTTTCTCCCGTAAATCACATAAGGACATTAGAAAGGATGCTTATCAAGGGTCGATTGTTAAATACGAATGGACACTGATAAAACTCTGAAAACATTCACTTGATAACCCTCCGCCCACCCCCCCAAATGATTATCTTTTGTTGGGAATCCTTTTTGATTTCCAACAAAAGTTCATCATTTGGGTGAAATCATCTAAAGAATGACTTGACAGAGTTTCATCAGATTCCGCTCGTATGTCCTTGAGATCTTTTGTGAAGAAGCTAACAGACACGGGGAAAGCAATGACGTACATCTATCCACACAGCTGGTTTGCTAACCGCACTGGCGGAGGTTTGCAACCCCCAACCGCGTGCATGATTTTTAAGTAACTTATTTATTACAACAAAGGTGCAAATATATTGCAAATAATATGCCGGATATTTTTCAATAACGACCCATTTACTACAACTAACGTACCAGATTTTCTAAATAACTTCTCATTTACTGCAACTAACGTCTCATTTACTACAATATGCCAGATACTTTTTCAATAACGTCTCATTTACTACAGAAGAACGTACCTGATTTTTCAATAACTTCCTCATATACTACAACTAACGTACCGAATTTTTCAATACCTTACTCATATATTACAATAACGTACCTAGTTTTTCTAAAACTTCTTATTTACTACCACTAACGTACCTAATTTTTCAATTACTTCTCATATATTACAACTAACGTACCCGATTTTCTCAACAACTTCTCTTTTACTACAACTAATGTACTTTATTTTTCAGTAAGTTCCTCAAACATTACAAATAACATACTAACATACCCGATTTTTCAATAACGTCTCATTTACTGCAACCAGCGTACTTGATTTTTCAGTAAATTCCTCAAATATTACAACTAACGTTCCCAATTTTTCAATAACTTCTCATTTACTACAAGTAACGTACTCGATTTTTCAGTAGCTTCCTCAAATGTTAGAACTAACATACCCAATTTTTGCAGGAACTACCTCAAATATTACAACTGACGTACCCGATTATTCAATAACTTCTCATTTACCACAACTAACGTACTTTATATTTCAGTAAATTCTTCAAATATTACAACTAACGTACCCGATTTTTCAAAAACTTCTCGTGTACTACAACTAACGTACTCGATTTTTCAGTAACTACCTCAAATGTTAGAACTAACGTACCCGATTTTTCAGTGACTTCCTCAAACATTACAACTAACGTATCCGAGTTTTCAGTAACTTCTTCAAACATTACAATTAACGTACCCGATTTTTTCAATAACATCCTCAAACATTACAACTAACGTACCCGATTTTTCAGTAACTTCTTCAAATATTACAACTGACGCACCCGATTTTTCGAAAACTTCTCATTTACTACAACTAACGTACCCGATGTTTCAATAACTTCCCATATACTACAACTAACGTATTTGATTATTCAGTAACTTCCTCAAATATTACAACTAACATACCCGACTGGAACGACCACTTAACTAGAGAGAGAGAGAGAGAGAGAGAGAGGCAATCGATGACACAAACCAACATAATAATCGAAAATGACGTATATATGACGTCAATGCATAACGACAAAACTGCCAAGTGAACAATGGGCCACGAGGGATGCAACCACCCAAGGAAATGATGATGAAAAAAATATAAAAAAATAAAAAAATTGAAAGGGGGGGAGGGGGGGGGGTGGAATGCCTTCGCCCACAAACAGGTACGAGCCTTCGTGAGATTGATTTTTCGTTCTTTTCTCTTATCAAATAATTAACAATATGATAACGGGACTTATTACCGTTATTTTTGAAAAGTACTGCTGGTAGTATCGTTTATCATTATTACTGGTAATAATTTATAGGTGCTACTACTGGTATGCTCTATTGTTACTACTATTATTATTACTATTACCGTTCCTGTGGTTGACCTTTTTATCAATGTCCATAGCGTATTAATGGTTATACAAAAGCCAGTGGAGAGAGAGAGAGAGAGAGAGAGAGAGAGAGAGAGAGAGAGAGAGAGAGAGAGAGAGAGTGGCTCCGGGCTGGAGGACAACAAGTCTTTAATGTGGAAAGACTAAATGGATACAGGTTGCGTTCTGTTCTACAGAACGTATAGAACGGGAACCAAGTAACAACCGTAAACATGTTTCAATAGAATTACATTTGTAATGTAAAACGCCTTTAGGGCCATTTACAATAGTAGGGGGTCTGCTCACTATCATTTCCCCTCGTTTTTACTTTCTGACCCCCTCCCCCTCTTCCTCAGCAGGGCAAGTATATCTATTCTAATAAATACGTTGAAGAATAAGGTTTTCTAAATGTTTGAGAACTGGAGAAAATTATGTCTAAAACACAATTAAAACGAATTCTTTCGAAAGCACAACATGCAAAACTTTAAATTGAATATCATTTTTTTATTTTTATACAGAAGTTTGCGTGATCTCAATTAAACGAAAATGACTTGCTTAGTGTTAAATTAACACAGAATCTATTGTTTTTCCCGTCTCCACTTTTTTATGATCTCGGTAACTGCAATGCCAGTTTACAGTATGAAAATCGATCAATAAATCTTGTTCAATCCAAGTCTCGCCTGAAAATTCTAATCACCTTAAACTGTAGATAAATAACCAATCTTCCTATTTGTATTCAGGCAAATGGGCGTTTGATCACGTGTCTGAATAGTTTGTGAGAAAATCAAGTAAAAGAAATGAATAAAATTCAGAATGCTTTCCTTGTTTTAAATAATTGCAAAAGCGTTTCAACTGAACAATGCATAGTCAGAGCTCCATCCAGTGTCATAAAAAAAAATTGAATGGTTATGAAAATAAAAATTGGCTTTGTCCGACGCTTTCAGCTTTGGAAAGGTCCATTTTTTCTGACCTTCTCTTTACTCTGTCTTTATCCAAGTGTCACTCTGAATATTCACATGAACAAAACAAATAAATAAGGTCAAGAAATAAATGCTTTTCGTAAGAATGTTTCCCTATCTTAGAATTTATCTAAAGAAAATGATGCCAAATTAAATACACAGCCAGCTTTTCCATCGTAAAACAAACACACGGAGGGGATCGCTTCCTAAAACTAAACGCACTGTAATCATAAAATCCATTTGAAGGTTCTGTTTGCGTTGTCGTAATTTTATTTGATAACACAAACCAAAAAGAGAGCTTGATATTAATCATTTTTAAATAGCGATCATCATCGGTAGCTGTTTAAAAAGACCTTACAATCTATTTTTAATCCAATATGAACACGCGAGAGAGAGAGAGAGAGAGAGAGAGAGAGAGAGAGAGAGAGAGAGAGAGAGAGAACTAATGGAAGATATCAAAAGAGTGTACAGTATATAACGATTTCAAAAGTATTTAATATTCACAATACACATTTTTTAGCTTTTCGTCTGAAATAATTGTGCACTAATTTTATACATGAATGCAAATCGGAATTTAGTCTATTTCAATAATACAAATGCTTTTTTACATTCAAACAAATATAAGTGAAGAAAAAGTCTGTTCCCACATGAATATGTAGTACGCAAGGTACAGCATATGTAGCCTACACGTAGCACAGTGTAATTGATGTTATTTTGATAATAATCATCGCGTTCCTGATTTCTGTAATCTTATGATTCTAGATATATTATTACACTATAGTAGGGTGGGTAAGTCAGCGTTGGAATAAAGACTATAGTTTGTGCTATGTATGCAAAGGACGGTTTTACTTGAGCAATGAGTTGCTTTGACTAATCTAAGGGCAGTTTCAAAAGAAAATTTGCGTACCGTAGATTATAATTTATTTCCGATCCCAAAACACTTGAGGGAGTACACAGGTCTATGGACTAGACTCCAGGAAAAGTCTCACGGGGAAATGATCTCAGGAAACAGGTGTATCTTAGCGTTCGCTTCGTCACTTCCTTTAGAAATCTCTCCGTCCGTATGACGTCAACTTCGATCCGAAACTGCATGGTTATGACAAAATTGGTCGCGTAGATCACTGTAATTGGTTCAAGCGTCACAGACCGTTGGAAAACCTGTCATGTTCAGTGACACAGAGTTTTATCACCTCGACGGTTCAGTCAGCATTCATGATTTATGACACGCGGCTACTGAAACTTTGGACTGAGGAGGGTCACGTGCAACATTGCCAAAATTCGGTAGTGAGGGAAGGTCTTTCGCTGCAAGATACGGTAACTGGTCCACGCTTTTCCACTGACACTTGTAGCTGGTGAATCATACCTTAATCTGTTAATAAAATGAACTTCCTCATGTCTCACATTTCATTATAATTCGAGAGTTTATTTGGTGGCTATCCAGATTTCTAGACATGACTCCTTTGGATTATTTCTTAAAGACTTTTAGAATAATCCTTTTAAGCAAATAGATCAAAGCAATATGGTCTTAAGGACTGTGATGTGGGAAGGGTTACATGTGTTTTGATGAATACCTGCTCTGACGTCTTTGTCAAGGAATAAATTTAATTTCGCAATTAACTCTGCGTATGCAATTTTATTTTCCGTTTTTAGTGTTTTAAGAACGAGAGTTTTCACCACTTTGTATGTGTATGTATGTGTATATATATGTATATGTATGTATGTATGCATGTATGTATGTATATTATATAAAAAAAAAAATATATATATATATATATATATATATATATACATATATATATATATATATATATATATATATATATATATATAATTATGAAACTTCAAGATTCAAGACAGATTCAATAATTATCAATTTCTAGTTGCTGTTGTGCATAGATTATATATAAATAAACATATTAATTATATAGCCCTATGTTTTATACAGTCAAAAGGAAGAATCTGACACTATTTCATAATCCTTTTGTCACAGTATCCTTAAACGAAAAATAAATCTTAACCATCTCAAAATTTGATTTTTCATATACTACATATATGAAAAGTAAAATATGAAACAACTGAAATTTAATAATACAGCGCTGGCTCAAGTAAATAAAAAAATTTCATTTTAAACTAAATGTTCAATTAACACTAATTCCCTTGTTCATTAAAATTCTTATGTTTTAAATTTAAGCTTTTACGGGTTTCTGTTTTTATTGCCAAGCTGAATATTTTTGTTTTATAATTAAATTCTAAACAGCACAATTGCATACAGAAAGTGTTTGTCAATCATTTTTCATTGCGCGTTCAGCACTTCTACCAAAATCCACTAAAGTTATTAGATGCCAAAGTTGTCCACTGCTGACAGATGAAGGATTCGACACCAGAACTGCGATGAAAGCGTTCAAAATCAACTGCTATTGTGACTTCGAAAGTTTGGTGAAAGTTGCACCAACAAAATTTCCCTAAGGAGGTCCTAAGTCCTATATTCTAATCACGACAGCTGGAAAGACATCCTCACGAGAGGAAGACACCTGAGGCGCGTGAGTGTATGCCCGTGTGTCTGTGTGTGAAAGACGTCACCGAAGACAATTCACGCTTTGTGGCCACAGAACTCTCGCTAAGCACCGATTATCCGGAAAAATAATCTCCCAGCGCGCATGCGCGTCGAGTAATTGACCTCATCTCGTCTTACCAGAGCGCGCACACTACCCGAGGAAGGGAAACCGAGTTGCAAAGTGATTTGGGAATAATAAATTGAGTTAATATGAGTCCGTAGTTCACCACTTCAACACAAGTACCTCACTGGGTGGTTGAAGACCTCTCAACACAACTCTCATCTTTACCCCTCCACCCCGTCCCCCCCAACACCCCCTCCCCAATTCTCCACACCACAGCAGGGGAGTGAGAGGGGAGTGAGAGTTGGGATGGGGGTAGGGAGATCCAGGGAAATGGAAAGGGGTTTCGGGAGGGATGCCCAGCAGGACCAGCAGGTGAGGTGTAGCAGTTAAAGGAGCAGGTGTGTATCGTCACTACCCTATCATAATCATCATCATCATCGTCGTCGGAAAAAGCAGCAGCTAACAGCAGCAGAGGCCGCCGAAGGGAAAAGCGGCCGAAGAAGAAGAAGAAGAAGAAGAAGAAGAAGAAGAAGAAGAAGAAGAAGAAGAAGAAGAAGAAGAAGGAGCAGTTAGCAGGTGAGACCTAATGGTAACCGCCCATGAAATCGATACTTCCAATAGAGCAGAGAGAGAGAGAGAGAGAGAGAGAGAGAGAGAGAGAGAGAGAGAGAGAGAGAATGTCATTTCCCTGACACAAGATTCTCACAGCAAATTATAACTTGCTGCTGTTACGTTGCTGCACTGCTGCAGCTGCTGCTGCTGAAGGCGGATGGGCGAGTACCACCACGAAGGCGAAACCTGTGTGTGTCTGTGTGTCTGTGGGGGGGGGGGGGGTTGGATCCGCAATCCCCGGTGCCCCGCGGGGCGGAGGGGGTGGGGGCTTCTTCTCCGTGGCCCTCGTCAGGTGTACCCAGCGCAAGGGCCTGACGTCGCCAGCGGGCCCAGGTAAGGGGAACCATATGGAGAAATGAATGCAGGGGGTGCGGGAGAGGAGAGGAAATGTGATGGGAAGAAAGAAGGGGAGTGGAGACGACCCAGGGGACTCAAATGGGTAGGGGGAGGAACGCCAGAGGGGCGTTGGGAGACGAGGAAAGGGAAGGGGAAGAGGAGGGGAGGAGGAGTATTTGGGAAGGGGCAGTAGGACTAACAGAGAATTCAGAAAAAAAATTCAAGATAATGTTTTTCCCCTTCTTTGGGAAATGGAATCAAAGTAAGCGAAGAATTCGATTAAGCTATGGATGACGTTTTGATACCTGAAATCCACAAAGAGAGAGAGAGAGAGAGAGAGAGAGAGAGAGAGAGAGAGAGAGAGAGAGAGAGAGAGAGAGAGAGAGAGTCATTTTACATAATTTTCAGCTTTAAACTTAAAGTCACTGGAGTCATTCCACTTGAAATCACTATAATATTCGCTGAAAAAAAAACCTACCGCTGAAGCTTTTCTCTATATCAGAGAACTCGGGAAAGGAGCATAAAAAACCGTTGTCTGCTCCGCATTATCAAACATAATTTAAGAAACTCTCTGTCTGTCTGTGCGTCTCTCTCTCTCTCTCTCTCTCTCTCTCTCTCTCTCTCTCTCTGGAAAATCATTATCAGGGCAAGCAGAGTCAAGCAAAAGTAACCAAGTCAGGAGATTTTTACCCATTATGCTTGAGCGAACTTCGAAATAATATCAAAACTATTCACACTGAAATGACTTTGTTATCGGAGAGTGCCATACGGGAGTAAACAAGGGACAGGAAAGCGACCGCGAAAAAAGAATGGGAATAATGAAGAAAAGGAATAACGATCCGGGTTCAATTGTCTTGACAATTGAGTCTCCGTGATTCCTTTTAATTTAAAATATTTTAGTGAATTTTCATCTTCATTTTTCTTTTGTAGTTTTGTGGATAATATTTTTTATCAAGAGCTACCAATACCACATTTGCATTTTATTAATTTTATTTCGATAATATACTTTCTATTATCACTTCCGACAGTGTAATTGGACGAAAGCAATATTTTCACCTAAACCCGAGAGAGAGAGAGAGAGAGAGAGAGAGATGTGTATGTGTGTGTGTTTGTGTTTCCTCATTTCCTTTCTCATCTAAACGCTGTGCCCTCTTCTCCCCCCAACCCCCAACCCAAGTTCCCCCAATTACAAATAAATCAATAATGGGAACGGGCGATTTAAGCAGCCGAAACGGGTAATTCAATCCCAATAAATCCGGGATTTATGCGCGCATTTATTTGCACGGAGGGGACGACAGCCTTTTTATTTTCAAAAACATAGGGGGTGACACTCGCAAATACATTTCCGATCACACAGAGAGAGAGAGAGAGAGAGAGAGAGAGAGAGAGAGAGAGAGAGAGAGAGAGAGAGAGAGAGAGAGAGAGAGGACTTCACTTTAAGGTGTGACTTTATAACCAATATGCATTGAATAATAATAATAATAATAATAATAATAATAATAATAATAATAATAATAATAATAATAATAATACCTGTGCTGTGTCTCCAAATACGTTAAGAGCATTAATTCTGTAGCCAACATCACAATGGTGACAACACAGGCGTTCGTAGGTTGCAAACCTCCGCCAAGACTGGGTAATTCACGCTTGGCTCTCCTTTATAAAAATAAGATGAAAAATAAAAAAAAAAATTAATCACTTGTTGACGTTACCGGGGCCAACCTTGGGTCAAATAAAAGAGACTAATAGCTAACAGACGAACAAACAGACAACAGAAGCTGTTTCTCGGTGGTAAAAACAGGAAAACATTTCAGTGTTGTTGAGAAAATAAACAGAGCTCTAACCATGAATATAATCATATATTATCGAAAATAATGGTAACTGTCACTACATTTCTCAGTAACAGTAACTATTAAAACTTTACAACTGCTTGTTCATATCACCAGCACGCAAAATCAAATATTAATTTTCCATAAAAAAAAAACAGAAAAAAATATTCAATGGTTAACATCGAGGTAGAAAATCAGCAAGTAAGTCAATAAAGACTTACTTTTACAACTGGGAGAAAGTTAAAAAAAGAAATATTGTTCTTATGGGTTAGCAAATAACCAGGTTAAAGAACTGAATCTGCTTATCGTTTAAACACTGGGATGAGGTTGCTTGACTCATCATATGTAATTAACACTGATTTCTGCTTTCTCCGTCGGTGCAAGACCTATCAAAGCAAGACGTAAGTTACTTGATCATAACTCCAGCCTTAAAGTGAACTCGTTACTGGGCTTTCGGAGGTAGGTGTGTGTGTGTGTGTGTGTGTGTGTGTGTGTGTGTGTGTGTGTGTGTGTGTGTGTGTGTGTGTGTGTGTGCATGGACAAACGCAAATATAAGATCACGATGATACTAAACTATTCTAGTAGCCATAATTTTAGTGGTGCCCGCAACACAGAAATAAGCAAATTAACACCATATTCTTTGGAAGCTTGAATTTCAAGTCAATGGTCCCTTTAGTGGGCTTGTTCCATACGAATAGAGTTCATCTTCTGAATAATAATAATAATAATAATAATAATAATAATAATAATAATAATAATAATAATAATAATAAAATGGCGAAGGAAATGAGGCACCCTATATGATAACACAAGGGTACAGGTGACAAGAAAAACCCAAGGTTTAGGCAAATCTTATGACTCTTGGCCTAAAGGCGATTAATAATAAATCTCTCAATAATGTATGACGCAGGTTTAGTTTAAGGAGACTAAAAATTATAGATATTGCGATGTTACGGCCAACTCAAGATGTGATTAAGCAGAGATGCCGTCTTCTAGCTATCCACTCAAAGGTTTGGATGAGGACTAGAGAATAAACTCAGAGAGCACTTACACTTGTAAACTAACTGTTACATTTTTTGTCAATTCAAGATTGAAACCTAATGAGGCAAATGTAAAAAAACTGCACACCGTTAACAAGAATAGAAATTGATAAAAATTTTCATTAACGAAAATATTCTCGCCCACATAATGAACTGTTAACTGCAGAAAAACATTCATCTTCTTTCTTATTACTGAAGAAGTCTTACCTTTTTATACCCCATAGTCTCTACCCTAAAACACTGGGTGGCTCCACACAAAAATAAGGTAACATTCACTTCTACGCACACCTTCTAACTACAGAGTCAATAGCAAGCACCGTGCATAAATATCCAGATTACTATCAACTTCATACACGCGCACAGAATCTCATCAGCAGCAAGTCACCTACCACAGCATACGCTGCGTAATTCGATTTTAATTTTTCATTTGCCCACCTA
>JANJGK010000011.1:8282449-8294949 GCA_039081455.1 Macrobrachium rosenbergii | reverse complement strand
GATGAAACAGCTGACATAAATGTAATAAATAAGCTTAAAAATGAGGTTGCTATCTGTATTGAAAATCCCCAGTAGCAGCGGAAATACTAGAACTGGCAAATCTACATGAAGACCATTTTCTATGACCAAATCCAAGAGGGCTGGTTATGTCACAAGTACCAAGATATGCCTGATACATTAGACTACATCTCTTTATTTCCTGTTTTATCTTGGGCATACCTACCCTCCACACTTATAACAGCAGCACTGGATGCACATACACAGATATTCATCGTGTTTTCATTTAACAAATTCAACTGAATTTTCTTTTATCTTCCACTCTGTTGAACGTGGCTTGAACGTGTCTTCGCTGTTCGCTTACAAATTGCAGTGAACTTCACGAATTGCCCGAGCATGAATACCAAATGAATTAATACATTTCGCAATGCACAATTGCACGAAAGTCGGTTACGCTGAGTTCTTGGGCTCTAAACCCGTCGCATGATAACGTACATAGACGTGAAGATATTAAAACAGAAGCAGATTATCATAACAGGATATGAAGGATGTTTGACAGAATGTATAAGAAAAGAACTTCTGGAACATGGAACAGAGAGAGAGAGAGAGAGAGAGAGAGAGAGAGAGAGAGAGAGAGAGAGAGAGATGGTGTGTGGGGGGTAGAGTGCGTAAGGTCCAAGAAATTCTCCTGTCTGTCAATCTAGGTCTTTAACACTATATTGTCATTTCAGTTGAAATTGCAGAAAGAAGGACAATCGCATTTTCAGCAAAATATTATACCCACCTATATATATAATACGCCATTTTCTTCCTCCTCAATTCTGTCTGTCAACATAAACTCACACAAAGTCGCAGCTAAGTTCAGTCAGATGTTCACAATTTACCCCATACACGTATGGTTAAACGAAAGAAACTCTAGCGTTATTTTCAAGAGAATCCACTCGACTTTCCGAGGTGAGTCTGTGAGGCCACTTCTTGTCTTTCCAGGGACCCCGCGACCATATCTGGCCACTCCTTTCTCCATAGTTTTGGCAGTTGTGTTCCAACGTCCTTTTCAAGTAACAAAAGACTTCATTGCGAGAAATGACCCGCCACTTATCTAGAAAGATCACACCTCCAAAAGCCTCAACCCTTCCGTTATAAATCTTTTTCAAGCCATCTCCCTTAAGGTTCAGTCTGATGGCTGCCACCGGAAGGAAGCAAGGAGGAGTTCATGCACTCGAAACAACGACCTATTATTATGTCTGCAATAGGCTCATCGTCGGGTCATCTAACTCGGTGACCTTCCTTGCTTCCAAGGTCTCGCTCTCTCTTGTCTCCCCTCGGAGTCAGTCGAGGTCAAGGCATCGCTACACCTGACACACGGGCTAACGACCAACTGGTCGAAGGTTGTACAAGACACCTCGATGTCTCAACCCCATCCATACCCTGTCTCTCCTCCCGTCCTAACCCCCGTATTTTCTTTTTTCTTCTTCTTCTTCTTCTTCTTTTCCCCTCTCTCTTTCAACGACGACTCTCCCGTCTGCCTTCCGCTGATCGGCCCTCCTGGTGGATTGCTTCACCATTTCGGAGCCTCTTCGGGTGGCTAAGCAAACAGTGGCTTGCCCTCTTTCCTTAGCGTCATCTCTCTCTCTTTCTCTCTCTCTCTCTCTCTCTCCCTCTCTCTCATCTAGCTTCCCTTCTCCTGCCTGAACCTGATCTTCACTATGCCTTCACAATTATCCTACTCCTTCACTTCCTCTCTCCTCTTCTTTGCCTCACCCCATCATAATCATCAATGGCCTTCATCCTCCGCTTTCTCTTACAATTCTCGTATCTCGTCTCCCTCTCTTAAGATATCCAGCATCCTCACTATTTTCCATCTCCCTCCACCTCTCCTCTCCCCCTTTTGTATTTTTAGGTCGCCGGCATTGTTGTAAATCAGTGACTGTTCCAGAGACACCAGGCATTGTGTTACGGATCCGGCATAAACAATCGCTTGATAAAAATACTTCAATACAACAGACGAAAGAAAAAATTATTTGTCTCATTCCCATTCAACCAGGTCCTACCGCCGTTCGACCGCCTTCCCGTTTAATATTGATCCGAATTACAGAAAAAAAATAAAAAGTCTTCACTAATTCACGTACGGGTACTATCAAAAACGGGAAACCGGATCGTACATGGGACACGCCTGCGTCGTTGACTAAAAACTACAAATCTTTGTTGCAGCTGTTTACAGTATATGATAATAATTTTTAAAAAACAATTAACACAGAAGAATAAATACCCTACGTGAATAAGTAACTATCTTTTTGGATCCTTGCCCTGTACTTTGTCGCTGCGATAGTGTTATTTATGTAAATAAATAACATAAATTTACTAAACAAGGTAATATATATTTGTCAAAACAGTTCTTATACCAACATTTTATAGTGAAATTGTTAATAATTATTAACAATAGGTATTGGCGTTGCTTTATGAGTTCACTGTTACAGCATACAACAATTCTTGCATGTCTGCGCGTGCGTATTATGTACACCAGTACAAAGGGAATGGCGAAGAATATGATAAACGAAATTCTGCTATGAATAATACACAAAAACAAAAAACAATGACGTCAATGTGTTTTTGTTCCATGGAAGCGACTGACAAGACTTCCAGACCTCCACTTTTTTCCTCGAGCTAACAGAACTTTAGCCGTTTAGCGTTGGGTAACATTACTATAGAATCGATTTTGTGACGAATGATTTAGTTTTAGTTTTCTGTAAAAGGAAACTATTGTGCCGGCTATGTCTGTCCGTCCGCACTTTTTTCTGTCAATCCTTAGATCTTAAAAGCTACCGAGGCTAGAGGGCTGCAAATTGGTATGTTGATCACCTACCCTCCAATCATCAAACATACAAAATTGCAGCCGTCTAGCCTCAGTAGTTTTTATTTTATTTAAGGTTAAAGTTAGCCATAATCGTGCTTCTGGCAACGATACAGAATAGGCCACAACCAGGCCGTGGTTGAAGTTTCATGGGCCGCGGCTCATACAGTATTATACCGAGACCACCGAAAGATAGATCTATTTTCGGTGTCTGATTAGGCCTATACACTGTAGCGGCTGTAAAGAAAACTCGATTGCGCCGAAGAAACCTCGACGCATTTTTTACTTTAGTATTTAAATTGTCTGAATAATTTCCATTTCTATTCTATTTATTTTACCGTTGGGCAGAGGTTTCATGCAGCAGATACATTCCGTTATTTCAACAAATGATAAATTTTCGTTATTTCAAGGCCCTTCCCAGAAGATTAACTTTGTTCATAAGGCTTCACGAGTTACTCGAAAGATTCAGAGTTATTCAGTGACTTATAGTTTTTCAAAAGATTTACTTTAATAAGCTACCGGATATACTTTAATCTTCATTCAGAAAGCGTAATACACTGCTCAATAGTTTTAGTATAATCTTCAGTAGATTTAATATGCTGGTACAAATAATGGCTCCAGATCTGTCTCTACATCAAAACTGTTTAATTTCATTTTATTTTTAGCTAATTGTAATATTAAACTATATTCTATAATCATGACAATTATAGTAGTTTCCCATGTTCTGTACACATTTCATTTTATATATAAATATATAAACATAAATAAATATATATATACATACATTATATATATATATATATATATATATATATATATATATATATATATATATATATATATATATATATATATATTCCCGTAATTTCTCGATTTCCTCACACTTTCCAATTAAGTTTGTTGCTGTCGAGTGTTTTATCTTAAAACAACACCAGCCCGAAGTGCGCGGGCTCGATCCTCCACACTAGTAGCTGCGGTTTCTTCCGTCAATGTGAAGTAACAGCGTAGTTATGAAGGCATTTTCACTATCATAATACAGACATACATATGTACATAACACAAAAGTACGGACATGTGCGAGGGTATATATATATATATATATATATATATATATATATATATATATATATATATATATATATATATATATATATATATATATACATATACTGTGTAATCACTTAAGTGATGAGAATGCAAAAGGGAGAAGAGTAAAGAAAGGCTTCAAAAATATTTCCAACTTGTACATTGCCATGCTTCATGTTATGGCAGAGAGAGAGAGAGAGAGAGAGAGAGAGAGAGAGAGAGAGAGAGAGAGAGAGAGAGAGGAGACTGACTATCTAAAACGCACCTTTAACAAAGGGGGCCTAACGTCGTTTAAGTCCCCTAACAGCTTTCAAGTTAAGTAGCTTTGAAATTCAAATATACGGATGGTGGGGAGTGCGGAGGTGGATGACGACGAAAGGGGAGTAAGAGAGGGAAAGAGACGATGGGGGAGTGGAGAGGTGGAGGAAGAGGAGGGGGAGAGGTTGCGGAAGAGGGGGCGTCCTCGGTAGGCGGGGGAAAATATAATGAAATGCATCTTTCCGTCAGAGAGAGAGAGAGAGAGAGAGAGAGAGAGAGAGAGAGAGAGAGAGAGAGAGAGAGGCAGGCAATTTCCGGGAGCATTCGTTCCCTGGAAGAAATGTCAAAGGAGTTTCTACCTCGTGATTTTTTTTTTTTTGTGTGAATGATGTTATGGAAAAAATAAAATTTCTTCCATATATTCAAGAGTTCATGGATACTTGCACAAAAATAACTTCGTAAATACACATATACCTTTAATATACGTTATACTTATGTATACAGGATGGAAATGGTGTAGTGGAGTGTCTTACACATTTATACATGTTAGTATACCTGATCATTGACTGGAAATCTAAGCTGGAGAAGGGAAGTGAAAATCCGGCTGTGGATGTAATCTGGACAACTGACTTCGAGAAGAATGTGAGAGGAGCAAATGAGGAGAAAATGGATGAAAAACGGGCTAGGATTAAAGACATGGCGGTGCAAGAAGCAAGATCTGAAGAAGCGTCATAAAGTCAACAGAAAGTGTTGTGGGTGTAGAGAGTAAGAAAGTCGGAATAAAAACAGTCAAGGTGAAATGAGAAAATGAGAGCTTTAGTGAAAGAAAAAGATTATTTGAGAAGTATATGTACAGATGTACACCAGGATGGATGGGGCAGTTAACAAGATAAATGAGAAAGAAAAAAAGACAAGAAATAGACGTGGAGGGGAAAAAGTGAGTCAGTGATTTCCAATAAGTAGTACATTACTGAGGAGAAGACGTTCTAGTGCGAAGTAAAGACTGCTGGATATTATAATTGAAGATATGATGAGGGCAACACACCAAGAGCTAAAGGGTTTACAAGTGAGACGCTGCAGTATGATGGTATGTACTTGAATGAATGACCAGGGTTTGTAAGGTATTTCTGGGTGACGGAAAAGTTATGAATGAATAGCTGATAGGACAATTGTTCCTCTGTATAGGAGCAAAGCTGATAGAGGACCCTGTATGAATTACAGGAAAAAACACATGATTTTGATTGAGAGAGTAAGATGTGACAGAGCGACTGAGAGGAGAATAGCGGTGAGTTTAGACAAACAAGTGGGCGTGGGGAGAAAGTGCGTGATATGAAATAACTTCTGTGAGAAAGGGGAAAAACTTCATGTAGCATACAATCACCTAAATAAAAACTTATGACAGGATTGATAAAGGGGTACTGTGGAGTAATGTGGATGGAGTTTATGAGAGACATAGAAGATATAAGTTGCTGAGAGCAATTATTTAAATGATGAGTTTATAACGGAAGCCAAACATATGTTGAGATATGTAGATCAGAGAATGAGCAATAAAGAGCAAAAGCGGGTTTGAGGCAGAAATGTGTTATGCTTCGATGGCTGTTTAAAATTTCTATATGAGACATCAAAGAACGGATGACATGATATAAGGTATTATACAAGAGTTATAAGACCTTAAAAAAACTTCAAACGTAGCGAACGGACGGACAAGTAAAGGCTGGACAGACAGACACAGATAGACAGAGATAAATGGAAAGAGATGCGGACAGAGACAGACAGACTGACAAGCAAACACGGACAGCCCAACAACAAAATGTCCCTGAACAATTTTTTGCTCAGAAAACCCTAGCTTTTTCTTTAACAGTATAGAATAAGATTTCACCAAATATACCTAAAATAAAACACCGTAAAAACTGTTTTGATTTGTCTGAACACCTGGATTTGACCAGCCTTTGATACCTGGAGGCAATCTTTCAACAGCTGATGATACTCCTTCTTCTGTCTCTTCAAGGACAATCTATCCTGTCTCTCTACTTTCCTTCATACTTCCAATCTATGTCATTTCTTGATATTTATAAATTTATTTATTTTATTTTATTTTTTTTTTTTTTTGCTTCTCGGTCAGTATCTCTTCTAAGCTACAGCGGTATGCACGAACAATATTCCCCGTTTGTCAGCTTGCTTTTATGGAATCTGAATATATGCGTTGTCTAATAAACAGCAAATGTATCTACAGTAGGCTATATTTGCTGTCTGACAACTGGCAGGCAGTACTTTGCTTTGACTGATTTAAAGACACTTTCTCCAGGGACTCCAGTCTCACAATAATAACAATAATAATAATAATAATAATAATAATAATAATAATAATAATAATAATAATAACAAAGGGCCAATGTTACACAGCCTTCAACGCTCAAGAGTATCATTCTATCAGTTAGATCGAACTTTACGTGGGAATATTCAAGAACTGCCCATGCAGTTACGATAAGTGTGCAATTATCTTAAATGATGAGTAGCGTTTTGAAGGAAAACACTTGTACGGTATTGAAAATCACCCGGTAAGACGTAAAAATGCCTATTCCTCTTCTGTACACTTACCAATATATATATATATATATATATATATATATATATATATATATATATATATATATATATATATATATATATACTATATATATATGTGTGTGTGTGTGTGTGGTATGTGTGTGTATATATATCTGCATATATATATATATATATATATATATATATATATATATATATATATATATATATATATATATATATTATATATATATATACTGCTTCTACAAACCTTAACCTACCTGAGTACGAGAGAAAAATGAGCAAAAATAGGAAATAAGGAGAAAACCTGGTTCTCATATTTGTTCTATAAGGTCTCTCACAATCTCCCGATAATTAAAAACTATATAAACTTGCTTTTAGGTCGTTTCAGAAGAGCATGAGTCGAGCAAGACGAAGTCTTACCTGAAAAGAAAGAAAACGCACGTATGAATAATCTAAGAATATTAATGATCAAAGCTAAAAATAATGATCACATTGACAAATTAAAACATTAGCGTAATACAACTATATACACATTCTCTCTAGAATGACAATTCCCATGACAGTCTAGCGTATATTGCAGCACAAAGTATATTGCAGCCATTTTACTTTGCACGTCGTATGTGTATACACACGCATATACGCTAGATGGAGCCAATTCAAAGCCCTTTTCTCTGACGGGTGGGGGGGTGGCACCAACGAATAAGCACACCGCAACTGTCGCTGTTATATTCACACTTTCACCTCCTGGATACCAGGGCCATTACTTTCTAGTACCTCTTCCAAACCAGCATCCTGTATACCTATCTTTCCTAAATACTTCTAATACTTCCAAATCATACACGCTTTTAACCAAACTGTTATCTTCCATTTTCTCCACACGACCTGATCACCTACAACACACTCTATCCTTATTTTCCACACAAGCTTTTTTTTTTTTTTTTTTTTTGTAACTTTTACGAATCTTCACACTTTTCCCCATTTCCGTTCCTGGGCCACATTTACTATGAAAACAATCCATCTGAGCAGATTCAACCCTTTTTCTTACTTACATATTTAACATCCACACCTCGCTCCATAAAAAAAAGTTTGCTCAACACCCGTTTTTATATATTCCAACCGTAACTGACAAAGAGACCCCGAGTTTCTTTTCCAATATTTTGCACACAGCTGCAATCTACCTTACTTGGCCTATTTTTGGCTCTGTAACTCACTTCTTCTCTCATTCTACAGTTGTCCTAAGCGTATGTATATGTATGTATGTATGTATGTATATATACATATATATATATATATATATATATATATATATATATATATATATATATATATATATATATATACATATATACATATATATATATATATATATATATATATATATATATATATATATATATATATATATATATATATATATATATATATATATATATATAGCTCGAGAAAGCACGCGAATCCAGCGAGCTGAAACATCTTCCAAATTTCACAACGTCGTGGATGAAATTACTGAAAGCAAGCAAGCAAGCAAGCAGGCAACATAAATGCCTTCAGTCCCAAGTCCCCACAAAGCGCATTGATACGACTAAATAATGCCATTAAAAAAAAATTCACACGTGTCTTCTAGTCCTCTCTCACGCACGCGCGCGCAGTTTATTCCAGGTGGCAGAAAACAAGACGTCATAACACAGAAGCCATGTTAATAAAGTCCACATCGTTAATTCCTGACAAACAACATCGTGAGGGAATTACTCGCGGTAAGTGTTAATGGTAACCACACTTTTGTATATTATGGTCAGGTTTCTTCGCCAACTTAATATATTAATAATAAGCAACACAGCCTCGACAGTTAAGAACGACGTTCCCGGCAGAGTTGAGTAGAACAAATATAAAAATAAATATTACTGTGAACACTTTCAGTGTCGTTGTGTACTTGCTCACTTCGGTAAAGGGTGATCGGATCATTAATAATCTCTGGATTGAATTTATCACGTTCTGGATCGCTGTGCATATCAATGATACTTCTGTCTGGAAGCTTGAATTTCAAGCCAATGGCCCCTTTGGTGGGCTTGTTCCATATGAACAGGGTTCATCTTCTGAATAATAATAATAATAATAATAATAATAATAATAATAATAATAATAATAATAATAATAATAATAATAATAATAATAATTTGTAAAAAAAAATGTATTTTATGTAACTTTATACTCAAGAGACAACACGATATATCTGAAAACGATCGGGACATTTTTCTCCAAACAGCCCCATCAGAATCATAAGATTGGTCGTATCAGGTATTATAACAGTAAGGAAATGATAATTTAATTATAGAAAAACCAAAGGAATTTTTTCATTTATTACCCATCTACATGCAAGACTTGTAATGATCATCCTGTACAATATGAGGAAACTGAAGGTATTGTGGCTATTAACAATGCATATAAGTCTAGTGCTAGTGACAGGTGCATTTAAATACTTATTGATATATATATATATATATATATATATATATATATATATATATATATATATATATATATATATATATATATATGTGTGTGTGTGTGTGTGTGTGTGTGTGTGTGTGTGTGTGTAACTGTATGCTTGCATATATTGTTACCTATGGTTTCGTGTATATTTCAGTATCTCTTAATATCCAAAGACAAAACGAATAATAAATCAAATACTTAGAATAACCTTCCGTGTTGAGCCACCAAAATATTTTAAAAGTAGCAAACAGATGTATGGATTTGCTAGCAAACTATACATAACACAAGTAGGAAGGAGAGAGAGAGAGAGAGAGAGAGAGAGAGAGAGAGAGAGAGAGAGAGAGAGAGAGAGAGAGAGAGAGAGAGATTAAAATTAATGAAATGAAAACAAAGATCAACAAGCATACCAACCGATCGAATAACAAATCGGAACCGAATGTCTTTCAGCATTTCAATTTGTTTTCCAAAAACACCTCTGCTTACGTATTAAGAATAACCCAGTATTACAACCACCGGGTCGCAGACGCTGGAAGAACACTGGCGTCCTTGTTGTTCAATCCGTGGCGTCGAAAATTTCATGTCTGGTAACGCAAACAATCCCATTACAATCAACCCATCATTCAGGGAGGCGAAGAATTGTGCGGTTGGCAATCATGAGTATCATCATCGGGTAAGGACTGTGAAACCATGCAGCGTGATTCGACGCGCACAATTCAAAAGAGAGTTATTTTCCGGGATCTTGACTTTTTCTGAATAGGCTCTAATTGACGTAAGAGAAACGGCAATGTCTTGACGTGAAAAAAAAAAAACACAAAAGAAAATGATCACAGCCGCGGTATCTTTAAAGATTGTTTACGTGACGTGAGGGCAGGCAATCACGGCCCCGGGTATAGAAGGAAAATTCGTTTTATCAGGAGGATCCATGTATGAAACAAACCCATAATTTAGTTCAATCTCAGCCATCTCTCCCGTCATCACCCGGCTTCTTCTTCTTCTTCTTCTTCTTCTTCTTCTTCTTCTTCTTCTTCTTCTTCTTCTTCTTCTTCTTCTTCTTCTTCTTCATTCACTGAAGCACGAAAAGCAATGCAAGTGACAAGTCTGATTAATAAATAAGCTGACTACTAGTATTATCTGGGCTAAAGATTTCTAAAGAAGTTGGTCCGATCATTTATGCTTTGGCAAGTGTAGTGGACTCCCAACTACGAGGAAAAAGATAGAAATTTAGTTAACGTCAATATTATTTCCAAAGATAAATCAGTCGTCTATTTGGTCTTAGAGGATATCTTTGTTAGCCAGTCTTGACGTCTTTTAATACCCAGTTTACCTCTAGTTTATTATAGCAATAGTATGTACAGTATGTATGTATGTATGTATGTATATATATATGTATTTATGTGCGTATGTGTATGTATATATATACATACATACATATATACATACATACATATATATATATATATATATATATATATATATATATATATATATATATATATATATTCATACTACTCGTCGTAGGTTTCAATAAGACAAGATGGTTTAGGTTCCCAATTCTTTCAATTACAAAGTAGAATTTACAAAGTACTAGCTTTCGAAAACGTACGGTATTCTTCACCAGTTATCCATGCACTGAAGAGATAACAGCGGGGGTATATATATATATGTGCTCCCCCTATCATCTGTTAGTTTCCCTTTTTCTAATCTCTGGGGCGCCGTGCCCGTTCATCTTCAGCTCCTCCTGCCCTTCCCTGCAGGCTTCCTGATCTCCTTGGTCACATGCTTAATCCTTCGTTGTTGGGGATTATCCCCTTACTGTCCATCTTTATGATTCTGTTCTTCTTAAAAGTCTGGCATATCATTTCACCAGTGATCCTGTCCTCAAAATGATTCCCTATGGTGCTTTCCCTCGTTTTAAATAGGAGTTGACGAGGGAGTTCTCGACGGTCGACCTCGATGTTTTATTCTTGCTGTTTTATGTGAAATTCGTTTTTTTTTTCAGTTAATCTTATAGTTATAATTCCAGCAGCTTTTGACCAGTGCAGAGGCTTGGTTGTGGTAGGGAATGTTCTGATCATGTTGGCAACTTGGCTTGGTCTCTCCCTGCACGATTTGCTGCTTTGACCTAAATATACTGTATCACAATTGTCACAAGCAGACCCCGCCCCTATTCTCCTCCCCTTTTATGGGTATTTCATTTCTAGTTACCTTATTCTTGACGTTGCTATTACAATTCCCAACTAGTCTTACATTTTCAGTTTTTTTGCTTAGATCCTCAATGAATTGTTTAGAACAACGATCGTAACTTTCTTGTGTGTATATATATATATATATATATATATATATATATATATATATATATATATATATATATATATATATATATATATATATATATATATATACATATACATATATATGTGTGTGTGTGTGTGTAAGCGTGTTGAAGGGAGAACGGAAAAGCATCATATTTCGGATGGTATCTACTCCCCTTTCGAACAACAATGATTTAGAAGTAAACAGGACACCTGTTTACACAAGAGGTTCTAAATGTCAGGCAATTAAGGGTTTTACAGCCGAAGGGTAGGGTTGACCTTTATTGGTTTCCATGACCTTTGTGCCTTATTGTTTGCCTGCTTAATTAATGTCGCTTCGAGTGACTGACCCTTGATGCACTTCTATATAAAATGGTCGATGTATCCCAGTCTATATTATAGCTGGTGTTACCTATATGATTCATATTTACGGAAATATGATAGTGGTATCCACTTAAACTCAATGAAACTTACTGAGTTCACTGGGAGGTATATATGTACGTAGGCGTGGGTACAGTTTATTAAATATTATTGATGTAACTGAACGCTGTCATTTTTGTCATTTATTTCGTTATTTTCTCGAGTTCTTCCCAGCTTTACAAAGTCGCTTTGTATGATATTTTGACACTGATTGGACCAAAAAAAATTATCTTTTGAAAGATATGAAAATATTGTAATTTTGAATCTTTTGTCATTAAGAAAGTTGTGATTTTGTAATCAATAATTCTATCTATCTATCTGTCTATCTATCTATACGCCAATATTGGGACATTTTCTTTTTCCCGTAAATATTAGAGGCAGGAAATCCATGGAAGGAGACAACCTTTTTGAATTCATCTACCCTAATCAACCCGTTACAAAGCTCTTCTAAAACTTATACCATAGATTTAAGGTCACGATACGGACTGCTATCAGTATTAAACAAATAAACGTTT